>CM030367.1:17930-531526 GCA_017893485.1 Hemerocallis citrina | reverse complement strand
TCTGTACCAAAACACACATAACTCAGTCATACGAAATCCAAATCAAGTAAAACCAGTGGGGTTTGAAAATAGAAAAAATTATCTTGAATTCATCTTTTATTTTGGAATTAAGATTCGGACTGTAGCATGGACGAAAATAGCAATCAAAACAGAACATGCAGCAAATACAGATTTCACACCTCTAATCAAGAACATCATAACTTTCACAATATTGATCCAAACACCTCCATAATTGAAATACAACCTAAAAAATATCTAAACATCATGTTTTAGGGTTACTAACATGTCCACACCTATTATTTTCACAGGAGAATTCAACCAAACACAATTCATGCAAATAATCACATACATGCATCAAAATCAAGTTTTGGGCATAACCTAGTTTATCTCCTATCCAAATTGGTGTCATAAGTCATCTATGGCCAAATTAACACAATAGAGACAAAACCCATCAAGGAAAACACAAATTTTGGTTGTCTCTAGACCCAACTACACTAGATATGAACTTTTTGACTTGTATCAACCTAATGAATTGTAGTACAAGTTACTTGTCTTAGTTATGGAGATGAACACGATCCAAACGCGAAGGGAAGTGAAACCCACGAAAAAATTCCACACCAAGCGTGAATCCAATGCCCAACGAGCGAAAACTCCTCACGAACAAAACCCTTGATGCAACGAACAAAGTGGAGAATACCCACTTGAAGAAACACCAAGAGAAGATGATGCAAGGGATGTTATTGGTGTTTTTGATGGTGGTGGTGTTCTTTGGTGGTCGGCAATGATGATCAAGGTGAGGGATTTGTAGAGTTTTTGATGGTGGCCGGAGTATGGTGGATGTTGTGGTCGGATTGGAGTAGGAGGTGGCCGGATTTTGGGAGGATAGAGGGGCTCGAATTGGGGAGGTAATGTAGGTCAGGAGTGCTTTCAAGGAGGAGGCCGGGATTACTTAGCGAGAAGGAGAGAGATAATAGAGATTAGGGTTAGGGTTTAAGGGGTTTGGGTATTTATATAGGAGTTTAAATGTGGGTTAATGGGTTGTGGGTATTAATATGTAGTAATAGGTATACAAATGGGTAATGGATATTGGGTAGATTTCAAATAGGAATACAATTTATAGTGAATTCTATGGCTCCTAAAAATCTCATTAGGGGTCAAAAATCATAGGTTTGGAAAATCACCACCAAAATACCGTCACATTACCATGGAAAAATATAATGAAGATAATGAAGCCAAAAAATGAGGAAAAATTAACAAAATGATGAAACGAGCCAAAAACGACGAACAAACAACTTAAGGAGCTCAAAATGAAATAAAATGGATATATATATTGAAAATAATCCAATAATCGGTTCAGAAAAATACAAGAGAGATAAAATACATAAAAATGAATAATACACTCCAAAATACATAAAATGAAAAACAGGAGTTACATCTTATTTCATGCTTCTCCTAGTTACTAATGTTGCTATTTTATATACATTGTATTCTGGGCATTTTTGACGCAAAGTTTATTTCTTTCTAGATGTTGGTTAGTTTGTAAGACATTTCATAGATTATTCATGTTTATGTGATTATTCTTTCGTGCGTGGTTGTGGTTATATTTAATATTTTTGAGATTATTTTTGTACAACTTATGGATGATGTGAGTTTGGAAACTTGTATCATTCACTGGGCCTTAGTTGCGTGCCAGTACTTCTGTATAACAGGAAGCAGGGCGTGACAGCTTCACTACACGGTCCTCATCGAGGTCTTACGCAAGACAAGCATCGAGGAGGAATAATTGGAGCTCATGTCCATCATCCTCCTAACGTCCAAAGACTGTTGGATGAAACACTCGGTTGACTTTCTCGCGAAGGGAATCCTCCTTGAAGACTGCAAATAAGCAAGGAAGATCCAGACAAGGGTTGAAAGATACACTCTTTTGGTGACTCTCCTATATAAACCATCCTACACTTTAGTCGACGGAAGACTCCACTTGAGATGTCTCTCTCTCTTGAAGAAGCACAGTATGCCATCAGAGAACAACATGAAGGAATTGGGAGTTTCCACCAAGGAGCGAGGTCCCTTGCACGCAAGATCCTCAATCACAGGTTTTATTGGTCCACATTGCTCAATGATGCCCAAGAATATGTCCACCAGTGTAGTCCTTGTTAGAGGCACTCCGCCATTAAGAGAATACCCCAAGCAATCCTCAGTTCCATGTCGAGCCTTATCCCCTTCGCCATGTAAGGAATGGACTTGCTGGGATCGTTTCCATCAGCAGCCGGACGAAGAATTTTTCCAGTGGAAGCCATCGACTACTTCACCAAGTGGGTCAACGCGGAATTGTTAGCCACCATCACCGAGCAGAATATTCAACAGTTCTTTAGGAAAAATATAGTCTGTACGTTTCGGATCCCCCGCATACTAGTCTTCGACAACGGAACATAGTTGACTAGTAAAGGATTTTGCCAATTCGGCATAGATCTAGGGGTCACCCATCACTTCTCCTCCATCTCACATCTCCAAACCAACGGCCAAGCTAAAAACACCAATCGACAGATTCAGGAAGGCCTAAAAAAGAGGCTAGGCGAGGTTGCAAGGGGATTGTGGGTCGATGAATTACCAAGCGTGTTATGGTCCTACAGAACAACAAAGTGAATCCCAACTGGAGAATCACCGTTCAACCTCACCTACCTTAGAAGTCGGATTGCCATCCCCATGCCTCCTCTCCTTTAACGAAGAACAAAACTGTAAGGCCCAGCAAAATGGTATATATCTATTTTTTATATTAATCCGTGCACGACTGAGAGTTGCACGTATTAATGAATTTTCTTAGTCTTAATTGAGTAAGTATTGAAACATATTATTATTCGATATGTTTTGAACTCGACAATGGTGTATTTGTAGAACCGGTGTTGGGGTATGCTTATCTCAACTAAAACTTAGATAGAATGTATAGTATATCTATAATAATGAGCAATTATTTTGTATAATAAAACATGTGAACATGATTGTATGTGTTTGTAAATGTAACCCCTGATCCCGCCAATAAGTATTTTCCATGTATTTTCAATAATTTGATTTTTATAAATTTATTTTGTGTTAAATTCTATTCGGAGGTTTTATTAAAGTATTTTCTAAACAAAAAATTTATTTATTTCGAATAATGGTGTGTTTTGATCTTCATATTTCTTATTGATCGGATATTTATATTCGAGTCTAAAGCATATATATTATTATTATTGGATCATTTTAATCTTAATATTATTGTTATTACTTTAATTAAGGTTATTAACTTTATTATTGTTATTATTATTATTGGTATTGTTGTAAATATTAATATTTTGTTACTATTATTATTGTAAATATTAGTAATATTATTCTTATTGTCATTATTATTATTATTAGTATTTTGGTAAAGCCCGAACATACTTATTTATTTGTATTTTATTATTTGACTTAATGTATGTTCATATGTATATTTTAAAAACCTATAGCCCATTTTGTTATTGGATTTAAACCAATACCCATTAACCCACTCTTATTGGTTCCGACCCGATACCCAAAAACCTAATATCTTACTTAAACCGCTATAAATACTACTCTATTACTAAACCATAACCCTAAACCTACCCTAGCTTCAACAGTAGCCCCCCCCCCCTACTGTACTTCCCCTTTTTCAACCTCTCCCCCTCTCTCTGTTTCTCCTCTACCGCAATCCCCGTGCCTCCATCCAACCTCCCGAACTGCACCATCCTCTTCCCCGCTCCTCTTCACCTTGAACCCACCCGTCGCCTTCAACCTTCGGTTGCTCCTTCTTCCTCGTCTTCATCTTCGACCACCGCCAGTGCACCGCCCTCGTCGCCTCCAATGCCTTTGTGCCTCCTCGACCCTCGCCACCACTCATCATCACACCCGTCATCACCCCCATCCTCGACTTCGTCTTTCCCTTGCCTTCGTCCAAACCCATCGTCGTCCCGAACACCACTTCACCTTGAACCCATCTGCTCATCGTCAACCTTGCACCCCCCCGCCTTCGTTGACCACCGTAATCCTCCCCTGCATCCACCATTGACCCCCTCGACCCTCGTCATCGTCGTCTTTGTCTTGAGCCCCGAACACCCTCGTCGTCTCCTCTGCTGTTTCGTCGCGAAACAGAGTGCCGCTCGAGTGTCCTTGTTCTCGTTGTTGCATTACTTCCCGACCGCAGTGTCGCCGCTAGTCACCCCTCGCCGCCCTCGCCAGTCATCGCCAGTCGTTGCAGTCGCCGCCCGGTTACCGTTCCCCCTCCCGCCATCTCACTCTCTCTATGTCGCTGTGGAGAAGAAGGAGGGAAGTGTTCTGGTGTTTGCTGTTCGGCAGAAGTGGGATTTGGAGTATTGTGTTTGGTGTTTTGTGAAGGAGAGATTCCGATCCTGTGTTTGGTGTTTGGTGTTTGGATTGGGTAATTGTGTTGCTGTTTTGTGGACTCGATTCGCTTGCACGTGGTTCACACGTGTTTTCCGTTCGTGGATTCGTCGGTCGCCCAGGATTCTCATTCCGTTATTCTATATATTCGAATTAACCATCTAATAGGAAAGTCACTGTCCCCTTGAATTGAACATCGTATCAAATTCAAGTTTTATTGAAATTCTTGCAAGTAGATCCTATTCGTTATCATATTGTTGTAATGTTCACCTTCGTTGGGTCTTTTGAGGGTTTACACGAGCTAACCCCAATATTCTTGACATCGTGCCGCTTTTGACTCTAAAGAATCAATCTCTCATGCACTCATATAGTAACGTTAATTGGGTTATCCATATGATTACCGCACAATTAATCTACCGTAGATTTTATTGCTAGGTTGTATGTTGTTTGATCGAGTGATGTTTGCTTGTTGTTAAATTAATGTATGTATGTGTTTCTTAATTTTATTGATCATGTTATTGCACCCATCATGCTGGTTACATAATTTATCGACTAATTGAATTGATACCCATCGTGTTTAATTAATTTATTTAATGAAAAATAACCAAAACCCTGAATGTTGTCTGCTATTTTCGACCCAGTAAATGATATTAAAATGAATTACTTTCTGAAGATGAGTTGTAGACTTATCATTCTAGTTTTCAGAACATCTTGAAATTCTGAATTCCGAGTTGTGTAGCAAAAGTTATGCCTGTTTTACTACAGTTGTGTTTTTACTTTCAGATTTCCATATTTTTGTATGTTTTATGTTTAAACAGTAAAAAGACTGATCAAATGATAAAATTTTACTCGGATAACTTCCAGATTTTTTCTTAACATGTTTAGGAGTTTAATAAATATTTTAGATAAATTTATTATCGAGTTTGCTGATTCTAAAATTATAGTAACTCAATGTCAAAATTCTGCATGAACATGAAATCTGTAAAGAACAATGTGATTGACCTAGCTAATTTTGTCGGATTTTGAACTTTTAATATGCATTGGAACCGTGTGGAAGTCTAGTTTCTAGAATATCTGACGGATTCAGTTTTTTGTTTCTGAAACTACGGGAAACTGCACTTTTGTATAGGCTACTCTTGCTGTCCAGAATTTCACTTTTAAGTTTTAAAATATTAATTATTCCTATATCGGAGTATTGCATAAATTAATGTGTGTATGTTGCATTGCATAATGCTAATGAGTTATTGTCATTATCCTAACTGTCTAATTCAAGTTATCATCCTATTGTTCCCCAATTGTACTATCGTTCGTCTAATAAATTGCATATTGTATTGTATTGTTGCATTAATAAAATTGTTAATCAAATCGGGATTTAAGGGTTGACCTAAGTAGTGGACAATATAGTGACCGTACTCGGAAGGGAGCTCGTGGGTTCCCTACAATGACTGAATGACTGAATGACTGAATGACTGAATAACTGGATAACTGCATATTGTTCCAT
Source organism: Hemerocallis citrina (assembly GCA_017893485.1). Taxonomy (NCBI): domain Eukaryota; kingdom Viridiplantae; phylum Streptophyta; class Magnoliopsida; order Asparagales; family Asphodelaceae; genus Hemerocallis; species Hemerocallis citrina. The sequence goes on along the minus strand of CM030367.1, from coordinate 525,633 downwards.
GGACATTGATACTGAATAACTGAATGATTGAATAACTGAACACTGAAAAGAATCGTTTATATCGTTTCCCGAGTACATGAACTATAGAGCCCACCACAAAGTCTAAACGTAACTTGTTTGCATGTAGCAACCATGTGGTAAATAAATGGGATGCATGAAGTGTTACATTAGTTAGGATTAAAATGATTAATAGACTTAAGAATTTTCATCACATCGGCATTGCATATTGTTCATCATTGTTCCTATTGATATAGAATATTGGCTAAGTGTTATTGTTATTGATCATTGATTATTGTTACCGAATATTGAATCATTGTTTATAGCCATTGCATCGATTACCGTGATATTGATTATTGATTATCGTGCCATGTTATTGATTTTTATTGATCCATTGTTTCATTGTTATACCGTTATTCCATTGTTCCATGCTTTCTTTACTTGCTATCCACGGCTTGCTCCAAGGACAATTTTTCTCCTCTTTTTAGATGAAGTGTTTACAGGTGTTGATGGAGAATTGCCTGATGGATTGGGAGAACAACATTGGTGAAGAAATTGATTGCAGCGCCGCTTAATAAATTATTGTTTTGCCATGAAGACTTAATTATTGAACTATTGCCATTTCATTGTATTGTGGGCTTTTGACCCGAATATTGCTATTATTGTTCCAGATATTGGATTATTGTATTTGGTTATCTCATATTATTTATTCCAAGTATTATTGTTCATGATATTATTATTATTGCCTGCGCTATTGTTCTGTATTGATTATATTGTTGAGTTGATCAGATAAACAGCTTATGGGTGATGTTAGTCATTCGCTGGGCCAATGTCATGTACTCGTATTCCGTATTTTTGGGAAGCGGGACATGATAGTAAATAATTGTCTTCATTAAATTTTGTGTGTATGTACAATTTATTTTGTCTTGTGATTGCGCACCAATTTAAATTATTGGTTGGAGTCCAAACTAATTCATCTTGAGCTAGAGATGGGCTCAAGCCATGTTCACATGACCTAACAAGTCATGTGCACACATACACACACATATGTATAGTGTAGCATGGCATGTACAAAAAAGAATGTATGTGCACCTTGTAACGGCCCGAACTCCAAACACAGGCAATTCGTAGCAAATATATGATCTTTTACTTCAAATTTGTACAAATTTACAAGGAATTTAAAACTTATATTTACAACATGTTCTTTACAATAGCACATCGGAATTAAATGAATAGAATACAGTCCACAATAATGAAAGTTTTTCAATCTTATAACAACTCATCATAGCGACTTCAAGTCCATGCCAAGTCTAATCATTCAACTAGGAAACTGTGGGCACGTCAGTTTCATAACACTGTCGCAGTGCTATAATACAGCGATTCTTCTAATTTAGCAAACACCAACTTGAATGCAAACAGAAAAATGACTATCCTAGTCGTGTCAGTGCATGATATGACTTAATGCCTAATGCAGACATTACACTACGATGACACTAATGTATACTTGGAATTCATTGCATCCTATACTACATAGGTCCGAGGGCAAACCCTTACGTACTACACATTATAGGGTTCAATCCATCGCCATGAAATCATACTCGGTAACAAAACAAGGTTCAGACATCCCACAAGCATGGATTCCAGCACCAGAGTACACCGCACGACTATATAGAATCCACCTCATGCAGACATCCTGCAAGTGCCGCTCTAGCCCCGGAATATCAGAGATCCGCCTCCCATATGCCCTACTATTCATGATCTCGGAGTACACCACCCGATCATTCATAATCCCAAATTTAATTGAGGTTCGTCTCGTTCCGCATCACAGTCTCGGAGTACACCGCCAGACTGGATGCAGGGAAATTACAGTCCCGAAGTACACCGCTCGACTGAATCTATAGTCCCGGAGTACATCGCCCGACTATATAGAAATGCCCTACTTATGTTTGCCCAGGTTTCGTCACATCTTCTTCTAGTGCCTACCCTTAAGTTTGAAACATGAATAATAATACCACCTAGAGCTAGCTTACCCTCCTACCGGTCTTAAACAATATACCGAGAACGATAGCCCATATTGGCCACTTCTCAAATTTCAATAATTATTTTCATCATTTTGTTTGGGTCTCACTTAGCCTCTAGAATCAACATAATTCATGTTTACAACACTATGAGTTATTCATACCCTATTTATTTACATTTTAAAATTTCATTCATTCACATATCCAATTATTCCCTTGTTCACACAACTCAGTTAATTATATAATTAGTTTCATAATCTTATCCAACATTTCAAATTAACATTCGCTATGTAAAATAGATGATTTATTCACCCCCTTGTAATAGAATTTTCAAATGAAGTTGTAGCTACCTTCGATAGATTCTTTTTCTAAGCAATATACTATTCAACTTCCAATTTTATTCTTTAACAAACTCAAAATAATTCTAGCTCAAGTTTAATCCAAATGATAAAACTTTTAAAATACTTCTAGTCAAAATAATCAAAGTTTCCTTCTTAATTAAAAAGTAAATTAGTATTTATTTAGTTCCAAACTCCATTTTTATATTCAACCCAATCCTCACATTTTCTCCTTAATTCACATATTAAACCTCGAAATTCAACCCTTGACAAGATAATTATATGCCTCTTAATTCCTTATAAGGTACATCTTACTAATCATTCCAATTTTAAATCCAATTTTATAAGTTGTAAAAGTTTTGGGACAACTAGATAAAAGACATCAACCCAATGGTATTGGAAAAATTATATAAATTCCAATACTACCCGAAAAATAGATTTATTAGTTTCATAGGAATCATAAATGAGTCTGTTACAACTTTGTAGTTAAGATAATCTAAATTTATCCTCAATTACTTCGTCTAAATTCATTTGCAAAACAGTAGATTCCAAATCTGAAAACTACAGCTCATGCTACTTGTAAAAATCATAGAAAATTATATACTTCATGAAACTTTGTGTTATTTAGATAAAATTAAAGGTATAAAAGTCTACTATAACTTTTTTGTTGTAAGTTTCCCCAAAATAGTATGTCTATAACCCTGAATACTTCGAAATCTACAGTAGGGTCGAAATGTTATACATACTGCCACTGTCCAAACTTGTAAAATTCATTACATATTCAATTATTTATGAAAAATTGATTTCTTATACTTTACAAAAAAGTTAATGAGTCTACTTCAAGTTCATAGTTTTGACTTTTCTCATAATACTTCATCTAAGATGTCGAAATGATGAAAACCCGAAAGGTATACAAATTTCCAGTAACTAGTCAACTGCTTACCAGTCCTAAGTTCGGATTTTATTAAAATAGTAAACAACATCCAGATATTATGAAAATTGATAGAGATGTTCTTGACATATACGAGGTACTCCTATAAAAAGTTTAGCTCTTGATTCAATCTAGTTAAATAGTTATGATTTTTTTGAAGTGCAACTAGAACTCAAAACAGAACCTTATTAAAATGCCCCCAAATCAAACATATCATAATTTCCCACATTCCATCAACAACAAATAATCTAAACCTGAATGTTTAATTTATATAAGTTATCATGCATCTAATAATTCACACATGTTAAGAAATTTACTAATAAAACTATATTTGAAAGTTGAAGAAACACCCACCTCAATTGTAGAATTCCTAATAGTAAAACCTCTCAAAATTCCTCCAAAGCTCCCCAAAAATGATGGTCGGCCTCTTCCTAGCACAACCCGCAAGTTCTTCTCTCTCTTTCTCTCTTTCGTTTTTGTTTTGAGTTGTGTTGTTCATGACAAAAGTAGGGACTACTTATAGAAAAATTATGTGGTCAAAATTGTAACGCCCCGGATCTCCATTACCAGATATCCGTGACGTACCCATAATCTTTGCCTTCAAATGCATCTCAACACAGCAATAACACGGAAATTTAAAAACTTTTTTATTGCCAAATAAAGTCATTACATCATTGATTCCAACCAATGTCTTGTTCTTGAACAAGAATACAAATTACATTAACTCCTTACATCTTATTACAAACATACATCAACTCCTCGTGTAAAGTTAACAACTGTCTCTCGGAATGACAATCGACGGCTCACTGCCGAAGCTCCGCTGAATAGTCAATCTGCTTCCCTGGGACTTGCTCCTCGGCTTGAGTCTTCTGCTGGGCGACTCTGATATCTCTTGCACCTGCTCGAAAGGTAGAACCGGTACCTAAAAAGTGGGGAACGCCAGTACTTCGACTGACGCAATACTGATAATAATAGCGACCCTCCAAACTGGCAACCACAAACTATCTTGAATGGGAAGAGAAACGTGCATCCTAAATTATGTAGTGCTCGTGTATGCCATGATCTAACAACTAAATGCACCAATCACAAGCCTATTCTAAAGCAAGCAAGACTTGGGAATCTGGATCCGCATGCATCCCATACTACACGCGTTCCAGACCCAAGCATGCCTAATCTAATGCGCAAAACAATAATGCACATGATGCACCTACTCTAATGCAAATCATTTGGGAACGTATGCATCCCATACTACATACTTCCCCAAAATCAACTTCGATGGAAACGTATGCATCCCATACTACATACTTTCCAAAGAGTTCGCCTCTCCTGATTGTAGGGTTCAATCCTTCGCCATGCATCCTACTCTTGTACTCATCCTGTACCCAATAGATTGTCTGTTACCCAAGGAGGTTGCAGTTGGTCGGTTTAGTTCCGCCACTGCAGTTTCTAAGTGGTAGTCGTGTTTGCCACGTACTCAGTACCCGCGCACGGACCTCTTCAGAAAGCCGCGTTGAATCTGGTCGCAAGACCGTGTAATTCATGTCTCCACCCCTAACCCGGCTGTGGACTGTCCACCCCTAACCCGGCTGTGAACTGACACATGCGTGTTCACCCCTAACCCGGCTGTGAACTGACACATGCGTGTTCACCCCTAACCCGGCTATGAACTGATATATATACAAACAACAAAACCCATATGCATAGAAACGTGAGCGCCTCAGCGGTCAAATCCCCTTAGCCTCCCGTACCTTACTCCGGCAAAACTTTGGGAATTAACAGATCGAGATACGAGCCGAGGACTCACTCATGAGTGCCGAAAACGTATCCCTATGACAGGAAGGTACAACACCGACTATGGTCTGCTAGGACTAATGCAATTATCCAATCACATAATATGTCATTCTGTCTCAGCCTTACTCTAATCACTTTGGATAAATATAAAATATTGCTTCCAAAACTTGCCTATCGACCTCTGACCCTGGCGATACTAGTTTGGTTCGGTACTTTCCCGGCTTGGAATTGTCCAGCATTACGGCCTACATTCACCCCTAACCCGGGAATGAATGTGTGTTCACCCCTAACCCGGGCTATGAACTCATGTGAATGGCCCGACTCGGATGTCCTACGCTTCGGTGGAAGTTCACAACCTAGGGGCGACAGATGCAGGGTATCCCTTACCCTACCGACTAACTCGAGTCATGGATCCCACTATAGGAGTCAAGAAAACCAACAACAGATACAAAATGCTCCCATACAAGAGTTATCAACTCTAATAGTACACATGGGAACAAGTTGTCACAATACCTAGTCAACACTCAAGACTAAGCAACCTACGGGTTATCTGCCTGAATCTTAAAAAGGTCATAACTCCCTCGATACAACTCTGATTGGGGTGTACAAGCCCAATTCGAAAAGGTAAAGAACCTAGGCTACAACTTTTTAGTTGCTCACAAACTCAAATTCCATCATCTAGGTCCTTAAAATAGTCTCTCAAGCCTCAGCCTGTGTATTTCCTGAACACGGGCTGCGCCTTACCGGTAGCATAAATCACTGCTCACTCATCAAAATGCTATAAACCCAAGTTCTGTGAAGAGGTGTGGATATCCTCTACAAGTCTCTAGTTGGTCATGAGTCCAAAATATAGCACTAGATCACCCTAACACACATAATTTTCACAAATGTACCAAGTCACACACTAGGACTTTCTAAATCAGAGCACTCAGCTCAATTCTTAGTCTCTGTCCAGTATTACAAAAATCACAATAAATCAACCATTTTCTGGAAACACCTCAAATAGGTCTTGTTGGAAACGTCTTGATGTCTACTACAAACCGTAAGGAAAAAGTTCCTCAAATTTTGCTCTTAAGGAGTCTCAAATGTACCATCTCTACAGGGCATCAAATTTGGCTGAAACCAGCACAGTACAAGCTAATAAAATCATCATAAATTGTATACTCATCCAATTGAAACAAAATTTACAGTGATGAAACTAGATACCATAATGAAAAACATGCAAAAGGTTTCATGTCCAAACTCCAAGTCTACACGGAGTTCTCCTTATTTCAATTAAGCACAGAAATCAGCATGTTCTTCAGTTACAGCTCTAGCTACTGCTTAAAGATTAATTTTTAACATGACTGTAAATTGATCCAAATAATTTCTTGATTTTACTGTAGAATCTAGACACAAGTGGGAATACAGGTTAAACATTTCAGATTAAGAACTAGCTCCAATTAATTATGAAAATTCCAACAATATCAGTCATCCTGCTAACCAACTGCTGTTGCTGTCTTACGACACAATTTCACAAATAGATTTTATTAAAATATCAAACCTTTCAGAAAAATCCGAAATAATTCATGGTCTATCTAGACACATATAGGAACAATCTGTAAAATTTCATGATCTAATTCCATGTAGTTTACTCTCGGAAAAATCTGGAAAATAGCCTACAGATCAAGATTCTAGTTCCAGTTTCTGATTTCATCTTCCAAACTTCTTAGATATTCATCCAAACACTTACTACCACACATGCATGCAAGAAATCAATTAAGAAACATAGAGAAAGGTTAAGAGTAACTCCCCACCCTGAGTTGATGTAGAGTAGTTGATTTCCTTGAGCTTTCCCTCCTTGAGAATCCCTCCTAAGCTCCTTCTTCAATCTCTCTTCTTTCGCTCTTCTATTCTCTTTTTTTTTCTTGGTTGAGTTCTGAAATTTCAGAACAAGAGAGATGGAAATGAGAGGTTTTTGATGGAGGAGTGAGTGAGGAAAGAGGGGGGGGGGGGGAGAAGGTGAGGCCAGATTTCTAGGAGTAGGGGGTAGGGTTGTAGGATTGTTTTGGAGCAAAACCATGGCCTAGCCAATGGTTTTGAGGTGTAGTGTGTTGGCTGCCCATTTTAACACTTAAACGGGTTCCTTGATGCGAGACGAGGGGTTTATCAAGTGTACGCAGAATATACCCATCGCATTATCATACAATATTATATTTGCATAGGCATCGTACCAAAAACTTGTATTTATACCAGTATCGGTCCTCCTCATTCTTGTGCATCTTCTAGAATGCAACCATCCTCATAAACCATCCCACAAACATGAACTCACTCTAATATTCATATACTCAACAAAACATTGCAATCATATGCACGCATACAGTCAATATATATATATAGAGAGAGAGAGAGAGAAATCTTCGGTTGCACACTACTTTGGTGAGCACTCCTTGAGCACTCACGAACTAGAGACCCTATGAAAAATCCGAACCGCTCATATCGTTCTATATGCCTTAGATAGCCTAACAATAAAAAATCAAGTAATTTGAAGTTCATTTGCCTATGATTTACATCATCACAAAATTGTATGGGTGAAAATTCTAACAGCTTGATGGATGGGCAAATGAACTTCAAATTACTTGATTTTTTATTGTTAGGCTATCTAAGGCATATAGAACAATATGAGCGGTTCGGATTTTTCATAGGGTCTCTAGTTCGTGAGTGCTCACTGAGTGCTCACCAAAAGTAGTGTGCAACCGAAGGGGACTCTCTCTCTCTCTCTCTCTCTCTATATATATATATATATATATATATATATATAAGTGTCGTACAATCCGGGGTATTACATTACTCCCTCCTTAGAATAGTTCTGTCCCTAGAACGACGCTAGGGGCACAAATAGCAGACAATCATCAATGATCAGAAGATACTTTTCTAGACCATCACCAATTCCTCGAGGAACACCCTCGAAACTGACTCTTAAAGTGCTCAATACCGGCTCCCAAGCCTCAAGTGCTCAAAGCACTCTTCCATCCCGGAGATCCACCTCATCATGTGGGTCATTTTGGGGCATACCGCATCCCGCATTCACCGTACTGGGGTGAATCACCTTGGGGTGTGTTGCTCTCGTCCTGGGCTACTGGAGATCAATCCTTCTCCATCGAACTTTCTGGGATCTATTGCGTCCCATGTTCCGGAAATACTAGGGAATATCTCGCTTACGGATTATTCTGGAGCCCTCACCACACGAACTTCCTATGAGTTTTGCTCTCGTGGGAACTACTGGAGATCATTCCCACTCCACAGAACGCTCTGGGTCCTATTTCATCCATCGTCTGGAATGCTGGAGAATATCTCTCTTCGCGGATCGTTCTGGAGCCCCCTATTCATCCTTGAATTTCTTCATGGGTACTACTCTCGTCCTCGGAATACTGGAGATCAATTCCTACTCCACAGATCATTTTGGAATATATGTCATACCTCGTTCGGAATACTGAGGAATGTCTCTCTCCTTGGATCGTTCTGGAGTCAACGTCCCACTAACCTATTTATGTATGTTGCTCTCGTCCCTGGAATACTGGAGACCAATTCTTGCTCCACAGATCATTCTGGGGCATATTTCATCCCTCGTATGGAATACAGAGGAATTTCTCACTCCATGGATCATTCTGGAGTCAATGTCATACACGATCTTCCCGTGCGCATCGCTCTCATCCTCTGAATACTGGAGACCAATTCCTGCTCCACAGATCATTCTGGGGCATATTTCATCCCTCATCTAGAATACTGAGGAATTTCTCACTCCGTGGATCGTTCTGGAGCCAACGTCACACAATCTTTCCCATGAGCATCACTCTCATCCTCGGAATACTGGAGACTAATTCCTACTCCACAGATCATTCTGGGGCATATTTCGTCCCTCGTCTGGAATACTAAGGAATTTCTCACCCCGTGGATCATTATGGTGCCAACGTCATACACAACTTTCCCGTGAGTATCGCTCTCGTCCTCAAAATACTGGAGATCGTTCCCACTCCACAGAACACTCTAGGGCCTATTTCATCTCTCGTCTGGAATGCTGGGGAACATCTCACTCCGTGGATCATGCCGGAGCATTTCTACTCACGATCGTTCTTGCTTCATCGTATTTCCTTTTTAGTGCCTAAGTCAAGTTCTCAGTATATCATCTAGCTCTCGGTTGCATTACTTGAGGGTCGGTGACCACTCCCTCCTTAGAAGAAAACGAGGCTTACCAAGGAGAAGACAAAAAATTCAGTTTTATGCCTTATCCCAAACACTTAAATAAATAAGCATAAGACACGAGATGACCAAATGCCCAAGAAAACTTTCATGCTTTATAAAAAGTCATAATATCTTTCTACAGAACATAGTAAAAGTTTGCCATTCATGGCTAGCAAGAAATGCAGCTAACAAAATATATTACTATTCTAGACCATGCACTACTTCACACTTCCTTCCAGTTAAGCTGAAGTTCATTCCTGACGAACCGACTTCTTCCCATTATCGACCACCTTCAGTAACTGGTCATTGGGGTTCCCTTGCAGTTGTGGACAATTCGATTTCTTGTGCCCGGCTTTTCCGCAGTTATAGCAGGTGCTTGTCTGGGTTCTTTTTGGGTATCGACTCTTGAAATGACCTTGTTCCTTACAAAAATAACACACCACCATCCGACTAGGCTCCTTAAGCTTTTTGGACTCGGGAGTTGAATTCCGCTTGTCATGGTCGGGGGTGAGAATACCCTTCTTCCTCTTTTTCTTCACCTCGGCCTCCCCTTGACTCTGTCTCATGTCCATTTCTGTTACTGCCGCTCGCCTTACTAGCTTGTCGAATCGGCGAATGCCTAACAGAACCATCCTCGACCTCAGTCCAGGCCTAAGCCCTTGCTCAAACCTTTGGGCTTTCTTTGCTTCCTCCTGGACCATCTCTGGTGCGTACCGCGACAGCTGAGAAAACTTTGTCTCATATTTCCTGACAGACATATTTCCCTGCTTCAAATTCTGGAACTCCATTGCCTTTTCTTCTTGCACATCCGTGGGAAAATAGTGCTGTCGGAATTCCTTAAGGAAATCTTTCCAAGTGATCTGGCCTCCTCCAAGACCACGCTTCACGGACTGCCACCAAACTCTGGCATCCCTCTCCAGCAGAATTGTGGCCAAACGAACCTTGCTGTCCTCTGGAGTCACCAGTACCTCAAACACCGTCTCCACCTGACGTATCCAGTCATCAGCAGCCGTGGAGTCGGCCTATCCTTCAAAAACTAGCGATTTCATCCTCTTGAATTATTCCACCATCTTTATTGGGTCTGCTGGTGCAGCGACTCTTAGTGTTCCCTGTGGCGGCACTGGGTTTCTGCTAGCTTCTACAAATGCTCCCATCATCTGGTATACGTGGATAAACTCTGCTTCAACATTGAAGTTTGTTCCATTGGTCCTACTACCTTCGCCCTCAGCCATTCAGCGGTGGTTGTTTCTGATTCTTCTAGACACCCTTCAAAGAAAGAAAACACACAGGGTTAGTTCGGAATGTAGGGAAGATCACCACATAAGTAGAAAGTGAACAATCATGATTTTGACCTTCCTACAATCCAAACTGGACACAGTTATTTAGTATTTTAAGTCAAATTTCCTACTGTGTTAGCCTGCAATTTGAAGTCAGCTCTGATACTACTTTTGTAACGCCCCGGATCCCTGTTACCGGATATCCGTGACGTACCCAGAATCGTTGCCTTCAAATGCATCTCAACACAGTAATAATACGAAAATTTAAAAACTATTTTATTACCAAATAAATTCATTACATCATTGATTCCAACCAATGTCTTGTTCTTGAACAAGAATACAAATTACATCAACTCCTTACATCAACTCCTTACATCTTATTACAATCATACATCAACTCCTTGTGTAAAGTTAACAACTGTCTCTCGGAATGGCATTCGACGGCTTACTGTCGAAGCTCCGCTGAACAGTCAATCTGCTTCCCTGGGACTTGCTCCTCGGTTTGAGTCTTCTGCTGCGCGACACTGATATCTCTTGCACCTGCTCGAAAGGTAGAACCGGTACCTAAAAAGTGGGGAACGTCAGTACTTCGACTGACGCAATACTGATAATAACAGCGATCCTCCAAACTGGCAACCACAAACCATCTTGAGTGGGAAGAGAAACGTGCATCCTAAATTATGTAGTACTCGTGTATGCCATGATCTAACAACTAAATGCACCAATCACAAGCCTATTCTAAAGCAAGCAAGACTTGGGAATCTGGATCCGCATGCATCCCATACTACACGCGTTCCAGACCCAAGCATGGCCTAATCTAATGCGCAAAACAAGAATGCACATGATGCACCTACTCTAATGCAAATTATTTGGGAACGTATGCATCCCATACTACATACTTTTTCAAAATCAACTTTGATGGAAACGTATGCATCCCATACTACAAACTTTCAAAAGAGTTCGCCACTCCTAATTGTAGGGTTCAATCCCTCGCCATGCATCCTACCCATGTACTCATCCTGTTCCTAATAGATTTTCCGTTGCCCAAGGAGGTTGCAGTTGGTCGGTACAGTTCCGCCACTACAATGCCTAAGTGGTGGTCGTGTTTGCCACTCAGTACCCCCGCACGGACCTCTTCTGAAAGTCGCGTTGAATCCGATCGCAAGACCGTGTAATTCATGTGTCCACCCCTAACCCGGCTGTGGACTGACACATGCGTGTTCACCTCTAACCTGGCTGTGAACTGACATATGCGTGTTCACCCCTAACCCGACTGTGAACTGATATATATACAAACAACAAAACCCACGTGCATAGAAACGTGAGCGCCTCGGGGGTCAAATCCCCCTAACCTCCCGTACCTTACTCCGGCAAAACTTTGGAAATTAACAGATCGAGATACGAGCCGAGGACTCACTCATGAGTGCCGAAAACGTATCCCTATGACAGGAAGGTACAACACCGACTATGGTCTGCTAGGACTAATGCAATTATCCAACCCCTTAATATGTCATTCTAATTCCAGCCTTACTCTAATCACTTTGGGTAAAGATAAAATATTGCTTCCAAAACTTGCCTATCGATCTCTGGCCCTGGCGATACCAGTTTGGTTCGCTACTTTCCCGGCTTGGAATTGTCCAGCATTACGGCCTACATTCACCCCTAACCCGGCAATGAATTTGTGTTCACCCCTAACCCGGGCCATGAACACATATGAATGGCACGACTCGGATGTCCTACGCTTTGGTGGAAGTTCACAACTTAGGGTCGACAGATGTAGGGTATCCCTTACCCTAGTGACTAACTCAAGTCACGCATCCCACTTTAGGAGTCAACAAAACCAACAACAGATACAAAATGCTACCATGCAAGAGTTATCAACTCTAATAGTAGACAGGGGAACAAGTTGTCACAATACCTAGTCAACACTCAAGACTAAGCAACCTACGGGGTTTCTGCCCGAATCTTAAAAAGGTCATAACTCCCTCGATACAACTCCGATTGGGGTGTACAAGCCCAATCCGGAAAGGTAAGAACCTAGGCTACAACTTCCTAGTTGCTCACAAATTCAAATTCCATCATCTAGGTCCTCAAAATAGTCTCTCAAGCCTCAGCCTGTGTATTTTCTGTACACAGGCTGCGCCTTAACGGTAGCATAAATCACTGCTCACTCATCAAAATGCTACAAACCCAAGTTCTATGAAGAGGTGTGGATGTCCTTTACAAGTCTCTAGTTGATCATGAGTCCAAAATATACCAATAGATCACCCTAACACACACATTTCTCACAAATGTACCAAGTCACACACTAGGACTTTCTAAATCAGAGCACTCAGCTCAATTCTTGGTCTCTGTCCAGTATTACAAAAATCACAATAAATCAACCGCTTACTAGAAACAACTCAAATAGATCTTGCTGGAAAGTTTTGATGTCTACTACAAACCCTAAGGAAACAGTTCCTCAAATTTTGATCTTAAGGAGTCTCAAATGTACCATCTCTACAGGGTATCAAATTTGGCTGAAACCAGCACAATACATGCTTATAAAATCATCATAAATTCTATGCTCATCCAATTGACACAAAATATACAGTGATGAAACTAGATACCATAATGAACAACATGAAAAAGGTTTCATGTCCAAACTCCAAGTCTACACGGAGTTCTCCTTATTTCAATTAAGCACAGAAATCAGCATGTTCTTCAGTTACAGCTCTAGCTACTGCTTAAAGATTAATTTTTAACATGACTGTAAATTAATCCAAATAATTTCCTGATTTTACTGTAGAATCTAGACACAAGTGGGAATACAGGGTAAAAATTTCAGATTAAGAACTTGCTCCAATTAATTATGAAAATTCCAACAATATCAGTCATCCTACTAACCAACTGCTACTGCTGCCTTGCGACACAGTTTCACAAATAGATTTTATTAAAATATCATACCTTCTCAGAAAAATCCGAAATAATTCATGGAATATCTGGACACATATAGGAAAAATCTGTAAAATTTCATGTTCTAATTCCATGTGGTTTGCTCTCGGGAAAATCTAGAAAATAGCCTAAAGATCAAGATTTTAGTTCCAGTTTATGATTTCATCTTCCAAACTTCTTAGATATTCATCCAAACACTTACTACCACACATGCATGCAAGAAATCAATTAAGAAACATATAGAAAAGTTTAGAGTAACTCCCCACCCTGAGTTGATGTAGAGTAGTTGATTTCCTTGAGCTTTCCCTCCTTGAGAATCCCTCCTAAGCTCCTTCTTCAATCTCTCTTCTTTCTCTATTCTCTTCTCTTTTTTTTCTTGGTTGAGTTCTGAAATTTCAGAACAAGAGAGATGGAAATGAGGGGTTTTTGATGTAGTAGTGAGTGAGGAAAGATGGGGGAGAAGGTGAGGCCGGATTTCTAGGAGTAGGGGGTAGGGTTGTAGGGTTGTTTTGGAGTAAAACCATGGCCTAGCCAATGGTTTTGAGGTGTAGTGTGTTGGCTGTCCATTTTAACACTTAAACGGGTTCCTTGATGCTAGACGAGGGGTTTATCGAGTGTACGCAGAATATACCCATCGCAGTATCATACAATGTTATATTTGCATAGACGTCGTACCAAAAACTAGTATTTATACCAGTATCGGTCCTCCTCATTCTCGTACATCTTTTAGAACGCAACCATCCTCATAAACCGTCCCGCAAACATGGACTCACTCCAATATTTATATACTCAACAAAACATTGCAATCATATGCACGCATACAGACAATATATATATATATATATATATATATATATATATATATATAGGGTAAAAGGGATATGAGCAACTTGCTCATTTTGTAAATGAGCAATTGATTATGTGGCATGCATGTGATACATTGGACAACTAACCCTTTTAAGGATTTTTCAATCACATGTATGCCACGTCATCAATTGCTTATTTACTAAATGAGCAAGTTGCTCATACCCCTTTTCCCCATATATATATATATATATATAGAAGTGTCGTACAATCCAGGGTATTACAAAAATAGCTTCCCACTACCCAAAATAACTCTTCTCTTCCCACTAACACTTACCACTCTCCTTCATTCTCAACCATGGTAAGAAACATGTGCACGTGTAGTCAATGTGTGTGCACACTCTTTATACAAATTTTATTATTAATTTTTATTAGGTTAGATGTATGTGTGTGTTACACATGGCAAGTGTACTAGTTTTTCCAATGTACATTTTAATGCAAAAATAATTATGGACTTTAAACTAATTTTAGTGAACTAAAAAATGGATTTTAATTTAAAATTAATCACACAATTGTGACTAGAAAAATGAAAAGAAAAATATTCATGACTCAAGAAAATTTTAGGAAGCAACATGTGCACTACGAACACGTGCGTTGCACGTATCAATACAAAATAAATTTGAGAGAACGAAAAACAGTCAAAATATAAAATATGCAGAAGATGTATATTAATAATGTTATGGATATTTCACATAATGGTAAAACATACGTAATCGACACGTGTATTGAAAACACGTGCAATACACGTAAAAACAAAAAGATTAAAATTAATATTTTATTGGATCAAAATAGGATAAAAATAAATTTTGAGATGAAGGAAAATATATAATTAATTGAAATATAAAAATATGTAGGATATTTATATTAAAATATGTTACGGATATTACCCGTAACGGTACAAAATACACGTGCGTAACACACGAGGGACCAAATTATCATAACTCAATTTTACGGGGTATTACACACCTACCCTAGGCTTTGACTAGCCAAGATTGGAGAGAAAAGAGCCTAGGGTTTGGATTTTTAAATGGGGAGAATCTATGTCATGATGGGTTTTTGAGTAACCCTAAAAAAAACTCAATTAAGTGTTGTAGAACCCTAAGCAATCTTCTCCACTCTTACACTCTAACTACCTCTCTTTCCCAAGCATTGGCCTGCCATGTTTAAATTAGTGGTTAGGGCTCTTGGGTGTTCATTTGTTCCATTCTCCATTTCATCATACATTTTCTTACACTCTCAAACTACTTCTAACTACTCTCTTCCACTCCAAACACCTAATTTCTACTCTAGCTACTGAAATTGGAGGCAAGAAGGAGCCAAGATGGAGTGTAACCCCTGTTTTCCCAAAAATATATTTTTGTGTATTTTCTGTATTTAAAAATTTCGTAAATTATTTTTTCGGTTTTCAAATTATTTTGTCAAAATGTATTGTTGGATCTCCTATCAAAAATCTGTTTTCGATCAATAATTTTACTGTAACTATTTTCTATGATTTATGTTGTAATGAAAATCTTATTTTTGTTATTATTACTTGGATTTCTATTATTATTACTAATACTGTTGTTATTTTTTATCATTTTCTTATCATTATTATTGTTATTAGTATTATTATTATCATTGTTACTTTTGACTGGTTATTAAAAATCCACTTCTATTTACAAATACAATGGGTTTTTAAGTGGTATTAGAGCACCAGGTTTGGCTAATGTATTAGTTTGATTGATATATTAGATAAGCTTGGCTCGAACTGGGATCGGCTCAATATTTCACCAACCATGCATGCATAAATGAATCATAATCAACATTGATATGGATACTAGTCTTATTTCATTCTTTTTGATCCCTTCTTATTCAATCCCTTGATTCCTTGATTCTTCCGTCTTTTTCAGTCATCCTCATTTGTTGATTTCTTGTTGGGTATGAATTCATTCTTTTCGTACCCATATTCTCTTGATTCTGGTATCATCCATTCTTTTCTTTCTGTTTGGTCCATCAGTCGGCATCGCTGGATGCCATTGGCAGAGTCTTCTCGATCAGAGTGGCGCAGCGGAAGCATGTGTGGGCCCATCCATAACCCACAGGTCCCAAGATTTCCTTATTGCTTCTTCTTCTTTGTATTGGTTGCTTCTCCTTCCTTGCATTGTTTGGTTTCCCTTAGCTCTTGCATTTGTTCTCATCCGTTGACTCGTTGCTCGGTTCATCTCTTCCTTATCCATCATTTCTTCGATTCCAGCTCTATCTCTTTTCTTCATCTCTTTGCTTTGTTATCTTGCAAGTCTTGTATTGTTTCTTCTTCATTTTTGATACCGGTTACTTCTTTCTTGCATTCCATTTTGGCCATCATGCACCCCTTCATTATTTGGTTCAATTCTTCCCTGTTCACTCTCTCTTTGATTCCAGTTCTGCCTACTCCCAATCTTGCTTGTTATCTTGTGTTGTTTATTTCCTTTTGATACTATTTATTGTTTTTCATGCATTTCATTTGACCTCATTGTTATCCATCTTCCTTCCTTTTTTGGTTTTGCCACTGCTTTGTTCCTTTCCATTTAGCTCTCTGCTTTGTTATCCTTCCCCTAAGTTTGTTGTTGCCTTGTCCTATGTACCGCCTAAGCAAATTTTGAGGATGAAATTTTGTTGTAAGGCAGGTAGGATTTGTAACCTCTGTTTTCCCAAAAATATATTTTTGTGTATTTTCTGTATTTAAAAATTTCGTAAATTATTTTTCCGGTTTTCAAATTATTTTGTCAAAATGTATTGTTGGATCTCCTATCAAAAATCTGTTTTCGATCAATAATTTTATTGTAAGTATTTTCTATGATTTATATTGTAATGCAAATCTTATTTTTGTTATTATTACTTGGATTTCTATTATTATTACTAATACTGTTGTTATTTTTTATCATTTTCTTATCATTATTATTGTTATTAGTATTATTGTTATCATTGTTACTTTTGACTGGTTATTAAAAATCCACTTCTATTTACAAATTGTATTTGTAATTATTTCAAATTTATTTCTCTACTGTAATACAAGTTACATTTTATTAAAAAAATCTATTTTTCTTTTATTGGTTATCTCATTTTCCCTATTGGATTTTAAGCCCATATATCACCCAATTACATTTACCCTATACTTTACCCCAGACCCGTTATCCATTCCCCGAACCCATTTGCACTTTAAGCCTACACCCGAAAGCCCAATTGCCATATGTTTTAACCCGTTACACCCTAAACCCAACCCGCAACCACCTAAACCCTTTCTCCTTCTGCTTATATATACATATTGAGACTATTCATCTTCCCCGTCTCAAACCTTAGCCGCCAACCCATGCACCGTTTCAACTTCTTCTTCTCTCCCTCGTCTCCGACCCCCGTGTCCCCTGCTGCACCTCGTCTCCGTCCTCCTTCTCCCCTCCTCGGTTCTCCCTCCGTCTCAGTCTCTTCCCCATCGCCCCCCCTGTCCTCTCAGCGCGCTGCAGCCGCGACGCAGCATCCCTCAGTCAGCCTTTGCTCCCTGCGACGACGCTCCCCTGCAATGGTTGTGCCCCATCCCCCTGTGCATCTCCTCTCCTCGTCACGACGCAGCGCCGGCACGTCAGCGCCCTGCAGTGCAGCCAGTGCGACTGCACGACTCCACCTCTTCCTATGCATCCGCTGTGCTCCTCCCGCCGTCTTCAGCATCGAAAGCAACACCCCGATGTCACAGCTTCCCTGCGTCTCCCCATCTCCCCATGTGCGCCACCCTGGGCTCCTCTTCTGCTTGCAGCGTCCCCCTGGCTGTCGCCGCCCAGCCCGTGCACAGCTTCCCTACGCTGTCGATCCGTGCTGTCGCGATCACAGCAACGCCGCAGTGTACAGCTTCCCTCCCCGGCTATTCTCTTGATGGGTTCTTGATCATGGAGTTGTTAGTTTTGTTGTGAGTCGTTCGATTGGATCGTGATCTCATTCGTCATCTTGGAGTTCTTGATTGTTTTGATCGTGGGCCGTCCGGTCGTCGATCTGACCCGATCATCATCATCATCAAGATACTGATCACATTTTGATCTTGATTCTTGATCTCTTGTTGTGGGCCGTTGGATCTTCACGATCTCCTATTGATCATCCGATTAGATCATATCCGTCCGATCTCTTCTTGATCGTCACGATCATGATGATCATTAATTTTCTTTGGTCATAGCCGTTCGATCGATCGATCTTGATCTTCATCATTATCTTCATCATCAAGAAATCTGACCGTCCAATCTAATCCGATCATCTTGATCTTGATCTTCGATCTTAACCGTCCGATTGTGTTTGTGATCTCGATCGTCTTCTTCTTGATCGTGATCGTGTGTTCGTGATTGTTTCGTGATCCATTCATTGTGTTTGTGTTCGTGCCCCGGGATCCGTTCCCGTTATTCTCGTTCTTTTCTTCGTTCCATCGTCGTCTCTCAGGCAAGTAACTTGTACTCAAATTCCTTTGTATGATACAAGTCAAAAATACCGCTTGTAGTGTAGTTGGGTTCTAGAGACAATTCGTGTGTGAAACTCCTTTTTGATATTGTCTCTATAGTATTTTACCATAGTTGACTCATGACACAAAATTTGACATGAAACAACTTAGGTTTTGCCCGTCCTTGATTTGATCATGTATGTGAGATATTTGTGAGAATTTGGGCGTTTGTTGAGATCCATGTGTTAGACTTGTTTTGGAGATGTTAATTACCCTATTTCATGTTGTTTGGACACTTGGTAGACTCGATTTCATGTTTGGTTGTGTTTGGATCAAGTTTCGTTTGAATTATGTTGATTTTGGTTTTTGAAAAAATTCTGTATTTTGCCGATAATCTGTCTTGATCAGTAATTTAGACCAGAATCTTAATTTCAGAATAAAACATGAATTGTAGAGAAATTCTTCTGCTTTACAACCCCTCTGACCTTGCTCGATTTCATTTTTGTATGTGTGAGATATGACTGTTTTACTACAGAGGTGCAGATCAATTCCAGATTTCGTTTCTTGATGATTTTGATGACTAAATTATTTTGATACTTGTGCTACACATATTATTTTGATCTGAAACTTTGATCAGTATTTCTATACCTATCTAGGGATTACCCAGAATTTTGGTGGATTTTATTGATGAGTTTTATACGTCGTTTCATGCTTGTTTATAAAAGATATACTTGCTGGATTTTGCTCGCTGTTCTGTAAAGAATTGTATTTTCACACTATTTCCTTCTACTGTATGGAAAATATTTGTGAAATATGAAAGTTAGATTATTTTGTCTATTTTCATCTCCCTTTGGCGGATTTGGATTTTGTTTCACGGTTTACGAGATATTTCAGTTTTCGTACAGCAGTGTTGGGAATTCCAGATTTGCCAAACTATTGTTTCTTGATGTTTTCCGATTTTTGTTGACTGAACTAATTTTACTGGAATATTATGAAACTTTATATTTTGATACTAGACATGTAGGGGATTACCTCAGATTTTTTCTAGATTTATTTGAGTAGTTTTAATGCTGTTTTTCTGACTGAGAATTCGTTTTACTGATTTCCGACTAAACATATTTTCTGGATTCAAATCAGTTTTGAGTAATAATTTTGTGAAATACTATATGGATTATTTATAATCGCTGGATTTGTGTGGAAGTATATTTTCTAGATTCTTTGACGGATTCAGATTTGGATGTCTGTAGTAACAGAAATCACTGTTTTAGTACTGTACTGTCTTGCTGTCCTGAATATGAACATTCACTGTTTTGCTCGTTTATGTGACCGTATATCATCTATGCATATTTATTTGTTTCCCTGAACCTAATACTGATTATACCATATTAATTTGACACTATTTCATACAAATTCATGTCTGTTTGATGACCATAATAAAAGTAACCAAGCCGGGATTCAAGGAAAAGATCTAGTAGTGGGAAATTATAGAAATGTGTAATTGGAAGCGGCCCGTGTTTTCCATACTGAGCATCTGATTTCTGTTACTGATTACCTGACTGTACACTTTCCTATAGGAAGGTGTACTCGGAGGAGGACCAATAGGTTTTGACTATCTGATTTCTGTTACTGATTACCTGACTGCACACTTCCCTATAGGAAGGTGTAATCGGAGGAGGACCACTAGGTGCTGACTGTTACTGCTACTGTTACTGATACCTAAGTACACGGCCCTATATGATCCCCTACGAAATCTAAAAGCGAAACTGTTTGTTGTAGCAATCATGTGTTATAATATTGGGCGTATGAAGTGCTACCTAGCTAGTAATACACACAAAACTGTAAGAACATAAGACTGATACTGTTAGACTGACACTGTTAGATTGACACTGTTAGACTGACACTGTTGGACTGATACTTTTATATTGTTACACTGACATACTGAGCTTACTGTTACTGGACAATGTTAGTTGCCATATGACACTGCATTTGACATAACCATCTGTACTGTTAGTATACTATGGTAGTTGACTTTGTTTTACTGATTCATGCTAGTTATTACTGTTGATGCATTATTCCATGCTATTTGTGAGTATTTCCATGTGCTTGTATCCTACATTATAAGTGGCCCGTAACTTGCAATTGACGGGTACTTGTTTTCTCTTTCCTTCTTCTGTAATTATTAATTGTAGATTTTGGTGATCAGCTGCCCGATGGAGTATGTGATCTAAAGTTCTTGTTGACCGGAGCTTTTGCTATCTTCATTTATTTTCTATTTCTCATTTTGAACAATGTATCTGTTACTTGGATTCTTTGTATTTTGGGCAACGTGACCCAGGATTTTTTACTTGTTCAGATCTGATTTATTTGAGATTAATATATTTTGTTTCAAGTAAATTCTGTTGGTATATTGATTCAATTATGCATGTGTGGTTGATTCTCTTGCTTCCGACTCTGATTATCTTGTGAAATGTTTATAAAGATTCTTGAACATTTTATGGATGCTGAAAATCATTCGCTAGGCTTTTGTCTCATATCCGTATTCCGTATTCTTTTTGGAAAGCGTGGCGTGACAAGGAGCAAGGAGAATCAAGTACTAGGATCAAGTAGCAAGGAGCAAGGAGCAAGGAGCAAGGAGGCTAGAGCTTGGAGAACAACTTTTCATCTATAATCAAAGGTGGGTGTCTCTAGAGCCTCATGTTTTTGTTTAAGAAGGTTGCAGTGTGTTCTTGTAATGGTGTGAATAGTATGGGTTTGGCATGGTGTTTGATAATGTATGATTGATTTGGTTGCATGATAGTTGTGCTAGTAAAAGTTTAGTAACACACCTTTAAAAGCTGTTCTGAAAATTCATGTTGGTCTGGAATCTGTAACTCGGAAAATAATAGGAATTTCAGTTTGAAATTTTAAAGGCAGTAACTTATGTATGTTAGGCACCTTCCCCCCAAATTTCATAATTTTATGATTTTATTTGCTATTTTAAATGAATACGAACTTCACTGCTGGTTGTAGGGAAAACATATCTGATGCGTTCTATTTTGATTCTCTAGAGCTTAATTCTCTCCGGTCACTTGGAATATTTATCTGCAATTTATATATATAATGCTACTTTGAGTATAGATCTTGAATGTTAAATTTTATAAATTTTGGACAATAATAACTATGGTAATAAAATTCGTAATCACTGATTCGTTAAGTAGTAAAACATAGTAAAGCTGTGAATCTGGCCTGTTCATGAACCTATTTTAGAGACCATAACTCTGTGAATGCTTGATAGAATGATCTGAAATTTAGACATGCACCGATAGTATGTGTAAAGTGCTTACGTTCCAAAATTTTGTGAAATTCAGACAAAATATACTAATTTAAAAGGATTTTTATCTCACCAATGGTTGATTGTTGATCTGTTCTGGAAATATTTGCATGCATGTTAAACAATGACCATTTTGAGCACTTAAACGAAGTAATTTGAGGAAACCTTCAACTAAGAAATTGTAGTAGACACTTGGAACTTTCTGAAATGTCTAAGAACTTGTAATTCTAAGCAATATGCAATTTATAGTGAATTTTACAGTAAACAGAAACTGTATATCAATTTCTAAACTTATTGTTTTGCTATTGTGCATGCTATCATGAACCAGAAATTGGAAATTAAACTTAAAATTGATGTTTACTAGTTTTAGAACCTTATTATGATTGTGTGGATGAGTTGTGCTACTTGTAATCTAAAGATTGAAGTTGTAGAGTAGACATATGTGATTCACAATAGAAAATTATTAAAGATTGCTCACTGTTTAGGGGTATAAGTTGAAATGGAAATAATATGTTTGATGATAGTTGTTTGGGGTTAGTTTTATACCCAGCTTGTGATGTTATTTGCTGTCTACATTGTGTAGAAGCTTGGGGTTTCACCTGGGCTTGTTTCTCCAAGAAACGGGACCGGGAAGAACCCTATGTTGGCATTTTTACCATGTTCGTGCTTGCTGTTTGGAAATAAAATTTCACCAATTAAGGGCTCTTAGATATCTTTTTGAGTATGGGGATATGGTAGAGTGTTGCCCTAGTGTTTGGTACTCAGGTAGGGTCACTTAGATAGTGTCGTGGGACCCTATGACTAAGTCTTGGATGTATGAATAGACGGGTAGAATAGGAACCCGTGTCACCTCGAAAGCATTGGAGGAGACAATTTGTGCGCCGATGTGTTCGCCGTCCATGGAGGGATTTCAGTGTTGTTTTGGTGCTAAACTTTTCAAGAGACCGTAGGGCGTAAAAGTTAGCTGGAGCAACAGGAAATTGGTTGGGCCGAAGTCATGGTCGAACTCCAAACGTAGAGGGAGGAAGCAGCAATCGACAGTGATCAGTTCGCTCTTTCGTTGGCCCGTGTTCGGGCCAAGGCGGGCCAACTCTTGGTCCGGATTTGTGGGAGAAGTTGGTCCCTATTGTGGGATGGGTTAAGTTCACATAAAAGATTAAGTTGATTAACTAAGAAGAGCCAACAAGTAGAACTTAACTAGTTGTTCATAATAAATATAGTGTATGTCTACTAAGTTAGGACGTGGGACTAGTTGGTAGATCGCCTAACTAATGAGACGGTTAGTTAATAAAACAGATCAGGATTCACCTAATAACGCAACTATTGAGTTAATAAGATGGATTAGATTATAACTAGAGCCATTAGAATCGGGTAAACCAGATAATGAAATAATAATTTGGTAAGGGTTAATTTAACCTTAGTGGTTAGTTCTGGCCCTAGTGGGGGTAGTGTGTGCAAGGTAGTGTTTTAGGATTAGATAGAGTCATGATGAGTGTAAAGGCATGCACTAGTGGGTGTTGTGATCTCCTGTCGGGGGGACACATGACGTTGTCTCGCCTGGCCAAGTCCTCAGTTCGTTTAATGCGGGTAGGGGGCTTAGGGTAAGACTCCAGCTAGTGAGTAAGACCATATTGTCTTCGGCATACCGAGTTTCCGTGGGGTGCCTTTATGCCCGTAACAACTTTTGATAAGGTATGGAGTGACGGAATCGTCTCGACTACAAGTTCTGGTATAGTATAAGGACAAGTAGAGCGGAGATTAAAGGAAACCCTAAAAACCCACCAAGTCTTATGTTGTTCAATGCAGGCAGGGCGCTTAGGGTAAGACTCCAACTAGTGAGTAAGACCCCAATGTCTTCGGCGAACGGGGTTTCTGTGGGGTGCTTTTATGTCCACACAGCAGCTTTTTGATGAGGTCTGGGGTGGCGGGAGTTCTATATTACCATTACTGACATGTAGCGGCATGAGTGAACCGTGCTACTGCGACCCCGGGCATAGTGGGAAACATAACAGGGATTCCAGTACACCACTACTGACTGGAGCGATGGGGGTGAACAGTGCGCCTGCAACCTCTCATCACTAGAACATCAGAAACAGGAGAGAGCACAAGTGTAGGATGCACGACGAGGGATCGAACCCTATCATCTGGAGAACATGAACTCGATTTAGGGGACATGTAGTATGGAATGCATCGTTTCCAAATCATGTTTACATTAGATCAGAAGCATCGTGTGCATTTTGAGTTGTGCATTAGATACTAGGTCATGGTATACACCGACACTTGGTTTGACTCACATTTTCCTTCTGCATCAAATATTGGTTGTTGTGGTTTTGGGATTGCTGGTTTCATCAGCATTGCGTTAGTTGCATTAAACGGACGTACCCACAGTTTGTTAGTTGCAGGATTGCTGATCATGGAGCTGGAAACTCGAGCTGTATTGAGCATTCAAGTAGAGACTATTGATTATTTGTGGAATGTAAATTCATGATGTAAATTTTTATGTTGATCAATTTTGTACATTGTAATAACATTTCTGGCAATAAAAGTTTTTAATTTCTTGTGTTTCTTCAGTGTTATGTACTCATTTGAAGTAAGA
Organism: Hemerocallis citrina; assembly: GCA_017893485.1. Classification (NCBI taxonomy): domain Eukaryota; kingdom Viridiplantae; phylum Streptophyta; class Magnoliopsida; order Asparagales; family Asphodelaceae; genus Hemerocallis; species Hemerocallis citrina. Next base: position 500,924 of record CM030367.1, on the reverse strand, counting down.
TTCTGGCTTGTGTCTCGAGTTTCCATTGTACGAAAATCCAGGCACTACAGAAGTGGTATCAGAGCCGACTTCAAATTGTAGTCAACCTAGTGGGAAATTTGACATGGACGCCCAGTTAGATTCGGGTGTAGTTCGGACAGTAGGAGGGTCGTAAACCATATTGTTGCACCTTCAACACATGTTTATGATTCCACCATATATGGAACTAACCCTCTATATATGTTTTTCTTCCTTTTGCAGGATGGAGTTCGAGGATATCCTGGTCGAGGATGTGTCGGTGGAGTAGGGTGAGCCAATGTCTAAGGAGGAACAGATAACCACAGACGAGGAGCCAAAGCCACCACAGGCCAGACTTAGGGCGAACTCACCTCCATCACCACCATAAACAACCGTGGAGCAGAAAGCGAGTGTCGAACTATATCTGAAGGTTAGGAAACTGAAGAGGTACAAGGCTAGGAAACTGAAGAGGTACAAGGCCAAGGCAGTTTGCCAAATTATGCAATTGGTAAACGCTCACAAGGCAGAAATAGCATGCCTAGAGGAGGAACAAGAACAACTTCTGTCCCATATGGTGTGAATATAGGAGCGTTGGGGGCAACTACGGAAAACTACAAAACCAAAGGAGTTGTGCTATTGTGGATAGCAAGGACATTTGAAAAGTAAATGCTCGAAGAAGACTACCAAGTCAGTGAAGTGTTTTAAGTGCGGTGAGCAAGGACATTACAAGAGCCTGTGGCCAAAGAAGGTTCTGGATAGTGAGCGTACTTGTTTCAATTCTAGAGAAATTGGGCACGTTAAGCCAAAATGCCCTTTACTGTAGAAGAACATCGATGGACCGAGGCAGATTCAGAATTAGGAGGCCATTGTGTAGGTGAAGCTACTGCTTGTATCGATGTTTCAAATTAAACTTTTGGTTTTCAGGGATTTAGAGCAAAAGAGGGAAGTCTTGGAATGATATAATCTTCTTTTGTACTTGGATATTGAATGCTTAACAGAGTATGATGTTATGTTTTGAAAATCGGGGCGCTACACAAACTCTACCAATCTACGACCCAACCTCGATATCGTTGAAGAAGTACGGGAAGATCAGTTATACGGAGAAACGTCTACCAACAAAGGGTCGAGAAATTCTATAACAAGAATGTTCGCCCTACTAACCTAAATGAATAGGACATCATCTTGCAAAAACTTGAAATATCCGACCTGCGCAGAAATGGAAAACTTGCTCCCAACAGGGAGGGGCCGTACAAGATCTTCTAAGTGGTCCGTCTAGGGGCTTTCCAACTTGAAGACCTGAGGGGGAAGAGGATACGAAGAACCTGGAATGCGGAACATCTCATGAAGTACAACGAGGGTGCCTGAATGCCCTCTCTCAGTAGTAAATAAGTATTTTTATTTTTGTAATAAAGTCCATCCACTAGAGTATCCGTTTAGTTTCAATACCAATTACCACATGTAAAAAAGGTCAGCCACTAGAGCAGCCACTTAGTTTATTTTTCAATAAAAATTTATCATTTATTTTTCCAAAAGACCTTGTACAATTCTCTGGATGCAAACAATGAGTAAAAACGGCACCAAAAACTCATTAGAAGCTCCTTATCAGACGAGTTTGGAGTGCAAACCCATAGCTTGGAGTTGCTCTAGCAATTTGCAACGAAGCAAGTTCATAGCTTAACATGCCATTCTAATTGCCATTGCTACGGGTTATTCAACGACCAGTTTGGAGTCCATAACCATGGCTCAGAGTTGCTATGACAATCTGCAACCAAGCACGCACAAAGCTCAAATTGTCATTCGATCTGCTCCCGCAACTTGTTAAATCCCTAAACAACAAGTTCAGAATCTATACTCATGGCTCAGAGTTGCTTTAGCAACCTGCAAACAAGCAAGAACTCAACTCACCATTCGATCTGTTCCTAAAACTTGTTAAAACCCTCAAAGATGGATTAGAGGTTCTTAATGTAGTTCTCCACTAAACCTGCAAATAAGTAAGTCTGGAGCTCAACTCGCCACTCGAGGCGACTTTCACAATTCGTTGGAGGACCTACACAGCATGTACGGAGGCCAACTTTTCCCTAGAGTTGCTCCTACAACTAGCTAAACACTCATATAACAAGTTCAGAGTCCAACTCATCCCTACAATTGCTCTAACAACTAGCTAAAAAAACCAGCAAGTTCAGAGTCCAACCCGCTCTCAGAATTTCTCCCACAACTAAGTAAATACTAAACGATAAGTCCGGAGTCCAATTCTTCCCTAGAGCAGCTCCTACGACTAGCTAACCCCCAAGATGATGAATTACCCGATAAAGATCAAGCATATAAAAGAGCTTTCATCGCACAAACAACAAGTTTCTTCACAACTGCTGAATTATAATAAATCTATGTCTTTGAACTAATATCACTACCAATGTTTACAAGAACAAAACTTTGAGCCTTGTTATAATTTCCGAATTACAATGAATATGCAAATTCAAGTAAAAGAATCACTAAAAGGTTTGCCAAACTGGTAAGTGACAGAGTAGTCCTGCAAGATGGTCTACAGACCGTCCTTCGGCTACGTGGGCGACGGATGTTCCACATGAGGGACACAATACTCCTCACGGGCTTTCTGCAAGACACCACCTCTCCTGAGCTGCTTGAACTCTTGGTAGGAAGTGCCAACCCTGCTGACTGAGTCTGGGGACCATAACCTGATGCACGTGACGCTTCGCAGGTAGAAACCTAACTTGACAACACGGTCGACTTACTCTGAGCATCACCAGAATATAGAGGGGCCACACGTGCAATCGAGCCCTTTCCTCCAATAGTAAACCCCGCTCCACCAACCTTCGCTCCCGCTCCAATACCATTAGTACACGAAGTGCTAGCCGGGCGCAACCCCCCAAGATTTGCTTGGAGACGGTATTCTCCAGATCCTTCTCAACAAGCACCTCCCTAAGAAGAGCACACTCCCCAATACTATCCTTTGTCACTTCGGGGAGCAAGGCCATGTCGACGAGACATTCGACACCTAGAAGGGTTAGCTCACAATCCCTTTCAACTAACATTGCCTTGAGACGAAATGTTTCCAACCACTCATCCTCTGAATGGTCGCGCAAGCGATCGAGAGATAATTCCGTTATGCGTAACCTATTGCGAAGTTGCTCAACCTCACCTTTTCGGGGATTCCCCATGCACCTGCAATCAACACCAACGAGAAGGACCAAAGAGTTATCTTAACGTCGACAAGATGAGGGATACAAACATAAAAGAGATAAAACATCAAAATATCTCAACCAAGAGTAACTAGTATGACAAAACCCAAGTATTGATAAGCAAGAAAGCATTTTTCATCAACTAAAAGGAAAGATGCAAGGATGCAGTGGCCAGTTCACTCTATGGCGTCATACAAAAATTGAAAATAAAAGCAAAAAAAGCACGGAAGATGAATCAAGTATCCACTTGCCTAGGCGGGACTAAGGGCAAGGAATCCCTAGCCGCCTCATTCCCTTTGCTCTTCTTTCCCGAGCCACTCTTCGCGCCCACCGAGTGCCGCCCTCATCACCATCCTCCCTATCTCTGTCCTCACTGAGAGCCTCTCCAGGATGAAGCATCACGTGGTACCATTTCCCGGTGAAGCAGGGAACATGCTCCGCCACATAAGAGAGAGCTTGGGCGTAGGACCTATCAATCACATTCTGTAGCTTTCCCTTGGTCTCAGCCTCCACCTTGGCATCTGCGGCCTTCACCGCCAAGTCCGTCTTAGCCCTCGCTTTCTCCAACTCCGACACAAGTACGACAATCCTCTTCTCCGACGTCTCAAGCTTCAGAAGCGACTTTTCTTTCCTCTTCTCCAATGCCTTCATCTTTGGGCGTAACTCTTCCCCTTTCTTCTTTGACGCTTCTAACTCCACCATAAGCCCCTTAGCGGCCGATTTCTTCTCCCTCTCGACACAGGAGACTTGCACCCGCAACTCCTTCTCCTCAGCGGGATAAAAGTCGACCAAGTGGCCAAAGTGACAAGCCATCTAGAGAAAGAAGAAAAACTTTCAAGACATTGAACTACAAAGGGAAAATATGAAAGTCACACTTCAAAAAATGCTAGACATACCGTCATTTGCGCACGAGCAATCTCTATGACGGACCTCTCAGGTGGCTCCATCTTCAGCCTCTCCCGATCTACCGGAGTTGGGAGGTGGAGGATCTCGTCTAAGCAAGCGGCTAAGTTACAAAGGAAGTTCTCCTGCTGCTTCACGCTCTAGTTAGGAACGTGAATCATCTCCTGCTAGTCGCTAAGAATAGTCGCATCCTAGGCGATCAAGGGAAATGTGTAGCACATGCTACAATACCCGCCAAGGAAGAACCTCCTGTGGCAACGTCAGACGATGCTCCCAAAGGCAACTCCGATGGAACGGTCTGGGTCGGAGCGGAGGGATCCATCAACATCTTCGAAGTAGGGGTATGGCTCACCGTCCTTTTGTGGTTCTTAGGCTCGTCGGCCCTTTTGTTGCGGAGGGTCTCCCGATCGAAAATCAAGTCATCGAAGTTCATCCTTGCCCTCCCTACGAGATGAAGCACAAAGGGATGAGAACTCACAATGCAAAGCCTAAAAAAACATCAACTAAGTAACAAAGTATGAAAGGAAATGAAAGTAGTAAATCATACTAGGGTCCACCCGGTTAAGGCCACCTTCGAAGAAACTTGGTGATGTCTCATCACGCAAATGTCTTCTGCATAAGAAGAGCATCACTAAAACTCTTCTCTGCTCCAGTCACCATCGATTCTGCCTTCATTGTCGTTAGAACCGTCCTTTTCCTTGTTGTGGGAATTCCCTACGGTTTAGGACTACGGACGATGAAGAACTTCTCCCTCCAACACTTGATCAAGATAGGAACCTCGATCACTCCCTAGTTACTACGAGGGCAAAGTTACCACCGTTCATCCATCTTGTTCAACTAGGCGGTCATAAAGTGTCATCTAAAAATGGTTAGACTCTGTTCGGCTCCGAGCCTGCAACACTGTAGGACGAATCCCACAATGTGCCTCCACACATTTGGCATAAGCTATATCAGACCCAGTCTATACCAATTCAGGACCTCTCTGGCAAAGGGGTGAAGAGCCAGACGAAGCCTCACATAGAAGGCATTGCATGGGAAGAAACAATACTCGTTATACATTGCGTAGCACACCTTAACTCCTCGACCAGGCAAGAGTAACCCATACCGGGAAGGGATCTCGAAGGCCGCCCTAATCATCGCAAGCTCATCCCTCATGAGGATCGTGATGGCAAAGTCAGCCTCAGAAGTGTGAACTGGGTCTGGTTCAGCATACTCCATGCCATTCCAAAAAATATCTCGATCTACTTCGGGGTACTCTTCAATCAACTTGGGAACTAGAAATAACGGTGTCTTAAGTGCACTTCCCAGGTCTCTCACCATTTCAACGACCTTCTCCACTATAGTGAAACAACTAGCCACGCCCTTTGTAATGCCCCGGCACCGATCAATGATTTTTCTAACAACTGCCCACCACAGACTTGCCTCATAAAAGGTGTTATAGCTTATTGGCGACCTCTAATCCAGGCAACTATATATATATACACAATTAATCTCAAATCTCCCCGATAGGGGATCAGTTTTCCCGCACTCGAGACTTTCTCTCGTGTGCTGACATCACCAGGCTTCCCCCTCGAGCCAGCCCAGCCACATCAGCGCCCAAGACAGCTGCCCCCTCCTTTAATCGGGCCCCACATTGTGCCCTGTCACCCACGTAACAGCAGCACAACCAACCCCCCTTTTTATTTCATTTCATTTTTCCATTAAATTCCCATAAGGACCCTCCATGGAAATCTCTATGGGCAACAACCATTTTGTAATTAATTCTCTCTCTCTACATATATATATTCTTAAATACGGGGTGTTACACCCCCCTGTAAGAATTCAGCATCCTCGCTGAGTATGGGGCATGCAACCTAGTGCTGGATCTCCTTTCTATCCGATGTGGAGCGAGAGTACATCGCATCCATTCCGAGCCAGCGCACTGACCACAGCTCCCTCTCAGGCATACATCGCATCCATTCTCTTACCTCTCAGGCATACATCTCGTCGATGTGGATGGAGTACTCTAATTCAGCTAATTCCGGGCTAGCGCACTAATTACAGCTCCCTCTCATGCATACATCGCATCCATTCTTTTTCCACACTTAGTGTCGAAAGTCATCGCTGATACCATTTGTAACACCCCAGCCCGAAGCAGTGATTTTTCTAACAAATGCCCACCACAGGCTTGCCTCATAAAAGGTGTATAGCTTATTGGTGAACTCTAATCCCAAGCAACTATATATATATATATATATATATATATATATATATATATATATATATATATATATACAATTAATCTCCAATCTCCCTGATATAGGATCAATTTTCCCACACCCGAGACTTTCTCTCGCATGTTGACGTCACCAGGCTTCCCCCCGAGCGGGCCCCATCCACGTCAGTGCCCAAGACAGCTGCCCCTCCTTCAACCGGGCCCCACATGTTCCTTGTCACCCATGTGAAAGCAGCACAGCCAACCCCCCTTTTTATCTCATTTCATTTTTCCATTAAATTCCCATAGGGCCCTCCATACCATGGAAATCTCTATGGGCAACAACCATTTTTTAATTAATTATATATATATATATATATATATATATATATATATATATATATATATATATATATATATTCTTAAATACGGGGTGTTACACCCTTCCCCTTCTCCTCTATAGTAAAACAACAAGATTCTACATCATCGTCTGTCTTTAAACAGACCACAACAGAAGATAAGTCATTCGACGAAATGCTAGACATAACTGATAAAAATTGCAAATGAATTACCTGACCAAGCTTACAAGAACTTTAAGATACAACGGCCGCTAGAACCACCGTCAAAACCACCATGCAAACAACCAGCACCTCCCGACAAACCACCACAAGAGCTAGAGAGAGAAGCTCTCAAAAAATTTGTAAAGAGAAAGTGGAAGAAGCAAATGAGTAAATATTAGATAGATGGGAGGGGTTGGGTCTTATTTATAGGCCCACCAAGATAGAAACGCCACGTGGCAGCATCTGAGCCAACCACAAGATCCAACAGTTGAAGCACTCAGCACCCAAAATATCAGGAACACTCGTTCAACAACTAAATGCTCGATCAATAAAACAAGCGAACAACACAACGCCTGGTCGATGAAAGAACAGTTCAACAAAACGAAATACGAAATGATTGATCAACAATACAAGTGAACAACACAACGCCTGGTCGGCCAAAAAGAGGTTCAACGAAAAGAACGATGGGACACTCGATCGACGAAGCAAGTGCACAACGCTTGATTGATGAAAGAGCGATTTGATGAGATAGACCACAAAACAAGCACTTGGTGGGCAAAACTCAAGAAATCTTCTATCCTGAATCCAACAAAGCTTCGGAGTTTCCAAACACCCTAACTTTGCTAAGACCCGAACCCAACAAAGCTTCGTAGTTGGCAAAAAACTCAAACTCGACGAAAGCTTCTAACTGGCCAAAACCCAATGCGACGATGCTCTAAAGATGGACAAACCCAAACAAGACGATGCTCCAAAGTTGGCCAAACCCAACTCAACGAAACTCCGCCCTTGGCCAAAATACTGAACTCAACAAATACTCCAAAATTGGCAAAACCCCTATAACGCCCCGATTTCCATATACTGAAAAACCGAGACACGAGCCAGGACCTTTTCTTCAATTAGTCACAATATACAGAAAAACAGGAGAATTTAAAACTTTTTATTCAACACCCAATGTATTACAAGTCTAAGTATTATACAACTGCAATACATTACAATAGCGTTACAATAATACCTGTTACCGCTGATTTCGGTGTAGGGGTAAACAGATAGAATTTGTGGATCCGAGGAAAATCTGAACAGCTGACTCGGCCTTCTTGCTCCCGCCGCAACCTGCAAGGAAGTGCGAGACACCGGGGTTGATTCCGGCGACGCACCCTCCGACGCTCTTGTCAGTAATCAGTAAAAGATTAAGAAAGAGCTCAAGTGGTGAAAAAGTGATTAACCTGGTCTTGGTGGTAGAGGGGCTGTATTTATAGTCGCGTTTGGAATGATCTGGGGCCTGATTTCCTGCCTAACAGTTAGGAGCAAAATCCTCCTATTCTGTTTTAGGAAAGTAGGCCTTGATTCCCTGGTGAGAGCAAATCAAGCTTATTGATTTGATCTAATCAAATCGGTGGCCTGATTCTCCTTTGGCGGACTGGGCTTGTATCGGGTCGGGACCCGCGCCCAGTTGGAGTGGTTTTATTCGCGGGCGGTTGGTTTCGTAAGAACGAGACCCAATACCCGTTTTGGATCCACCTGTATGTGAAATTACCTTTTTACCCCCGTGCTTCAAGATTCGTGCTCGATCTGGACGGTCCCGATTTAACCCCAATTTTAGCCATATCACGAGCCCCCCACTCCTAAAGGCTGAGCGTGATCAGACTTTGAGGAGTAGTTCAGCAGTTTCAGTGGCTGGTGGAGTTGTATCGGAGTCCAAATGTGGGATTTTGAACCTAGAAAGGGGGTAGTGAGGTAACTTTTGACGCTGTGTGCTGTTCTTGAGCTGCGTCGGGTATCTGACAGTCTTTTATCTACTTTTTTCGAAGTATTTGTTTAATTCTGCGATGTGTTTGCTAATTGTTCGGGGGCTTTAGCGGTGCATTCAGGGTAATAATTGTTCGCTTCAGGGTCCGAAAGTGTGTCCCCGAATTTTCAATTATCTCCCAGAATTTTTAGCTAATTTTCCTGAATTTTTAGCAATTTTCTCACAATTTTTAAACAAATAAAACGATTAAAATAAATAAAAAACGATTTAAATACTGAATAATGACGTGGCTCGATCTGAGCCATCGATCGTGGACAGGCGCGAGCTTCGGAAAGATCTGATGGTGATTACCGCTCGGCAGCGCTTTTCTCCATTTACGAGCTCGGAAAGGCACTTGCTCGGCTGCCGACCGGAGGCCAGGGGGTTCGGCATTCCGAGCGACGTGGCGCAATTTGAGCCGTCGGATGATGGCGCTCATCTCGAGACGGGCACAGTTCCCAAAAAAACACTATCTTGTCTTTTAGCGCACGTGGCGCGATCTGGGCTCTTCATCATTGGGAGCGCGAATTTCTGAGAGATCTAGTGGTCCACGTAGCTCGGCGCCATTTTTTCTCCATTTACCAGCTCGGGAAGGCACTTACTCGGATGCCGACCGAGGATATGGGTGTTCGGCAGGCCGAGGGACGTGGCGTTATCTGAGCTGTTGGATGTGTGCGCGCATCTCGAGACGGGCACAGTTCCCAAGAAAACACTATCTTGTCTTTTAGTGCTCTCGGCGAGATCTGGGCCGTCTGATTGAGATCAGTCGCGAAAGTTGAGGGGAAAGTGAGTTTTTCCCACTTACCAGCTCGGGAAGGCGCTTGCTCGGATGCCGACCGAAGTCATGGGTGTTCGGCAGGCCGAGGGACGTGGCGTTATCTGAGCTGTTGGATGTGTGCGCGCATGTCGAGACGGGCGCAGTTCCCAAGAAAACACTATCTTGTCTTTTAGTGCTCTCGGCGAGATCTGGGCCGTCTGATTGAGATCAGTCGCGAAAGTTGAGGGGAAAGTGAGTTTTTCCCATTTACCAGCTCGGGAAGGCACTTGCTCGGTAGCCGACCGAGGGTCTGTGGTTTTCGGCAATATGAGATGGCTCTGTTCCCCATGGTGTTAATGGCGCTTCGAGACTTGTGTGGCATTTCGCCTTCCCAACGTTACTGAGGATAATTAATGCACGGCGTTTCAGCTTCCGAGAATCAGTAATTCCCTTAATTAAAACGCGGCGCTTTGATTTCCGAGGGTCATAATGGCTGGTTCTAGGAGGCAGGCTATAAGTACTCCACTCCCTTTGTCATTTTTGTCACAGCCAAATTGAGTTCCAGACCTCGGGGGCATCTGCCTTGGGTAGCTCCTCTCTTGAGGTTCGGAGAGGTGGTCGCTCTTCTGCCTGGTTTTCCCTTTGTTCCCGACGGCCCATAAGCGGATGTCAGGAGCGAGGGGGAACGAGGTAGTAGTGGTGACGACCGTAGTCCGAAGCCGGGGGATGAGTTATCTCCGAAGGACGGGTGGTCGCCCTCCTACCTTCTTCTTCTCCCGTTCCGGACGGTCCCTAAGTGGATGTCAGGAGCGGGGGAGAATAAGGCAAGAGTGGTGACGACCATAGTCCGGGTCCGAGGGATGGGCCTTCTCGGAAGGACGGGTGGTCGTTCTCTCACCAAGATCTTCTGCCTTCTTTGGTTGCTCCGAAGCGAGTGCCGAAGCAGGCGGAGGTCTTGGTGGGAGAAGGACGATCCATGTCCGATGCCGATCTCTGGGCCATCCGAGTCCGTTTGTTGCAACTGTGAAGGCGCAGTTGTCAGAGTCCTCCGACAAGCTGATCCTTCCAGTTGCAACCAACTAGCTCGGGATGGCGCGCTTCTCTATCACGGGTTGCAGCTCAGACTTACGGCCCGTCCGAGCCCGTTGTTTGCAACTGTGAAGGCGCTGCGGTCGGTGTCCCCTGGCATGCCGCGCCTTCCAGTTGCAATCAACCAGCTCGGAACGGTGTGTTTCTCCCGGTTTCTGAGTGTTGATGGGTCCCCTCTCATCTCTATCTTCCTTCCGGGCTGATGGCTTCTGATGGATGTCAGCCCGGGGAAGTTAGAGATGAGGGGAGTGCCTATCTGTTCTCGACCGGGTTCCGAGGTCGGCGGGATACCGACCGATGCACGGGACCTGGGGGGTGTTCGCCGAAGGCGGCGCCTCAAAACCGAATCAAAATTTTTCCAAGTCCCTCTAGGCATGGGTGAGTCGTCCGAGGGTCTGATCGTCCGAGCGACGTGGCGCAACTTGAGCCGCTGGATGATGGCGCGCATCTTGAGACGGGCGCAGCTCCCCAGAAAACACTATCTTGTCGTCTAGTGCTCTCGGGGAGATCTGAGCCGTCTGATCGAGATTTGGACGCGAAAGTTGAGGGAAAGTGAATTTTTCCAATTCACCAGCTCGGGAAGGCACCTGCTCGGATTCCGACCGGACCCTGAAGTCGGCGTGTTCGGATCTCTCGTAGGTCGGATTTGGATCCTTTGGGGTCGAGCGGTTGACTTGGTGAGAGGAGTAGTGGTGATGGGCCTTCGTGACGCTTCGAGAGTATCCCAAAAGTCGCGAAGTTTCATTGGAAGTCCAAGGGACGTTCCAATTTCACTATAAATCTTCACCCCCCCAAGACCAAGTCTTCACTTTTCACTTTTACTCTCTTTCTTCCGTTTTTTACTTTGCTTCGCAGCTTTTACCTCCCTGGGTGGCTTTGCTAGCTGTCGCGGTAGCGTTCTTAGCTCCGGCGAACTTTCCGACCGTACCTGTCACTTCGAGGTCAGTTTCTTTCCCTTCTCTTTTTAAGAAAACATGGTTAAGATTTCGGATGAGACCCCCGCCTCGGAGCAAGCCGTTGGCCGAGGGGATAAAGGGAAAGGAGTGATGGAGCCGAGCGAGCAAGACGTTGTTCGTCCGGATAAAGAGGCTGAAGTGGCCGAAGTGGCCGAGGAAGTCGCGGCGGAGTCCCGAAAGGGCAAAGCCGTGATCACAATAGTGGAAACGCCGAAGAGAGCGGGGGCGTTTGGTCGGCAGCTCATTGCCGTATCGACCGTGGGAGGTGTCCGGGATTACACCGAGGATGACCTGGAGAGGGTCACTCAAGGTACGGCGAAACTGGTGGAGGAGAATGAGCCTAGGGAGCTGTCCGAGGTCGACCATAGGATCTTGACTCTTACCGAGGCCGATCTCCGCACGATCCGAGAGGGTTTCCGGATCCCGCTCGAGTATGCGCTGCTTCTTCCTGGGCCGGGGTTCCGAGCCAACACAAAGTCTTCGCCGGACATATGCGTCTTCCCGGTCGATTCCCTCATCGCCGGGCTTCGGTTTCCCCTACACCCGTTCGTGGTCGAGGTCTTGGTCTGGTACGGTCTGAGTCCTGCCCAGCTGATGCCGAACACCTGGAGGCATGTCGTGGCATTTCTCCTCCGATGTCAAGAGGACGACGCCAAGCCGACTATGTTCCTCTTTCGGAGTCTGTTCAAACCTTGCCAGCCGAGGCGTCATGAACAGAGGTTTTTCCTTTCTCCTCGGACAGGAGTTAAGTTGATCGAGAACCCGGACTCGATCAAACATTGGAAGGATAAATACTTCCTCGTCCGGAATCTGACGCCGTGGGTGATACCGACAGTTTGGGCGACGGACGGCCTGCCTAAGCGTACAAAGAAGGACGTCCCGCTGAATGCTGAGGAGGCTGAGGTCCAGAGGAAGCTTCTTGCCCTGCCAGCGTTAAACTGGAAGGATATTACGGAGGAGCATCTGTTCCGTGGGGGTCTCAGTCCGATCGACCCTCGTATGCTTCTGGTATTTATACTCCTTGTTTAAAGTTCATGAAAAATTCTCTAAGTTTTTTCATCCGGCTTTTGCAGAGACAATGAAGCTTGATTACAAGGCTTTGGTGGCGAAGGGCCGGGCCGAGCAGGAGAAGAAGAAGCGGTCGGCGGTGGAGACTCAGGAGAGCCGGCCAGCGAAGAAGCCTTCGGTCGCGAAGACCGCCGAGCAGCCGAAGGTCACGGTCCTCAAGGAGGGGGAGATCGAGGTCCTCGTCTCTCCGACGAAGGTCGTGGTCCCCGAGCATGGGGAGGTCAATATCTCCGATCCCCCTGCCTCGGATGCGCCTGTGCCGACCCCGGGGACGGACGCTCCGGGTTCGTCGAGCGGCGTGTTCGGGGTGAAGGATGCGCTGTCCATGCCGGTTCCGCCCCTCACTGCCGAGGCGGAGAAGATCTTAACCGAGCGTCACAAGCAGATCTTCGTCCCCGACTGGCAGGTGATGAACGCCGATGGTTTCCTGGGCGACGGGAACATCTGCATGGAGGCGATAAGGCACTTGCCGACCCCGAAGGATAGAGCGACCCTGAAGGCCGGGATGGCAGGTGACGCCGCGATGCAAATCGCTCGGGATTCCATGTCGGTAAGTAGGCTGATTTCTTCTTTATCTGAATTTCTTCCTTAGAAAATTTTGCAAGTACTTGGATTCGGATTGTAATTCTGTTGCTCTCTTTCAGATCGTCTGCCACTTCAATTTCTTGCTCGAGGAGATGGCGAGGAAGGATCAGGAGAAGGAGAAGGAGAGGACGGAGCGCGTCAAGGTCGCGAAGCGGCTCGATTCCGAGTTGCTTCTTTCGACGAAGAGGGCCGCCGAAGTGAATGGGCTGGAGAAGCAGCTGGCCGATTCCATTCAGCTGTCGAAGGATGCGGCGGCCAAGCTGGAGTCTTCGGAGAAGGAGGTTTCCAAGCTGAAGGATTCGGCGGTCAAGCTCGAGGCGGCGGTGAAGGAGGCTGCCGACCTGAGGGAGGAGTTGGCCAGGGCTCGGTCGGAAGCGGAGGATGCTCGGAAGAGGGCCGAGAAGATCAAGGCCAAACACCTCAGTAAGGTGAAGAGGGTGAAGAAAGCCGTGCAGGAGGAGGCCGCGATGCACATGACCCAGAACATGCTGGACGCCTACGGCCGCGCCTTGCAACATGTGGTCGCCAAGAACCCGGGCTTCGACACGTCCACCTACAACTTCTATGACCTCGTAGAAGGGGAGGAGGTTGTCCCTGAGGATCTGATCGGCCCCGAGGGGGAGACAGAACCCGTCGGGGACCCGTGGAAGGCCGCGTCCGAGGAGAAGAAGGAGGACGACTCCGAGGAGGAGGAGAGTTGGAGCGAAGGGGGTGGCGAAGGCGAGGGCAAGGACAAGGCCGAGGGGTCGACGAATCCGAGCGGCAAAAAGGTCGACCCCTGACTCGGTTGTCTTCTTTTCCCCCCCTTTTTTTTGTTTTTCTGTAAGCCTAACTGCGGACTGGCCACCGCTGTTGTAGAACTCCTCGATTTTTGAATGAAAAAATGTTTTGCTTGGCCAAAATTTGTTTCGGACTTAGTGTTTGTTTTGGCGTAACTTTCTCCAAGTGTTGGGCCTCGGATTTATCTCTGCGTTTCAGGTGAGACTCGGTCCGATCACGGAGGTCGAATACCTTCGGCAGGAGCTAGTGAAAGCGAAGGACGAGCTCTCTCAGAGCCGTTATAGGCGATATCTCCTGCTCGGCAGGCTGGAAGACACGAAGGCGGCTCTGCGGAGGTATGGTCGCGAGTTGTACCAGTACCGGAAGCGCTCTTCAGCCTCCTGTCCCGAAGGCGAAGTTGAGAGCCTCCGTAGAGAACTTACGTCCGTCGAGCAGAAGAATGACGACCTTTTGGCCGAGGTCCAATACTTGGAGCTAGCGGAAAAAGAATGTTCGGCAGAGAGGGATAAGCTGGCTTCCGAACTGGAGAAAGTGTCGACCGAGCGCAAGAGGCTATCGGCCGAAGTCGACAGGCTCAGAAGGATCACAATAGATAGGGGGATTGAAGTCACCCATTACCGACGGCTCGCGACTGATAACGCCAATACCTCGGGCTCGTTGTCGGCTCCGCGACCGAAGAAGTTGGCGAAGGACGACGTCTTGAGGGATAGGATTGTCGAGCTGGAGGAAGAGATCGCGTCGCTCAAGCCGGCGCCGGTCAGGGCTAACGTTCGCAGCACTTCGTGTACTCGCGAAGAAAGCGAGAGGGGGGTGACATTTTACGAACTTGCGATGCGCTCGCCGTTGACCAGGCGGAGTCCAGCCGACGCTCAGAGCAGTGCGGCCGCCTCGTCGAGCGGGGCTTCGGCCGGCGTCGCCGTTAGGGCTAGCAGCGAAGGGGGTTCGCGCTTTGCTGGTTTAGGGACGGGTTCGGAGGGCAGGCCTCGCCGTCCTCGTGTTTCCCTAAACCGAAGCATCCCCCTTCCGAAGAGGCTCTGATTCTGTCGTTTTTTTTTTATTTTTGTTGATTGTTGTAACAATTTAGCTGTAGGGTCGACCGACCGTCTGTAACACTATCATGTCTGAATGCAAATAATTCTGAAAAAAATTCCAAGTGTTAGACTCCGGCCGTGTATTAAAACTGTGTTACTCGTTTTCTCTTCCTTTCAGCTCGTTGTGACGATCCACGGCTCGGACTCCGAGCGTTCGAATGATGGCTCTGAATCCGAGGCCACCTCTGGAACAGTGGTTCTGAGCCCCAGGAGCGCCGATAAGAAGTTACGCCAAGCCGAGAGTGAGTGGGACCACCTTTCGTTGGTCCTCAGTCTCCGGGAATCCGAGATCCAACGCTTGGAGAACAAGATAGTCGAGCTGAGCCTCGCAGGGGAGGATGAAGACTCGCAGACCGCGTTCAGCAACGCTCTTCGGGTCAAAAGCATTCGGCACATTCAGTCGAAGATCGTCTCCGAGCGGGATGACCTGCTCTCAGAGATGGGGCATCTGCGTGGTGTGATGACGAGGCTCCGGGGAGAGAAGGAGGAGTCCTCAGCCGAGGAGGACGAACTGTTTAGTGAGGATGTTTTTGTATGAGAGACAAGTGTAGTTGGTCGGGCATTGTGTGTTTTGTTTGCCGACACTTTGTAATGGAATGTTTTGTATTATGCGCCGACAATTAATAAAATTCCCTTTCGTTACTTTGTATGTTTGTTCTTGCTTGTAACCGTATCGGTCGTGCCGAGATCTTTGAGCCGAGCACGTCTGCCTGGCCGAATGGATCTCCAGGGGTGTGGCTCTTTGTCATTTAGTGGATCTGACACGGTACGGCAAGGCTCTGTACCCAAAAAAGTGTTATTTTGTCGCTTAGAGTAGGTGGCGAGATCTGGGCCGTCGAACGTAGGCGCGAATCTCGAGGCGGCTCGGTTCCCAAGAAAACGTTATCTTGTCGTTTTGTGCTGGTGGCTTGATCTGGGCCGTCTGATCGAGATCACGTACGAAAGTTGAGGGGAAAGTGCGTTTTCCGCATTTACACGCTCGGGAAGCCACTTGTTCGGAAGCCGACCGAGTTTGTGAGTCTTCGGTCTTTTGTGTCCGGACGAAGGTCCGACATTGACCTACCGGAGTAGTTTGGGTGGACTAGGAACCAAGTGTTGGACCCCGGGACCATCGCTGGAGTTCGACGGCTGTAGGAGCAATTCCGAACGGCGGTCTACCCCTGGTTCGTCCGGAGACGAGCCGAGGAGGTAAAGTCGAGCCGAGTGTTGGACTCCGAACCATCGGTATAGTTCAACGGCTGTAGGAGTAATTCCGAACGGCGATCTACCCCTGGTTCGTCCGGAGACGAGCCGAGGAGGTAAAGTCGAGCCGAGTGTTGGACTCCGAACCATCGGTATAATTCAACGGCTGTAGGAGCAATTCCGAACGGCGATCTACTCCTGGTTCGTCTGGAGACGGGCCGAGGAGGTAAAGTCGAGCCGAGTGTTGGACTCCGAACCATCGGTATAGTTCAACGGCTGTAGGAGCAATTCCGAACGGCGATCTACCCCTGGTTCGTCAGGAGACGAGCCGAGGAGGTAAAGTCAAGCCGAGTGTTGGACTCCGAACCATCGGTATAGTTCAACGGCTGTAGGAGCAATTCCGAACGGCGATCTACCCCTGGTTCGTCCGGAGACGGGCCGAGGAGGTAAAGTCGAGCCGAGTGTTGGACTCCGAACCATCGGTATAGTTCAACGGCTGTAGGAGCAATTCCGAACGGCGATCTACCCCTGGTTCGTCCGGAGACGAGCCGAGGAGGTAAAGTCGAGCCGAGTGTTGGACTCCGAACCATTGGTTAAATAAGAGGGGGGAGAAACATGCAAACTCACAAATATAATAGAACTTTCATTTATTGATATTTGACGGCGAACCGTTTTACATAATACAATTTGAGAAAAAATGGGTTACAAGTTGGAGGAGAGGAATGGTTCGACACCTCGGATTACTTAGAGAGGCGCCGGGGTGCCCTCTTGGTATTTCAGGAGGTGGTCGGCATTCCAGGTCCTCGGAAGTTCTCTGCCATCCATGTCTTCGAGCCGATATGCCCCAGGCCGGACAACCTTCGTGATTCGGTACGGCCCTTCCCAATTCGGAGCTAGCTTGCCCCTCTGACTGGGGAGAGATATGGCTAGCTTTCTCAACACCAAATCTCCTTGCTTAAGGTTGGCGGGTCGGACCTTCTTGTTGTATGCTAGCTCGATCCTCCTTCTGTAATTCTGTTGCCGAATGGATGCCCTTTCTCTGAGTTCATCTATCAGGTCCAAGTTTCCCCTGAGGTCCCTGGCATTTTGCGCTTCGTCATAGGCTACGAGCCGAGGGGAAGGTATTCCGACCTCGAGGGGTATCACCGCCTCGGCCCCATAAGTAAGGCTGAAAGGGGACTCTCCTGTGGGCGTCCGCTGGCTTGTGCGGTAGTTCCACAACACATTGGGGAGTTGGTCGACCCACAATCCTTTGGAGCACTTGTCCAACCTCTTCTTGATTCCTGCGAAGATCTGCTTATTAGCGTTCTCGGCCTGCCCGTTCGACTGTGGGTGTGAGACGGACGAGAAGCGCTGTTGAATGACGAGGTCGTGACAAAGGGCTCGGAATGCCGTACCAGTGAACTGAGTCCCATTGTCCGTCACGAGGACGCGGGGGACGCCGAATCTGCATATGATGCTTCTCCAGAAGAACTGCACTACTTTGTTCTCGGTTATAGTGGCGAGGGGCTCGGCCTCGACCCACTTCGAGAAGTAGTCGATGGCTACGACTAAGAACCTGAGCTGACCCGGAGCTGGAGGGAAAGGCCCTAGTAAGTCCATTCCCCACATCGCGAAGGGGATAGGGCTCGATAGGGAGGTGAGGTTTGCCTGGGGGAGACGTCGGATGTTGGAGTGCCTCTGGCAGGAGCTGCATTGCCGAACATGTCGCTCGGCATCTTAAAGGAGGGTCGGCCAGAAGTACCCATAGTTCAAAGCTTTTCGGGCCAAAGACCTGAATCCGGAATGCGCTCCTCCGATGCCCTCGTGAAGCTCCTGTAGGGCATATTGGGCCTGTTCCGGAGAGAGGCACCCTAGATAAGGTCGGCCATCTACTTGAGAGAAGGAGCGTTTGTACAGGATGCCCTCGATCAAGACATATCGCTCGGCCCGGGTTCTGACTCGGCGGGCTTCTCTGGGATCTGAGGGCAGAACTCCATCCCTTAGGAATTCTACCAGTGGCTTCATCCAATTGTCTTGCAGCATGACCGGGAGCGACTCCACCGAGCGAGGCGTCTCGTCTTCGATGCTCGGTTTAGAGAGGACTTCAATCAGTACGGTCTGTTCGAGACCTTGCAGAGAAGATGAGGCCAACTTGGAGAGAGCGTCAGCTTGTGAGTTCTCCTCCCGAGGGACCCGCTGGATGATGGCTTCTTCGAACCGACCCATGAGGTCCCGGACCTTGGCGAGGTACTTTGCCATTCGCTCGTCCCTGGCCTCATACTCGCCCAAGACCTGGTTCACGACTAATTGGGAGTCACTGTGAATCCGAAGGCGCTGCGCCCCAGCGCTTCGTGCGAGTCCGAGGCCGGCTATGAGAGCCTCGTATTCCGCCTCGTTGTTTGAGGCCTTGAAGCTCATGCGGATCGCATACTGCAGGACGAAGCTGTCAGGGCCGTTCAGGATAATGCCGGCGCCACTTCCCCCCCTTAGAATAGTTCCGTCCGCGGAACTCATTAGGATAAAGATTGTATTTTGTACACACTAAAGAAAATATGATTATTATATACAGAAAACTATAAACATCAAGAAATAAATGTAGTATAAAAATAAGCAATGTGGAAAACAAGACAAACTTTATATAAGAAAAACTATGAGTATCAAAATTTTATAAGTACGGAACCAGAAAATTTGAGAAATGGCATGAAAAAGAAATGTAACCATAAAAGTTAGAATAAATCGAGAAAAATTTTCATACAATAATAGTATTATGTAAATCATTCGATAAAAGGAAAAATAAACTTAGTCATTAATTGTGGAATAGTTCGGAAAATAATGCAATAAAGATAAATATAGCCAATAGATAATTTATAAATAGGTTTAGAAATCAAACTTCATCAAAGTAATAAGAGATAGAATAATAGAATCGCAAAACCGAATTGGTACTGTATAACAAAAACTAGATTAGCAATTTTAAGAGAAGACTATTGGATAACAGTTTGAAAAACAAACGAGAATGAAAAATAGTTAAAATATCGTCAAGACAAAATTGATTTTGTATACCAATGAAATAATTTGTAAGGTAATAATTATACATACAATTTGAAAATTAAAAATATAGAAGACATGCATCGAAATACTTTCGAATTGTCAAGTAGAGCAAGAAAACAACATGAAAAATTACATACGTACATAGACACAAATTATAGGGTGAAACAAACAATAACATGATACGAAAATTATAAATAGTTTGTAGGAGTAAAACAAAACATCATAGTAGAAAAAGTAGTAACATATTATTGAAATAATGTGAAAACTAATTATATAAAAATAAGTTACGAAACGAAAAAAGTATAAATACTAATTTTTATTTATTTTTTTGTTAGGTGAGTAGCCACCAAATCCAAGATAAGTTAATAGAAAAACACGATAAAGTGGTATGAAATAGTTACTCATGAAAAGATTCAAAATAAAGAAGAAACGACAAGATAGTTGAGATTAAATAGTAAATACACAAGTATAATAGATATAGAAATCGGTATAAATAATATAATACTAGGTTATAGAATGGTGATAAGTAAATATTATAGAAAACAAAGTAGGGGTTATCTAAGTAGAAAATCTCCTTCTGGTGTAGGTTCGCCTCGTTGGTATCTAACTGCAGGATTACCTCCTTTAGAATTGCCTCTACGACATCTGATTGCAGTTTGCCTTCTGGACATTCGGTTGCAGACTTTGCCTCCCCGACATCCAGTTGCAGTTTGCCTCCATTGACGTCTAGTTGCAGATTTGCCCTCTCGACATCAGGTTGCACCAAAACGGTAGATGGAAAGATGTAATCTTCCATGTACACTTAGATATTGGGTGTTTAATAAAGTATGGTGTTATATTTTGAAATCAGTGTTATAAAAGTGGATGGAAAAGTTGTAAATGAAGTCGGAAATTACAACGAAAAAAATATTAAACTAGATAGACTTTAAATATAGGATATACAAAATTTGTAGTAATGAAAATGATTTATAACGTTAGGACGAAAAATAGTGTAAAGTATATGCATGAGCTAAAAATACAAATGAAAACGATAATTATGTAGTGTATGTATTATATTGAAAAACTAAAAATTTATGGGTAGCGATTAATAGTAGAAGTGAATGTAATCAAAATAAATTAGCAAATAACATGTCATAACAATAGTATCGAATGTAGACAATAAAACAAAATAGTATGTCATATTTATATGGGTAAAATATTTCAATCTTATTAAAAATATACTGAAATATACGAGATAATAGAAGATAATGGAAAAATGTAGTTTCACAAAATCAAATCATATAAAATAAATGTACATAAGCAAAAATCCATAAGAAAAATTCAAAATATAATAGAAATAATAATTGAAGAAAATAATAGTTGCAATATAAATTTAGTAAGCGGTAATCTAAAACTTAATAAAATAAGTAAAGTAATAGCAATATAGACGGGTAAACATAAAGTGACATAAAAACATGAAAGACAAAATTTTAAGATTGAAAGACAGATAAAACAAATTTAGAAAATCAAGTCTAAGGAAGATAGACAAAATAATATGTATTCAAGTAATTTAATAGTATAAGAAAATATTTATTTCAGAAATATTTAATGTTGAAAAATACTATGACAAAATTCACGAAGAAAATTTGAGAGGGAAGTGTGTCTACGTGTAAGGTATCATAAATGAAGATTCAAACCAACCACGCTTCTGCTACGCCACTCTGATACCAAGGAAAAAATGTGCTCGCAAACAATCTCACATCAATGTGTACGAGCAGAGCATCATGAATGAAAGTCAATAACTACTTCATTCACGACTCCAGCCATCCAATAGGGAAAGGGAAGAGAAAACATCAGTGTATAGAGCAACACAAATATAAATCACTTACATTTCAATCTCTATAGACTGAACTCACACTCTAATGTCCACTCTAGGGTGTCGTTTCTTATAAATTTGTACTACTTGGAAGCGTGGCTCTAATACCACTCTGTAACACTCTGAATTCCAAAACAGACTGAATTCGAAGTTCCACAGGATCTTTAAACTTCTCTTCGTATAATTTTACAAGGAATTTAAAACTTTATTTCAACAATAATTACATCAGAGTCTTTTACATCAACAAGCAGCGGAATAAATAAAATACAACAATAACAAATGTACAACTGTAACAACTTTAACATTTAAATGATCATCAGCATCAAAATCATCTTTATATCTTCTTGTAAACTCCAAATCCTGCATATAAAACTGTGGGCGCGTCAGTTGCTTATAACCGACAAAATATTATACATGGCCATCCTCGCTATGCCAAACAGTATAACGATTCTTAAATACTTTAGTAAACACAAACTTATCACAAACAAAGCTACAAAGGGACTATCCTATTGATGTCGTGTTGTGCTGTGCACTTAATCCTTAATGCAATTATTTACATTACATGACACTAATCTCTGTAGCGCCCCAAATTTCTAATATAATATCTTAGAAAATACGTGGCACAATTCCTAGCACCAGCTTCAATGTAATATTAAACACAACTAAACACCAATAAAATTTTTCAACTTTTCATTTCAATAATCATTTACATAGCACAGCGGAATACCATACACCTTAAATCATAACTCTCTTTTCTTTACAACACTTCTTTTACAATTACACAAATCATTCCATCACTTGAACTCAAGCATCCAAATCCGAGCTATAAGAAATCACCTGTAAAATATGAGGCTAGAGATAACCCTAACCCCCAAAACTAAATGGGTCAGCCATAAAGGTGTGAGTGACATAAAAAAAAACCAGGCAACATAAGTTAAGCATAGATTCGTAAGCAACATGTAATAAACAAGAATACATAAAATGTGATGTAGCAAGGAAACATGAAAATATCTAGTGAAACTAGACTAAGTGTCAAGTGTAGAAAACAGGAAACACATGCATGAAACCAAGTCAAGAAAACACAAGTCTATATGCTGACTCTAATGCGTACTTGTCGAAGTCTATGCATCCCACTCTACATAGGTCCGGTGCAAGCCCTTAACGTCTCCACATTGTAGGGTTTAATCCCCCGCTATGCAACTAATCCTAACACGATGACTACTATGAGATAAAGATAAACTGTGAGTATTAGTCCATGCCCCGATAATTCCGGAGGTCAATCTCTATCCACAGATAATTCCAGAGACTATTTCACTCACACCTGGGAATCTTCGAGAATACCCCACACCGCAAGCGATGGCACCTCATCACATGAATACCACATGTGCGTCGCCTCGACCCCGATAATTCTGGAGACCAATCCCACACCACAGGTAATTCCGGAGACTATTTCACTCACACCTGGATAATTTTGGGGATTGTCTCACACCGCGAGCCATACTGAGGTCCATAACCCATGTTCTCGTTCATCATATCACCACTAGTGCCTGTCCTTATCATTTATGTTGTTTAATTACTTAACGAATCTCCTAGAGTTGGTGTACCCTACCGGACCTAACTCAAACAACTGATCAACTAAATGCCTCGACAGGCCCAAACATAAATATCTCAACTGCCGGTATACTAGGGTCACACACACCCTCTAGAGACTCACACCCAATATCCAAACCAATCTTCCAATAGAAATTGCTCAGTCAAAACAACTTGAAAACATATGTTCAGTAGGAGATAAAGTATAGAATAGTAAGTTATAGATTAAAACATTTAGAGAATAAATCATTTGAAAGAACATTCGAAAATATAAAGATACATCAGTATCAGTCAACTAATAACAAGCGTAAGTCGACTGTCCAGAAAGAGAATTTCATGGTTTTAAGAAAATAGTCTAAGTGTTATAAGTCGACTATCTAGGGTCATAAGTCGACTGTCCAGAAAGAGAATTTCTTGGTTTTAAGAAAATAATCTAAGTGTTATAAGTCGATTTCTAGGGTCATAGGTCGACTGTCCAGAGTGAAAAATCCAATAATCTTTAAGAAAGTAATTCTAAGTATAGCAGTCGACTGTAAAGGATATAGGTCGACTGTCCAGAGAGAAAATTTCAATAACTTGGAGAAAATAATTCTAAGTGGTACCAGTCGACTGTAAAAGTCTTCAGTCGACTGTCCCGAACGAAATTTCAAGGAAAACTAGGGAACATAGCAGTCGGGTCGTGTCGGTTGACTGAGAAGTCATACTAGTCGACTGTCGACCTACAGACTGCATACTTTTGGTTGTGCACATTTCAACTGATACGTAGTTTTACATTATGAAAATCATTTCTACGAAAAGCTTATTTCTTATATGATCAAATACAGCTTGTAGGACATATAATAGTCCATAAAACTAATAAAACTACTTGAATATATAAGAAAAATAGAGATTTTGTTGATTTCTTTCGATTAAAACATGGATTGTGCATGTAGTCAAAAATAGAGTTTCTTAAAATCAATTACTCATTGAAATTGCTTCGTATTCAGATCCAAATCGTATCAATATCCAAATCTCAAAGAAAATCCCCAATTTGGGTACATTCATCAAACTCAATCCAATTTATTTCAAATCCAAATCTCAAGACATGATCTCCTAATTCATCAATCCTTCTCAACATTTCCTCAATCTCAATCACCATTATAACTCATACACATAATCAGTTTATAACATTGCCATATCCAGTTTCATTCAACCAATACTCCAAAGTATAAAATCTACCATATCCAATCAATCCAACATTGATCCAAAAGAGATGGACTACCCACATACAATTTTATTTACAAATAACTAGGGTTTCACAAGATCCAATTTTCATCCATCCATCCAATTCATAATGTGCATATTTCTATTCAAACCCTAAACATGCTTTCTAGCAATTAAAATTCAACATCCATGATCCACTAAAACATTCATAACATTCGCATACAATATTCACAAAATAAGGAAGACAACAAGTCACTCACATACATAAAACAAAACAACAAAACAATTATATCACTCACCTCAAATGAAGAAATCTTGATAAGAAAACGTTTCTTTGTCGAAATTCAAGATCCTCTCCTTCAATCTCCAAGAATAAAAAAATCTTTGTGTTGTGTAGCGAAAACCGGCTGCACTTCTCTCTTTTAAATACCCGGGATAGGAGAATTATGGTTTTTAAAACACATTTGCAAAATAACCCCCTTGAAATATAACTTTACAAAAATAGATCCCTATACTTGGAACTTGATAAAATCAATTAAATTGAGATTTAAAAGCAAAATAGACACCTTATTTCCAGCCGACACTGTTTGAAATGTCCAGAAAATAGTTTTGCACTTTCACCCCACAAAATAACAATTTTGCAAAAAGATCCTTCTTTTTCATAATATTTGCAAATAGGTTTAATAAATATCAGAAAAATCTAGAAAAATAATAAATAAATCCCAAATAATAAATGATGATTTTCCAAGAAATAATTTTGGCTTTTGAACTTCTCAAGAAGATATTTGCACGTGTAAAAGATAGATTTCTAGAAAAATATTTATTAAATCTCCAAAAAATCATTTAATTCATTTATAAATCTTTAAAAATAATATTTAAAAATATAGGGTACTACAAATGTGCACTTGTTCGGATTCTATGCATCCCATACTACATAGGTCCGAGGGAAAGCCCTTAACCGTTCTTCATCTTGTAGGGTTCGATCCCTCGCCATGACTTAATCTACTACGGTAACTATAGTAAGTATCCTAGGTATTCTATGAGTTACGAGCCCACATCTAGGCACCCTGGAGAGAACCCCATGCACTGACACATGACTCATCACGCAGGCATCCTGTGGTCAATTCACCTCCTACCATAGACATAGCACCACCCGTAGTCATTAGACCACCCCAAAAGCGAGCGTCGCCACCGGGATGGTACTCTGGAGTAGTATCTATGCTCTAATCATGACGCATCATGAGGACATCCTATGAACACTCTCACGTCGCCAATCCAATGGCCCTCATACTCATGTTTTTCTCTTACTTTCATCACATCTTCACTATGTATCTAATCCTTACAATTTTGTTTGTTTTAAAAGAAAATCATCACAACCTAAAGCTAGCTTACCCTACCGGACTTAAATCAAACAACAGAGACAGTCAGCCGACCTGGCTGCTTCTCGAGAGATACTCAACCCACACTGGTTAGCTATCAAAATGATTAATAAAAACTGCCGGTCACTAGGGTCTTGCCTAGCCTCGAGATTCCTACAACTATTCTTTCTATAGACCAATAGTATTTCATATTCAATCTCAAAATAATATTTCCATTTCTTTCATTCATAAACTCTTTCTCAAAGCGAAACATTTCCTTTATAAACTTATAACATAAAGTATCTTAATCACATGAAATAATTTAATTCAACGTCTTTTATCAATTAATCATTTATAACGTTGTATGCATTTCAAATAATCTCAAACAAATATAGAAAATCATAAAATCTCATTAAGAGAAAAATCTAATTTCAATCCAAATATTCATCTCCATTTAATTAAACAAGAGTCACACTTTTCGATAAAAAAAAATAACTTCTTATTCTCCTAATCGAATAAACTCAAGATCTTTAATGTAAGAATCCTCTCTTAATCTTATAAAATATATCCAAATATTGTACATTTAATTTTCATAAAGTCTACACAATTTTAGAATAATAATAGGATTTCTTTTTTGAATTTTTATCTCATAAAAAAAACTCTTAAAAACAAAAAAATAATTAAAAGGAACACAACAAAAGGGCTGCACAGATTTCGAACCAAGAACCCAAGCTAATTCACCCGCACATGAACAATATTAGCCTTAAAGTACACCAGCTAACCATTAAGCCCAAGACAGCCAACTGATATGAGATGAACTTAAATTATACTTATATTTATGCTCTCGGTAATGAGTTAAAAATCAAATTTCAGAATTTAAAGTCACTAGAGAGGCTCTTCAATTCTTGCTGTATACGGTTTTCATTTAGCTTTAATTCCTTTTTCTACTACTTTTGCACTACAATTTATATAATGGATACCCATTAATTTTATTACTTATTTCACTCTACTGATTCTTACCCATCTCATACTTATGTCTATTGCACTATTTTTATTAAATCTCAGTCGCGTACAACTTATTACATATTCTAACTCTTCAAAATTTCATCAAAGAGTACTTATAATCAATTTTTCAAAATAAAAGGGTATCTTTCATCAAAAATTTCTTTATAAAATTTTCTATACTCATAAAATAAATATTAGTGATATTAAACCTGCACTTCTCATCACATTAGCATCAAAAGTCATTTTTCATACATATTGTATTATTTGGGACCACTATTATTTTAACATGCACAAATCCCACTCTAGCAATTTCCTAAATAATACATCATTTTTTACTTCTTAGTTTAACAAGCATTTCAATCGTTTATATGAATCACAACATTAAATTAACACATCACGACATATAATAATCAGAATTAAATAATCTACAACTAACATGCCAATCGAAATTTAACAAATTAATTTCTACGATATTTGGCATGCAATTTTGTACTCCTAATATTAGAAAGTATTTTAGAAACAACCAACCAAGGAAATTAAATTCCTAGCAATTGCACTCTTAGAATGAGAGCTCCTTAAAAAATCCTGCTTCGCCTCTTCAAATTCCGCGCGCAAAAAAAAGCTCCCCAACTCGGCAAAGCAAAGACAGCAAAAGCATCTACTCCATCTCATTTCCGGCCAAACAGAAAAGACTTATATTCATGTGCATACTATATATATCTGCATATATACATAGATATATTTATATATACACCTATATATAATGAATAATGTATATATAGTTGGATAGGTGAGTAGGTGGAGGAAAAGCAACAGAGTTGGCCTGGGGGTTTGCTTTTGCTTTCGGGTAAGGACAGAGAGAAAGAAAGAAGAAATGTGTAGGGAATTTGGATTAATATATGTATATATATATATATATATATATATATATATATATATATATATATATATATATGTTTTCCCTCTAGTCCAAAACAGTTCAGTTCCCTCTCTCTTTTAATCCAAAACACGTGCACGTGCGTGCACTAGCACACTCTCTTCCTCAAATTAATTATTTTTAAGAGACATAAATTGTATTTATACGTAATATGTACGTAAAAATTAGTTTAATTAAAGTTTATAATATTTCATGCACAAATAAAATATATACACACTCCAAAATTTATTTTGAAAATAAATACGTTTAAATACTCGTACAAAAAAATACCTACTTCGCACGTAAAAACATAAAAATACGAAATTCGGTTTTTATCAATGGAAAAATGTTAAAGATAATAAAAATACAATATAAGAAAAATATATTTACTAATTTATACATATTCCGCATATAATCAATACCTACGTAGGAAACACGTGCATTACACGTACAAAATTATTTTAATGAAAATAGGGAAAATGAATTTCCGTTTATAAAAATAGATTTGAATACCTAAAATAAATAATTTAAACACATAGAATATCACCCGTAGCGGTGGAAAATACGTGATCGGTACGTGCATCAAAAACACGTAAAAATCACGTAAAAATACAAAGATTGAAATTTAATATTTAAGTTGATTTAAATAGGATAAAATCAACACGAGAAATGCATAAATAGTCGAAAGTCAAAATACGCAGTGAAACACGTTACAAATATTACTAGTAACGGTACAAAATACACGTGCGTAACACACGAAGGCAAAATTGTCATTTTCAATTTTACGGGTTGTTACACCATATATAAGTAGCAAAATATTGAACTAAAAAAAAAGAACCTGATGATGGTAAAAATCGCAACAGATCAGAGCCGTGCAATTCCTGCACTATTCTCAAAGCTTCATCAGGCAGATCAACTATCGCTGGCCTCTTTTACAGGTCTGGGCCTTCTCCAAGATATGGGCTTCTTTCAAGCCCATAAAAAGTGACAGGCTAGGCCCAATAGGAGAGACACCCAGCCCATGCAGGCTAGGAGCTAAATCTCTTGTCTCCTAACAAGAATATCTTTTCTCTTGATGGGTAGAGACATGAAAGAGATAAGGAATTTAAATCGATTCAACGGACACAAATTAATCTCTTGAAATGTCTCTCAAGCCTATAAATACCCCTCCGCCTCTACAGTCAGAAGGTAATAAAAAATTTGCAGTTTTCTCTCTCACTCACTCTCTCTCTTTCTGGTTTTGACTTGAGCATCGAAGGGTCTGTCGCTGGGGCTACCCCCTGGTGTTTCAAGATTTTTGCAAGTCCATCGGCCGCATCAGCAACCGTCGGATTCATATCACGGTGGTCAATCAACGATCCAAATTCATTCTCAGGAGCTCTAACCACTTTTAATGGCCAGAGTCACAGGTCAGACTTTTAGTAGTTTCCATCAATTATTAACTCACTATTTGTTTGCTCCCACACCAAAATAAGCAGCAACAGATTGACACCGTTTGTGGGAAAAACTACACAATTTAGGCTTGTCGCCAGGCCACCAAGACTGTGAGGTTGAGGGGCGGCCTCAAGCCATCGCACTAACTCTCTTCGTTAACCAGCTCCTCCTATGGAAGATCTGATTCCTCTTCAATAGTCGCCCCGACCGCCTAATCACGCTCCTTCCAACGGAGAGGCATCGAGGGGCTCCCAACATGAACAACATCCTCAGTACGACCGCATCTCAGTCCATAATTCTTCAACTAATTCAATGACCTCGCGAGGCCCATGGGGGTCTAGAAATCTATGCAAGATCATCAGTAACAGGCAATAAAAAACTAACCTACGAATTAGGTTGGATGAGAGGTGCGCCCGATTTGAGGCCTCCCGTTCGGGATATCAAGCAAACCAGAGAACACATTTTCCTAGACAGAGATCAAGGCAATCCTTCTCTCATAGGGGGCGCCCAATAATGAGGAGCCCAACTCATAAGAATTGAAGGCTTCCTGTGCAAAATAGAGGGAACCCCCCCCCCCCACGTCACTAGGGCCGAATTGGATAAGTTCAAGCTCGACCTCCTCCATGCTATCCAAGGAAGTCAAGATCTGGGCCTCCCCCCTAACGAAGGATCCGCCGACTTAACTGTATCTCAAAAGAAGGATGACCAAGTCCTTCGCCGTATCGAAGAGGTAGAAAATCGTCTAGAACAGATGAAGAATGAGTGAAACCGCTCCAGCAGGGCCTACTGTCCTAGTAGACCTACTTTCAGCATAGCCATCCTCGATGCGCCCATCCCAAGAGGCTTCAAGGCTCCTCAATTCGAATCCTACAATGGAGAATCAGACCCGACTGGCCATATCGAGAGCTTCAAAACACTTATGGTGGTCTATAACACCACTGAGGTGCTCATGTGTCGAACATTTTTCGTAACACTGAAAGGACCAGCAAGAAAATGGTATTCGCGCCTCACTCCAGAATCAATATTCTCTATCGATCAGCTCGAGGAACTTTTCATTGTGCACTTTGTTACTAGCCACAAGGCTGAAAAAACAAGTGTCTCCCTATTAGAACTGGAGAAAAGAGATGGAGAACTGCTGAAAGACTTTATCAAACATTTTACAACTAAAGCAAAGTCAATTTCCTCCTTGAACACTTCAGTGGCAGCTGCAACTTTTCGCCACAACGTCACTAACAAAGACCTGAAAGCCTCCCTCTCAAAAAAGTCACCCAAAAGTTTCACTGAGATCCTGGTAAGGAGTGACAAGTATATAAGGGTCGAGGAAGCTCTCTATCCTCAAGGCAAGAATGATTCATCTTTCTGGAACAAACGGAAGAATACAAGCGTGAAAGAACCCAGGAAGTTTCAGAAAAATGGTGGAAGTCAACACCGTCCAACTTTAGCACCACGCTTTGACAAGTTCACTCCTCTTAATACAAGCGTATCATCCATCATCATGGAAGTTGAGAAGGACGGAATAATCTGCCTTCGCCCCAAAGATGTCAACATCTAGCAGGAGAAGAGACAAAAATAAGTGGTGCACATTTCACAGAGATCATGGACACACTACTGACAACTGCAGATCCCTTAAAGAAGAACTAGATGCCTTAATTCGCAGGGGATATCTCTCCAACTTCGTTTAGAAAGACAACGATGCCGAAAACCCTCCGCCCCGGGGGGCTAATAAGTGTCAAGAAAGGCCATATGAATCGCAAGACTCTGAACACATGGCCGTCCTCCACTCCATTCATGGAGGCCCGATGGGGGGAGATTCCAACTCCTCCCGCAAAGCTTTTGTCAAGGATGTCAACTCCATAGATAATATTCTGCCTACCAAAAGCACCAAGGTCTCCATATCTTTCTCCGACAAAGATCTCGAAGGCATCAAAATGCCTCATTGAGATGCACTGGTTATCAAACTAGGCATGAAAAATCATGAGGTGTGACGTAACCTCGTAGACAATGGTAGTTCCGTGAACATCCTCTTCATGACCACATTTGAGGCTCTCAAGGTCTCCCAAGATCGACTCAAGCCGGATGATTATACACTCCATGGATTCTCCGGTGTCCTCGTTCAAGTAGAAGGAGTCGTCACACTGGATGTGACAGCAGGGAAAGCCCCTGCTATTCGAACGGAAGCACTGGACTTTATGGTAGTCGATGTCAAAGCCGCATACAACGCTATTTTCGGTCATCCCGGCCTAGTGCCCTTCCATGCAGTTGCCTCCGCCTTCCACATGAAAATGAAGTTCCTAACAATAACTAGCATAGGCCAAGTTGTAGGGAGCCAACAAGCAGCACGCGCATGCTACACCACTATAATGGGGGGCTCGGTTCTCTCCCTTGACGCCATAGAGCTACCGCCAGAAAGCAGTCACTATAATTCCAAGATTGTAAACGAGCTTGAAGCCACTACCATAAACAACTCTATCAAGAATTTCCAAACATGCCACATCATCTCTCACAAGGTCCAAACTAGTTCTCATCATAACACACCAGAATCCCTCGCCCGAAGCCACTCCGCTCATTCACGGAAACAAATAATCTTGCCCAAACACATTTGTGCATCAGAAGATTTCTCTTTCTCTATGCAAAACAATGGGAGGATCCATCCATTACAGGCAAGTCTAGGTAAGGTCTACCATGTTGTTCGCCTCACAGCTCACCAACTTGAAGACCCGTGGGGCAAGGAGATATCAGCAGGGACTTGGAAAGTAGAAAACTTTGTGAAGGTAAACGAGGGCGTCTCAAACATGCTCTCTTAATAGCAATAGCAAATTTTCTCAATTTGTTGTAACGGCCAGCCACTAGAGCAACCGCTTAGTTTTATTTTCCAGCAAATTTTCTCAATTTGTAATAACGGCCAGCCACTAGAGCAGCTTCTTAGTTTTATTTTCCAATAAAATGTAGTATGAACTTTTGCAAAGCTATTGTACAAGCCAACGGAAGCATACAATGAGTTGAGTGTCAAACTTATACACAAAAACGACACCAAAAACTCATTAAAAGCTTCCTACAAGACGGGTTCGGAGACCATACCCATGGTTTGAAGTTACTCCAACAATTTGCAATGAAGCAAGTTCAAAGTGCGCTTCGCCATTCGATCTGCTCCTGCAACCTACTAATTCATTAAAGCAAACAACGAGCTAAATGCCCAACTTACACCTAGAGCGGCGCTAAACACTCATTACAAGCTTTCTATAAGACGGATTCAGAGTCCATACCCATGGCTCAAAAGAGACCCTCGCAATTTGCAAAGAAGCAAGTTCAGAGTGTGCTTCGCCATTCGATCTGCTCCTGCAATCTGTTAGTGCCTCCACGACCGGTTTGGAGTCCATACCCATGGCTCGAAAGAGACTCAAAAAGACTCCCAATTTGCAACGAAGCAATTTCAGTGTAACACCCCTAATTCCAATTAAGACCAAATTCGAAGTTCCACAAGATATTTACACTTCTCTTCATACAATTTTACAAGGAAATAAAAACTTTTATTACATCAAAGTTACATTTTTAAACAACAGAAGCAATGTTACAACAATTACATTAATGAAATACAACAACACTTGAATAATTCATTAAGCATCAATTCCTCCTTAGTCTTTTTCATGCACTTGATCCTGCATAGAAACTGTGGCCACGTCAGTTGCTTACAACTGATAAAATATTATACATGGCCATCCTCGCTATGCCGAACAGTATAATGATTCTTAAATACTTTAACAAACCACAATCTTGATCACAAACAAAGCAACAAAGGGACTACCCTATTGATGTCGTGTTGTGCTGTGCACTTAGTCCTTGATGCAATTGTTTATGTTACATGACACTAATGCGCACTTTTTCGGATTCTATGCATCCCATACTACTAGGTCCAAGGGCAAGCCCTTAATCGTCCTTCATCTTGTAGGGTTCAATCCCTCGCCATAACTTAAACTACTACAGTAACTACAATAAGTATCCTAGATGTTCTATGAGCTACGAGCTAATGTCCAGACAGCCTGGAGGGGAATCCCACATCATGAAACGACGCATCGTATAGATCGCCTGTGGACAATTCAGCCTCCGTCATGGGACATGACACCACCCGCAGTCACCAAACACCCCATAAGCGTCGCTTACAGTACGGACTCCTGGAGACGTATCTACGTCATGACATGACGCATCGTGTAGACAGCTTGTGAATACTCTCACACCGTAGCTCCGATGCCCTCATACTTGTGTTTTTTTCTCTTACTTTCATAACATCTTCACTATGTATCTAATCCTTAGTTATTGAATCATGAATAAAATCAATACTCTAGAGTCAGCATTTTCTCTATACCGGTCTTAATCATCAATTCAACAATACGACCCAAACTTGGTCTTTTCTTTTCAATATCTCTTCTCAAAAGTATTAATTCAATGCCGGTATCAGGGTTAGCTACCCTCTAGCTTTTAATTCCATTTCATGTTCATAACATTTGAATATTCATATTCATAAAATCTTTCATAATTCATCACGACATTTGATTTCACTTTCATGTACAATTTCATGCATAAGACAAATGAATTCATTTTCTAACTTGTCATATTCAAAATTCTTATATTCTCACTTTATCAATACTAAAACCCAAATTCACACTTTCAATTTTTTCCATACCAAGTCTCATTTCAAAAATTCTTTTAAGCAATGCATTTATTTTTCTTTATCCAAAGACAATTTAAACTAACAATTTATAATAAGTTCTTTCTTGCAAAAATAGTCTCAAATTCTCATTTATACTAGGCCAAAGGTTATAGAAAATTATCTCATGAAATCTGAATATTAATTGGACTTCAGGGCAGTCGACTGTTAAAACATGGTCAGTCAGCTGTTCTGCGTGGTTCTAAAGCTCGAAAACAAATAATCAGGGCAGTCGACTGTTAAGATATAGTTGGTCGACTGTTCTGCAAAGATTTAAAACTCGAAAACAAAATAATCAGGATAGTCGACTGTTAAGATATAGTCGATCGACTGTTCTGTGAAGATTTAATACTCGAAAACAAAATAATCGGGGCAGTCGACTGTTATGATATAGTCAGTCGACTGTTATGCGAAGATTTAATACTCGAAAACAAAATAATTAGGGCAGCGACTGTCGAATCAAATTTGGTCGACTGTCGATTGCACCAGGTTTAATGTATTTTTGACAATGAAAACAAGAATTACAATTTTCACATTATTTCTAATCAAAGTTTCCATGAAAGAATATTTGTAGAACACAAGTTTTCATCTTTCTACATTGGTGTTACTTAAAACTAGACAATCAAATTTTCATGGTGCATTTAATCAATCATTCGTCTAATAAGCACAAATTTCTCAATAAAGCATGATAGATTCTAGCACGTCACAATTTTATCAACTAACAATCAATTGGTCAAAGCGTTCTCTATCTACAATTTTTTCTTCTCTAAATAGGCAAACATGAGGCTAAATTACTTAGTTTCTATTTAGAAATTCTATCAATTCAAACCCTAGCATGATATCTAAATTAAAAGCATGAGAATCACCCACCTATTTGAAGAAAATAAATACAAAGCTCCTAGAATCTCCGTGAACACACGAACGGTCCTTCTCCTCCTAGATTGTGCCACCACGAAAGCCTTCTCCTCCTTGCACAAGTGAAACCCGAGCTCTCTTTTCCCCTAGATGAATGGTCGGCCTCAAAAGAGTAGGAACACACACAACTAGAACTTCTCTCAATCTTTTTACTCACTTTCTCTCAAGCTTTTTCTAACTCTTATGTTTCTTTCTTTCTTTTCTTTAAAACTTTTTAATGTACTACACGAATAGAATGGGAGGGGGGGGGGGGTATTTATACATTTTCTAAGGTGGAATGGAGGGCCAAGATTGAATTAGATAGTTGTGGATTAGGGGCAAGGATGAGTTAGGGAGTTAGAGTAACAACCCATGAACACAAATCCACCTCTCCACTAAGCCACTCTCCCACTCTCTCTTTGACTCCATCCGGCCTACCCCAATGCACACCCAAGACACGTGCTAGTGCAATGCACGTGTCTCCAAAGTACCCTCTAGCTACTAGTTGTACATGATTAAATAATTTGTTGTCTACTAAATGTGTCTACACTACAAGTTATAACAATTAAAAGGTAATTTAATTAGTGGGTTTCAAAATAGTGGGCTTTAGACCCATGAGTTATTAATAAAACACTTAATCAATTAGGATGTGCTTAAAATTAGGAAAAAGGGCCTTAGGCTTCTTAAAATAGGTTTGTAAAAATTAAAATAAAGAATTTAAAATAATCATTTGTTCATGTTATAAAAGGGATAATTTTAAGGAAAAATGCACAAGAATTTATACATGAAAAACACGTAAACCAATAACTTCTCAATTAATTATAAATAGAAATCTAGGGTATTACATTCAGAGTGCGCTTCGTCATTCCATCTGCTCCTGCAACCTGTCAGTATTCAAACTAACCAGTTCGGAATCCATACCCATGGCTCGGAGTTACTCTCATAACCTGCAATTACACACGTTCAGAGTTCAACTCGCCAATAGACTTGTTCCTAAAACTAGTTAAAATTTCCCAACGACAGATTAAGAGGTGCAAAATCGTGGATTGGAGTTACACTAGCAACACTTACAGTTCAATTCTCCACTTGATGTGACTGACAATTTGTCAGAGGACACTTACAGCAAGTTTGGAAAACAACTCTTTTTCAGAGTTGCTCCTACAACTAGCTGAGTTCAAGACGAAGAAGTTCTAAACTCCGTCATACACCGTTGGCAGTTCTTTAGCTATACGCAACAGACTTGAGGCCCTGTTATTTAGCTACAAAGAATCCAGTCGATGGCACATCAACCATGACAGCAAGGATCAAGCATATGAAATGAATTCATCAAATTACAGAATTATTATAAACTCATATGTTCAGATCCTATACCACTACAAATATCTACAAACACAAAATGCAAGTCCAGAGTCGAACTCTCCCAAATAGCAGCTCATACAACTAGCCAACCCCCAAGATGAAGGATCACGGGACAAGACACTGGCACGTAGAAGACTTCTTATTCCACAAACTACAAGTCTCATTATGTAATACCCTGATTTTTCAATTAATGAAAAATTATTTATTTTTGCACGTAGTGTGCACGTGCAATATTCTGGGTTGAATTATTTTTATAATGATGTGTATAAATATTTAATTAAGTGTTCTCAAATTATTTTGTACAAAAAGCCTTTCTTTGAAGCCTTATTTTAATTTAATGAAAAGCCCTTTTTCTTAAAAGCCCAAATGTATTTTATTTTATTTATTTTTATAAATTATTTTGGCCCAAAAAGAAAGCCCATGAATTAATCTATTTTAATTAAACTTGTCATGTAGAAGACTTTTTTAACTAATTTATTTTTGTACAAAATTAGAATGTACAAATTTGGCCTAGTTGCATGCACGTGCACTACACGTACACGTGCTATGCACACCCTAGGGGGAGGCCGGGATTCATTCTTTTGGAGGGAATTTTGATTTTGGTGTGGTGATCATGGGGGTAGTTTCATGGAAGTGGGTAGTTTTCTAACTCCTACTTTGATCTAGACCCTTCATTCTACAACCACCAAAGCAATCTTGGCCCTCCATCTCACTCATTTCCTAGTATAAATACCCCGCCTCTCATGGCTAATTTTCATATGCAAAGTATATTTCCAAGTTGTAGTACTGAAATAGTGTGAGTTATAAAAGATAAGAGAGTTGTGTGGGTTTTTGTTTGCTTGGAGTGGCCGGCATCACAAGGGGCTAGGAAGCTTTCGGTTGGGGCTAGAAGAAGCATTCGGTTTTGGCTAGGAGGATTGGCTTGGAGCTTGTGCGTGCTTTTGGCTAGGAGGAGGTGCTTTCATCTACAAGGACTTGGTTGCTTTTTGTGTTTTCTCTCCATTCAAGGTGGGTAAAACATTTCATATTTCTAATATAGATCCATGCTAGTTTTAACTATTAAAGATGCATGAAAAATACTAATAAGAGCCCACTTAAATTGAGTAGTTACTATGTGAATTGTTTGAAATGTGGTGATTAATTTGTATATGGCTCTAGTATTAAAATTAAAATGTGGGTAGAATGCTCCATGATTATTAGTATGAAGCTACGATGGTGATTAAACTTATTTAAGAATGTCGATTAGTATGATTTGAAACATAATCCATGAATGAGAATGCTTGTTAATTGTGAAATTGAAACATGGAACTTATTAAGAAAGAGTACACCTTATTTTGAAGAAAAATGAAATACTTGTATGGTTGAGATGTGATTTATGCAATTGATAAGTGAGTATTTTTCATTGTGACAAAGGTAGATTAAATGAAAGTACTACTCATCAAATTAGTAGTTGACTTGTGATGAATAGACTTTTTATGTTGATATGGATGTGGACTATTACAAACATACGTATCGGTTGAATTAAGAACTAATATCAGTAAATTATCACTATGAAATCATTGAATAAAAAGATTAGTAGATCAATTATTTGGCAATGTCGAAAATACAATATATTGTAGTTTAGTAAATTAACTCTTGGATTTGTGTGTGAAAAATACATTTCATTAGTATCAAAAATTATTTTTCCTTACTGGTATGAACTGTATATGATTGGGGATTAATCTGGAAGTTTTTAGAAATTTTACCAAAGCAATAAGAAACTATGGTTATTTGAACATCGAGTTGTTTTTAAAACAGTACGAAAATAACACATATGAGTTTTTGTTTGGGTTTGTGACAGCCCGAGCCAGTGGCTCAGGCGGTCCTTGACTGCGGCTTGCTTCTCTGGTTTGCACAGTTCGAATCCCAGTATCAACACTTCTTTTGTTTAATTCTCCTAAAAACTAGTCAGTCGCTTTTATACCGTGTTCGGCGACCGGCCTAGCGGTCTGGGCTCTGTGCTGTGTCGGTGTTGTGCCTGGTTCGATTCTTGGGATCGGCATATATGAAAAAAATATTTTTTTTGGGAGTTGTAGAAGTCCAAAAAATGTGGAAAAAATATGGTAATTCTCAGAAAAATATAAGAAATTTTATAGGAATGATTTGAGTATTATTTGAATGAATTTAACTATGGTTGTAGTCAAAAATGCATAGATTGATATATGAGTTTATATAGATTATTGTTATGTGATTATAATTTGACAAAAGAAGTGAATGGGAACTTCAAGTATTAATTTGGTAAAAAGAGATGTAGTTGTGTGACATGATGCATGATTTTCTCACTTGTGGAATAACATGAAATATGTACATTGTTTAGTAATGTAGAATTATCATGATGTGACAATTGATAAGTATATGCTATTTTGTGCAATGATGGACTAGTGAACAAAGTGAAATCATGAATTGAAAGAGAATGTATATGTGAGTTTGAGAACTCGACATGGAAATTGTATAAATTGAAGGTTGTGAAATGAAATTTGAAATAGAGTAGCTAAGTCTCCCCGGCATTGAGAAATGAAATAAAGTGAAATTAGACCAAGGTTGGTCAAGATGAAATGAATGAATAAGTTCGGTTGATGGAGAGGCTAACTCTAGAGATTAATTTTGTTCATGATTTTTAATTAAACTAAGGACTAGTACATAGTGGAGACGTGATGAAAGTAGAAGAAAAACATGAGTATGGGGGCCAACGGATAGCGGTGTGAGAGCGATTCACGGGCTGCCTGCTTGATGCGTCAAGACATGGCGTGGGCGCTACTCCAGAATTATCGTCCCGGTGGCGACGCTCGTGGGATGTTCGAGTGGCTATGGGTGGTGCCATTGTTCCATGGCGGAGGCTGAATTGTCCATAGGTTGCCTGCTCGATGCGTCGTGTCAGTGCGTGGGATTCCCCTCCAGGCTGCCTGGACATGGGCTCATAGATCATAGAACATCTAAGACACTACCGTAGTTACAGTAGTAGACTAAGACATAACGGGAGATTGAACCCTATCAAGATGAAGAACGAATAAGGGCTTGCCATCGGACCTATGTAGTATGGGATGCATAGAATCCGAACAAGTGCGCATTAGTGTCATGTAACATAATTAACTGCATTAAGGACTAAGTGCACAACCACAACACGACATCAATAGGGTAGCCCCTTTAGTTTGAATTGTGACAAGTTTGTGTTTGCTAAATATGAAAAGTTAAGTTATACTATTTCCGGCATAGAGAGGATGGCCGTGTATAATGTTCGTCGGTTGAATAAACTGACGTACCCACAGTCTTACATGCAGGTAAATGACTTGTTAAAGATTAAAAGAGGATGGATGCTTAAAGATTACATTATGCTATTGTACTTGTATCAAATTGTTGTATTTTACTTCCGCTGTGCAAAAGAAAGATGTAATTATGATGTAAACTCTGATGTATGATGAAAAGTTTTAATTTCCCTGTAAAATTGTACTAAAGAAAGTGAAAAGATCCTGTAGAACATCTCGAATTCAGTGTATTTGGGATTCGGGGCGTTACACATTACAACAACAAAATTACAATGAGTCTACGTTTCATGGCTAATACTCGCTACCGAAAGTCCTATGAATACTGTACAAAAAACTATCATGTAAGTTGTTCTTTCAGTTACACACTGGAGAAATGCTCTACCTAAGGGAAACAAACCTCTTCACCGGTCTCCTACCAGCTAACAGCTCTATAGGGCCGCCTCAACTCTTGATGATGAAATTAAGGACAAGTCTCCCTTAGGCAGGCAAGCTCCAGATTTATCCTACCACCTTTAATTGAGCAAGCTCCAACTCTGTCTCGCTTAAAGCGCCGTGCATACGGGAGAGTCCCAACTCTGTCAAGCACATTGTATCACAAAGGAGAGCAAGCTCTATGGCCCAAGGACCTCGTTCGATGTATGCAGCTACTTGTCAGCAAAGAGAAGAATGGAATCACCTCAACGCTGATCAAGCGCAAGTGACTTCACTTTAATATAGGAAGATTCAGAATACCCACAACTCATTAACTCCACAAAATGAGTTCGGTGCTCCGAATGCCACTTGGGATCCTCCGATAAATAACTTGTTGGCTCCATACAACGAGTTCGACAGCTTGGTCTTCGCTCAAGCTCCATCAATAACTCATTAGCCCCAAACAATGAGTTCAACGCCTTGGTCTTCACTCAAGATTTGCCTAACAACTCGTTGACTCCAAACAACGAGTTCAACGCTTCACTCACCGCTTGAGCTCCATCAATGACTCATTGACTCCAAACAACGAGTTATACGCTCTAAATGTCACTTGAGCTCCATCAATAGCTCGTTTGCTCCAAACAGCGAGTTCTACGCTCTGATTCCCATTTGAGCTCTGCCAAATACTTGTTGGCTCTAAACAACGAGTTCAATGCCGTGGTCTTCGCTCAAGCTCCACCAAATAGCTCGTTGGTCCCAAACAACGAGTTCAACGCTTTGCTCTCCGCAAGAGCTCCGTCTACAACTTGTTGGCTTCAAACAACGAGCTCAACGCTCTGCTCTCCGCACGAGCTCCATCAACAACACGTTTACTCCAAATGACGATTTCAATGCCTTGGTCTTCGCTCAAGCTCCACCAAATAGCTTGTTGGCTCCAAACTACGAGTTCTACACACAGATTGCCACTTGAGCCCCATCAACTACTTATTGGATCTAAACAATGAGTTCGACACCTTGTTCTTCGCTAAAGGTCCACCAAATAGCTCGTTGGCTCCAAGCAACGAGTTCTATGCTCTAAATGCCACTTGAGCTCCATCAATAGCTCTTTAGCTCCAAACAGCGAGATCTACGCTCTGATTGCCAACTTGAGCTCTGTCAACTACTTGTTGGCTCTAAACAACGAGTTCGACACCTTCGTCTTTGCTCAAGCCCCACCGAATAGCTCGTTGGCTCCAAACAACGAGTTCTACGCTCTGATTGCCACTGGAGCTCCTTCAGCAACTCGTTCAAATGCTTCGCACTCCGCTCGAGCTCCAAAAATGACTCGTTGACTCCAATTAGCAAGTATAATGCCCCGCTACTTGCTCGAGTCCTTCTAACGACCCCTCATCTTCAGGAAATAGGCTTGGCATCCTGTAACACCCTACCCCGAACTCAGAAAATTTATACAATTTATCAGATAAATTATTTATTTATTAGTACAACTGCCCACCACAGGTTGCCTCTCAAAAGGTGGCTAACCGAATTAGTAACTCCTGATCACAGACATTATTATTTATTACTTAATTATCTTGTGCAATTCCCAAAATGGGACAATTCAACTCACCTATCCCGCTGCTCTCTCTCCTTGTGTAAACATAGCCCCACCCTCGGTGGGCCCTCGCCATGTCAGCATAGAGAGGAACACACAACGCCAGCCACTCTAGCCTGGGCCCCACCGAGACAGCAGCCACATCAGCAGCATGACAACAGCTGCTGCTGTTGCTACTCTCTCCGTGGGCCCCCCTTACAGCCAAACCCCCATGCAAGATTTTCTATGGGGCAATATATATATATATATATATATATAATTACGGGGTGTTACATACAACCCCCGTTTAGAAATCAGCGTCCTCACTGAGTACCGGACATGCACAATCTAGTGCAGGATCTCCTTTCTAGCCGATGTGGAGTGGTGTACCCTGATTCTGCTAGCTGTACAGTACCTCGATTCTGCGTATTGTCCAGTCCCCTAGCCTACCTCAGTGGATTTACTCGGCAACCTGACCCAAGCATACTTACCAGTACATCTGCTAGCTCCATCTTAGGCATAACCACCACCCTGTACCCACACTCGGTGTCAAAAGTCAGTTCTGATACTATTTGTAATGTCCCTACCCCAAACTTAGACAATTTATACAATTTATTAGATAAATTATTTATTTATTACAACTGCCCACCACAGGCTGCCTCTCAAAATGTGGTTAACCGAATTGGTGACTCTTGATCATAGGCATTGTTATTTATTATTTAATTATCTTGTACAATTCCCGATATGGGACAATTCAACTCACCTATCCCATGGCTCTATCTCTCTCCTTGTGTAAACGTCAGCCTTAACCCCACCCTCGATGGGCCCTCGCCATGTCATGTAACACCCCACAAAATTGGAAATGACAATTTTGCCCTCGTGTGTTACGCATGTGTATTTTGTACCGAACTGGTAATATCCGTAACGTATTTCACTATGTATTTTGTTTCCCGACTATTTATGCATTTCCTGTATTGATTTTATCCTATTTGAGCCAACTCAAATATAAATTCCGATCTTTATATTTTTACGTGTTTCATACATGTTATCGATGCACGTATCGGTTACGTATTTTTTCACTGCTATGTGTGATGTTTTCTATGTGTTACAATTATTTATTTTATGTATTCAAATCCATTTTATAAAATGGAAATTCATTTCCCCCTATTTTGATTAAAATAATTTTATACGTGTGATGCATGTATTTTCTATGTACGTAGTGATTACGTCGTAGAATATGTAAAATTAATAAATATACTTTTCTTATGTTGTTTTCGAATATATTTTAATATTTTCTATTGATAAAGTTGATTTCATATTTTAATGTTTTTATGTGCGAAGTACGTGTTTTTCGGTGCGCGTATTTAAGCGTATTTGTTTTCAAAATAAATTTCGAAGTGTGTGTATTTATTTTATTTGTGCATGAAACATTATAATTTTTAAATTAAACTAATTTTTACGTACATATTACGTATATATATAATTGATGTTTTTAAAAAAATAATTAATTTGAGAAGTGTGTGCTAGTGCACGCATGTGCACGTGTTGTTTGACCAAGAAGAGGGGGAAAACCGGCTACCTTTTTGGAGAGGAAGGAAATTCAATTTTTTGAATTGTATGAGAGAGGAGTTAGTGGGATAATGAGTAGTTTTAATAACCATCTACTAATCCCCTTATATAATACCCCCTTCATACTTCTTCTCCTTCCCATTCCCTTTTTCCTTCTCTGTGCCAATCCGAAGCCAAAAGCAAGACCACCATGTCCTTGCTTTGTCTCCATTCATTCACCAAATGTGTATGTATATATATACTTATATTCCCCAAAACCAATTCATTC
This sequence comes from Hemerocallis citrina, assembly GCA_017893485.1. Lineage (NCBI taxonomy): Eukaryota > Viridiplantae > Streptophyta > Magnoliopsida > Asparagales > Asphodelaceae > Hemerocallis > Hemerocallis citrina. The sequence goes on along the minus strand of CM030367.1, from coordinate 458,313 downwards.
ACTCTTTCCCTATCTCCTTCTTCTCTGTCCTTGCCGAAACCAATCGCATCAGCAAGCCCATGTTGCTACTCCACCTATTCCACCATACAAATGAACATACCTATACCTATATCCCTACTTCTCATCATTCAACCATATATATAAATATGTAAATATATACACATATGTATATGAAATGAGAAGGGGAGATGCTTTTGCTGTTGTCTTGCCGAAAATGAGTAGAGGAGCTTGCTGTTCTTGTAGCCAAAATGGAGTATCGGGGAGTTTTTCTTGCGCACGGATTTTGAGGAGGCGAAGCGGAGTTTTTATGAGCTCTCATTCTAGGAGTGAAATTGCTAGGAATTAAATTTCCTTGGGTGGGTGTTTCTAAAATACTTTCTAATATTAGGAGTAAAAATTGCATGCTAGATATTGTAGAATTTAATTTGTTAAATTTTGATTGGCATGTTAGTTGTAGATTACTTAATCTTAATTATTTTGTGACATAATGTGTTAATTTAATGGTGTGATTCGTATAAATGATTGAAATTCTTGTTAAATTAAGAAGTGAAAAATGATGTATTATTTAGAAAATTGTTAGAATGAAATTTGATGCATATTAAAATAATAGTAGTCCCAAATGATGCAATATGTATGAAAAATGAAATTCTCATGCTAATGTGATAAAGAAATGCTGATTTAGTCTCATTAATTTATTTAATGAATATAGAAAATTTCATAGAGGAGTTTTTGATGAAAACAACATTTTTTTTTGAAAATTTGATTATATGTGTTTTAACACAATTTTGGGGAGAAACTTTGTTTTATTGTCGAAAAGAAAACTTTATAAATTTTTGAATATAATATACTACACTGTAATATTTTGATAGAAACATATTCTGGAAAATTATTTATATTTTGTAGAAGCACAACTCAATTGAAGAATCAAATTTTGTAAAGGAAAATTAAATACAGTACGATATACACAAACAAATATGTGACTATTTTCATATCAATTAGCCACTTTGGATTTACTGGTTAGTGGGTGCGTTTTAAGTGTGTTACTGTAGCACGGCGGAGCCTATTGGTCTCGGGTTCCAGTCTGGTTAGAGACTCTGTTTTTACGAATTTCGATTTATTTCAAATTACCGAAAGTATATATATATGTATATTTCGATCTCCCTTTATTTCAGTTAGCCGCTCTGGCCTTTTTGGTTAGCGGGTGCACGAGGGGACGGTTACTATTCATGGCGGGTTTTGGGCTCAGGTTATGGGTTCGAAACCTGGTGTGGCCTTTTTCTTTTCGTTTGACTTTTTTTAATGGATTTTGAGGGTTTTAAATGGGATAAAAATTTAGAAAAAATTCTATTATTATTTAAAAAAATTTTAGACTTTATGAAAATTATTTCTACATTATTTGGATATATTTTGTGAGATTAAAAGAGGATTTTACATTAAAGAACTTGAGTTTATTCGATTAGAAGAATAAGAAGTTATTTTTATTGAAAAGTGTGACTCTTGTATAATTCAAGAGAGATGAATATATGGATTGAAATTAGATTTTTTTTTTCTTAATAAGATTTTATGACTTTCTATACTTGATTGAGATTATTTGTTATTGCATACAATGTTATAAGTGATTAAATTGACAATGAGGTTGAATTGAATCGTTTTGTGTTATGAGATTATAAAGAAATATTCTCTATGAGAAAGAGATTGTGATTAAAAGAAATTGAAAGATTAATTTGAGATTGATATGAAATATTGTTGATCTCTAGAAAAAGATAGTTGTTGGAATCTAGAGGCTAGGCGAGACCCTAGTGACCGGCAGTTTTATTAATGATTTTGAGATCTAACCAGTGTGGGTTGAGCATCTCATGAGAAGTAGCCAGGTAGGCTGATTGTCTCTTTTGTATTGGTTTAATTTCGGTAGGGTAAGCTAGCTCTAGGTTGTGATGATTTTATTTTAAAACAAACTAAACTTGTAAGGACTACGCTATAGTGGAGATGTGATGAAAGTAATAGAAAAACACGAGTATGAGGGCCTCAGAGCTACGACGTGAGAGTGTTCACAGGCTGTCTACACGATGCGTCGTGTCATGACGTGGATACATCTCGAGGAGTTCATACCGCAGGCGACGCTTGTGAGGTGTTTGGTAAGTACAGGTGGTGTCATGTTCCATAACGGAGGCTGAATTGTCCATAAGTTCTACACGATGCGTCATGTCATGACGTGGGATTCCCTTCCAGGTTGTCTGGACATGAGCTCGTAACTCATAAAACATCTAGGATAATTACCGTAGTTACTGTAATAGTTTAAGTCATGGCGATGGATTGAACCCTACAAGATGAAGAACGATTAAGGGCTTGCCCTCGGATCTATATAGTATGGGATGCATAAAATCCGAACAAGTGAGCATTAGTGTCATGTAATATAAATAACTGCACTAAGGACTAAGTGCACAGCACCCCCGACATCAATAGGATAGTCCCTTTGTAGCTTTGTTTGTGATCAAGTTTGTGTTTGCTAAAGTATTTAAGAATCGTTATACTGTTCGGCATAGCGAGGATGGCCGTGTATAATATTTTGTCAGTTGTAAGCAACTGACGTGCCCACAGTTTTATATGCAGGACTTGGAGTTTACAAGAAGAAATAAAGATGATTTGTTGCTGATGATTATTTAAATGTTAAAGTTGTTACAATTGTATATTTATCATTGTTGTATTTTATTTATTCTGTTGCGCATTGATGTAAAAGACTCTGATGTAATCATTGTTATATAAAAGTTTTTAATTCCTTATAAAACTGTACGAAATAAAGTGTAAAGATCCTGTGGAACTCGAATTCAGTCTTATTTGAAATTCGGGGTGTTACATGTCAGCACAGAGAGGAACACACAGTGCCAACCCCTCTAGCCTGGGCCCCACCGAGACAGCAACCACGTTAACAGCGTAACAGTAGTTGTTGCTGCTACTGCTCCCCCCGCACAAGTTTACAAATTTCCCTCCATATGTGTATGCGTTATGAGAATTTTTTTGTACCGACCCGCTTTTTGAAAATAGTTACCAAACTGATACACTTTTGAAAATATTTACGAAGTTGGCTCACTTTTGAACACGTTAGCATAAAACGCTATTAACAATAACAGCATGTGTTATTTTATTGCCGTTGTTGTCCATAGTGGCACTTGTAAAAAAATTTCCTTCATATGCCGCTGTTAGCACTAACGATATATGTACATTTCTCATTCTATTATGAGCTTTCTGACATGAGGGAAAAATTGTAAGTGTAAAAATATTTTATAATTGATGCCACTATTCCCAATAACGGAAACCTTAAACTGATACCGCTATTGAAAATATGGCACCAATATAATAATACATCCACAGAAATTGTGGCTCCCTGTTCTTCTTTATAGCACAAATCCGACTCTCAAACTTTATCTCTCCTATCCCCCTCTCCTCCCACTCTGAAATCCAACTCCCCCAATCCAAAAAATATCTAACATTGACTCCGGTCATCTCATACATCATCTAAGATGTATTCTCCGCGCTCCAACTTACAATTTAATTTGAAGATATTCCTATAACCATCTATTGTATAGTTTGCATAGGTTATGCTTGTGAGTAGTTAATGACTCGAATATTCGTCGCTTTATGTATATGTATGAATTACGATATACATATTTGGTTATTTTTGGAGATGAAATAATTAAAGATTTGCAAATAAGATATTGTTATAGCGATGTTGAATCGGTCATTATTTGGGCTCCCTGTAACTTTATATACTAACAATTAGTAGATAAGATATTTGAAATTACTAATTGGGATAGAGGTGAATGGAGTCTCAAAATCAAAGCCTGTAGATAATGATCATGCACTAAGGTCGATGATTGCTAGGATACTTGATCCAAATTGTAGTTGGACTGCATTGGAGATATATATATTGAGCAAATTCAAATTCCTAATGCTTGACCACTTGTTATTCCTAGTCCATACCCTGTTAGAAGTTACAAACTAGCTGCCGAGTCACATGCAAGAATGTCCCATCCACAAGAAGACATGATCACAAATCCAACATAACCAAATACCATAGAATATGAGCCAGTACATCCTTACACATTGACACAAGATATTGTCGACAATGACAACGTTATGCAAGACTTCGATAACGCTATTGTTAATAACAAATTATTGGAAGAGGAAGAAGATGAGGATAACAATGATGATGATGATGAGGAAGAGGATGACAGAGTAGATCGGGTTAATGATGCTAAAGTTAATGTTAATGTTAACGATGTGGTTCCCTTGAAGCAATTCATGAGTGCACCTGTACATGAGGTTCAATCAGGTGACTGGGTTAAGAATGCGATCGTACATGAACATCCACAGTCTTTTGTCGGCTCATCGAACACAGATGAACTCTATGTTGGTCAAATGTTTCCTACTAAAGATTGAACATCAAGTTAAGATGCACTCCGTAAAGAACCATCAGGAATTTGTGATGGTAAAATCGAACCCAAGTTTATATATCGTGAAATGTAAAATATCAATGATCAAAAATACAACCGAGGAGATTGCACAAAATCTGGGGCTTGTAAATGAGGTGGGTTGTCTTTGGCGATTACATGCTATCATTCCAAAAAGCAAACATATTTTGTGGTTTAGACACTTTAAGGTCCACATACATGTGTGAATCCCACGTTGGGTCAAGATCAAAGTACGTTGATTTTAAACTTGTGTCAACGATGATATTGAATGTTGTTAAGGCACAACAAGAAGTAACACCATGAGCCATAATTGAGATAGTTAAGATTCAATTCAATTACAATATTTCATACAAGAAAGCTTGAAAGGAAAAACATAAAGCTATTGAGCGGTTGTTTGCTTCCTTTCAAGAAGTGTATACTAGATTGTCTTCTTTTTTAGCAGCAATTCAAGCCTCAAATCTAGGAACGTCCATCCATTGGCCTAAGGTTGTGTCTGGTCCGGCCAAGAAAACATTCAAGGGAGTCTTTTGGGCATTTGGGCAAATTAGTGTATGAAAAATACAAGGTTGTTTATTGATAGTTGTTTCACCCGATGCAAAGTAGCTTGTTTCCATTTGCGTTTGCAATAGTGGATGGAGAGAGCATAGATACCTAGACATGGTTCGTGAGATGTATTCGATGCTTGGTCATAGATCGTGCAGGACTCTGTGTAATTTCTGATCGTGATGCAGGTATTTTGCCGGCTATGGACAATGAGTGTGAAAAATGGAAAGAGCCACTTGCATATCATCCTTATCATATGCGATATTCTGCTACAAATTTTTAATGCAAATTTGGTAGCAAGTATTTAATGGATAAGCTCAAGGTGATGACATGTAAAAATCAGCCGAAGAAGTTTGAGGCAAAAATTACATAGCTTGAAGCCGCCAATGTCGAGTAGGCTAATTGGTTGAAAAAGAAACCGAGTGAGAAGTTGGCACGTTCTGCAGATGGAGGTCGTCGATATGGTATTATGACTACGAATCTATCGGTAGTGTTCAATTCGATTTTAAAAGGTGTTCATAGTTTACCCGTCATGGCAATTGTGGAGGTGATATTTTTTCATCTCAATTTATACTTTACTGACCATCGTGAATCGACACAGTCACTTATTAGTGAAGGAAAGCTGTAGGCACCACGGGTTCAAGAAATTATCGATATACACCGGTGAGTAAGTAAATTTGCACGAGGATATAATGTTTCGTAACCGTCCGAGCATGTTTGGAGTAAAAATTAGTATTAGAATGGTTAAAGGACAACAAAATGATGGACAATGGCACACTGTCCAGGGTGGCTGTACGTGTACATGTGGAAAACTCCACCTCTACCACATTCCCAATTCTCATGTCTTGGCGGCTTGTGCATCATGTGCAATTGATTACCAACTTTATATTGATCCATTTTATTCTATGAGTTCATTAGCACTTACATGGGCACCAACCTTCTACCCTATGCAAGACGAATCTTATTGGTCGTCGCCAAGTGAACCGAAACTCATAGCTGATGCAAGTCTCCGAAGGGCGAAAGGTTGCCCTAGGAGTACCTACTAGTATAGTAGTTCGTTGAGATACATATAAATGCGTAACACAACGGTACCACGTCAAGTACGGTTCTAGCTCTGATCCATCGTATGGTATGAAACCTTCAACCACCAAATCATATTTTCGCTCATTCCACATGGCCACATGAGATCGATGATGATTGGCCCAATTAATATTCAGCATTCGACCCTGACCAGTCATGTTGTGTAGTCGTCGGTCGTACATGCGGTTTTATGAGATTTTTTGTTACATGCCGAACTATCAGAGGTCTCTATTCGGATAGTAGAACTCCACGATATTGAAGTTCACAAGTGGATCTCTCATCAACCACAATTGAATGTTAGCCGTGCACAAGGGATGTAGTCTTTCAATCCTATCGGGGGTGTACAGATCCCAGTTGACATACTCTTCCCGCATTTGATCAAGCTAATCTCTGTAGTATGTCAACTCTCCACGTGTGGTCACCAGTCCAGTAAACCCCTAGGGAGCCCTCATCACATGTTTCTCATTAACTACCCTCAAATTATGTGAAAGAACCGTTATCTGGGGACGACCGAGGTGTATACATTCCCAACACCAAATCTGCAACAACCCCATTAGCCCAGTCATCAGAATGGACCTCATCGCACAGTTACACAATGCACGATAAAGGGAAGCCAACACTGCACTTCCCCAGCTATAACGGCCGACCCTGTGTAGATCCTCCTCACTAGGGCTGAACTGGAAACTTCAAGCATGACATCCTCCGTGCTATCCGAGGTACTCATGATCAGGGTCAACACTTGTGGAGCCGCCACTCTACCCCGTCAAAAAGAAGGATAGTCTAGCGACTCAACTAGATCCAAGGGGAAGCATGTAGCGCCCCGAATTTCCAATATGATATCTTAGAAACACGTGTCACAATTCCCAACATCAACTTCAAATGTAATATTAAACACAGTCCAAAAACACAGATAATTTTTATTTCAACTTTTATTACAACAATCATTTACAAAACACAGCAGAATTACAAACACCTTGGATTACAAACTTTCTTTTTACAACACTTCTTTTACAAAATTTACATAAAAGCTCTATTACATCAATTTATCTCAAGTATCCAAATCCGAACTATAAGAAATCACCTGTAAAATATGAGGCTAGAGATGATCCCTAACCTCCAAAACTAAAGGGGTCAGCCGTAAAGGTGTGAGTGAGATAAAAACAAAGCAACATAATTAAATCATATAACACTGAGTCATCAGCAACATGTTTTATCAGCAAGAGTAAATGAAATGAGAAATAACAAATAAGTAAAGCATGAAAACATCAAGGAATATAAGATAGTAAATAGTAATACAGGAAAACATCAAGTGAATCTAGACTAAGTGTCAAGTGTAGGAAAAACAGGAAAACACAAGCATAAAACCAAGTCAAGACAACACAATTCTATATGCTGACTCTCTAATGCATACTTGTCGGATTCTATGCATTGCATAGTACATAGGTCCGGTGCAAGCCCTTAACGATCTCCACTTTATAGGGATAATCCCTCGTTATGCACTAATCCTACTACGGTGATGGGAAACAAGATCCAGAATACTCCGCGAATAGGCACCACAGTCCTCGACACGTAAGCATCATGTAAGATAGCTAAAAAACAACCGGAGAATCATCTCCTAAACCTGTGTACCCCACGAATAGGCTTGCAAGGCCCTCAACATGCAGATACACCAGGTACATTCTGTGAATAGGCCTGCTGACCCTCGACACGCGAATGCACCCTGCATGCTCCGTGAATAGGCCTACAGACCCTCGACACGCGAACACACAAATGTCCTCTCGAGACAAAACACAACAAACAATCCTGGAGTGCATCTGTTGGACTAAACAAAACCATGAGCCTATACTTACGTTTCCCAAGTTCCATCACATCCCCACTAGTGCCTATCCTTAAGTTGATTATTATTAAAACACAAAATCTCCATCTCTAGAGTTAGTGTATCCTGCCGGACTTAAATACTCAACAACTAAACCAAGACCCCCCAGGTCTAACTCAACAAATCTCAACTGCCGGTTCACAGGACTCCCACTCAACTCCTAGAGATCTCAACAAGACCAAAATTCACAAACCCATCCTCAAAACGGTCATAGGGAGAAACCTCTCCAATTAACAAAACCCAAATCTTTATATAATTCCAGAATCTAAATCCAACAATAAAATATCTTGACAACATATGTTCTGTAAAAACAATAATATTTAGAATAGTTAGTTTTAGATCCAAAAACTCTTAAAGAATCAATCATTTCAAAATAGCATCAAAATATCTCAAAACACATCAGTAGCAGTCGACTGCAACCCAGAGTCGGTCGACTGTCCAAAGAGAAAATTTAACATAAAATAAATTCTAAGTAGTAGCAGTCGACTGCTAATGGTCATCAGTCGACTGTCTAGAGTGAAAATCCAACACTTCGAGAAAATACCAAAACAGAGCAGAGATAGTCGACTGGAGAAATGGTTCAGTGGACTGTTCCGCACGAGATTTCAAGAAAACGAGAAAAACACAGCAGCCAGATAACGACGGTCGATTGTCGAAACATACCAGTCGACTGCCTCACCTACAGATTACAGTTTGGATTGTGCATATTTCAACCGATACGAAGATTTACTTTATAAAAACGAAATCTATAAAAATATATTTCTGATATGATCAAATACAACTTATAGGATATACAAAGATTCATGAAAAACCACTCAAAATCGCTTGAATTGATAAAATAACATTTTGATGAATTTCTTCAAAATAAAACATGAAGGTGAGCAAATATCAAAATTAGAGTTTTTAAGAATCAATCATATATAAAAATAATTCTGTTTTATATTCCAAAACACATCAATACCAAAATAAGTTAAAATATAGTCAAATCATTTGAAAATGCATAAAACTCGATTTCTTCTTAAACAACAAAAATAAGATATTTATGAAAAATGTTTGTGCATACTTGTGCATCAAAGGAACTTCACAAATATATAAACTAAAATAATAAAATATTCAGAATTAAAACTTAGTATTTGAGTAAATCCAAATTCAAGTAAAATCTTTCACAAAATCACAAAACCCCAAATTTAATCAAAATGTATCAATCCCCAAATTTAGTCATCACAACTCAAATCCTCAAGACATGGTCTTTTAATCCATTACTCATTCTCTAATTTCCTCAAACTCAATCCCAACTATTCTCAATAGTTGACTCATAAACAAATTTATCATTAATATGGCCAAGTTGCATTCATCCAACTCACCAATAGTTCAAAATCCCTTCTTTAATCAATTAATGCATAACATCCATCATACTCAATCAAATCAGTAATAACCCAAAAGAAATAGCCTACTCACAATTTATATTAGGTTTTCCAACAGTCTAGAATCATCCACATGCAAATTCTACTCACAATAACTGGGGTGCTTCTCAAAGATCCAATTTTTATCACCCATCCAACATACATATTTATACCAAACCCTAGCATGCTTTCTAATAGATGAAACACCACATACAACATACATAAAACAAAACAACAAAACAATTTACATCACTCACATACAACATTCACAAAACAAAATAAAACAAAACAAGTCACTCACCTTGTTGGAGAGATCAAACAAATATATCAAAGCAAGACGAAGAATCCCTCCTTTGCAAAGAATCCAAGATCTCCTCTTTAAATTTCCAAGAAAAATAAAATAATAAACCTTTGTGTTGTGCAACGAAAGATTGCTGCACTTCACATTTTAAATAGGCCGGAATTTGAAGGATTAGGGTTTTAAACACATTTGCAAAATAATCTTTTAACAAATTATTACTTTACATATATAAACCTTTCTTCATAAAGTAGTTAAAATAAGTTAAATAAATTAAAGCCAATTCAAATCCTTTTCCTACTAAGTTGTCCAGCAATCTAGCACAGCCCAGAAATAAAGAAAATTTGGATTTGTACTCAGGGTGGCCATTTTGCACAAAAGTCCTTCTTTTTGTAATATTTGCAAATACATCATAAAATATTCGTAAAAATTCAGAAAATTCCGAAATAATATCTAATAATACATATTATATTTTCCAATTAAAATATCTGACTTTTACTTTCCAGGAAAACATATGTACAAGATCCAACATAAATTCCATATTTGCAAAAACACCATATTTGTTTAAATCTTTACCAAATCGACTCTAAATGAAATTTAAATATATTTTAATTTCAATGATGACCATGGAAAGCCCAAAAATCAGTAAAAATAAATTTTCATTATTTATTTGAGATCAAAACGGCTTTTTACAAAAAGGCCCCTCTCTTTCGAGATATTTATAAAAATAGTTTCTTTATTCAGAAAAATCCCAAAATTTAGAATATACTCTATTATAAGTAGTAGAATTTTTTAAAAATATAAAATTGGATATTTACACCAAAAATATTTGCACGTGTTTCGCACGTGCGAAAAGATAAATCTTTAGAAAAATATTTATTAAATCTCCAAAAAGCTATTTTAATTCATTTATAATTCTTTAAAATTATATTTAAAAATATGGGGTACTACAAGTACGACCAAGTTCTTCGTTGCATCCGAGAAATAGAGGATCACCTAGAATAGATAAAGCATGAGGGGAACCGCTTTATCAGGGCTTACCGCCCTAGCCGACCTCCTTTCAACGAATCCATCCTCAATGAAACCATTCACAAGAACTTCAAAGCTCTTCAGTTTAAATCTTACGATGGTTAATTTGACCAGGCCGATCATATTGAGAGTTTTAAAACTCTCATGATGATTTATAATGCCACCGATGCGCTCCTGTGCCGAACGTTTCCCGCAACCTTGAAGGGATTGGCAAGAGAGTGGTATTCTCACCTTACTCTGGAGTTAATATTCTCCTTCGACCAACTCGAGGGACTCTTCAAAGCACACTTTATTACTAGCCGTAAGGCTGAAAAAATAAGTGCTACTATGTTGGAATTAAAGCAAAGTGACGGAGAGCTACTGAAAGACTTTGTCAAGCACTTCACAGCCGAATCAAGGTCCATTTCCTCCCTGGGCTCATCAGTGGTGGCTGCAGCCTTCTGCCACAACATCGCCCACAAGGACCTGAAAGCTTCCCTCATGAAAAAGCCGCCTAAGGATTTCATCGAGCTCCTGGAGAGGAGTGACAAGTACATCAGATCTGAGGAAGCCCTTCATCCTCAAGGCCAAAAGGATTCATCTTTTGGGAAAAAATGGAAGAATACCAATGAGGAAAGACCCAGGAAGTTTCAGAAAGACAATGTAGTTCAACGCAGTCCTCCTCCAGCATCATGCTTCAACAAGTTCACTTCTCTTAATGCAAGCGTATTAGCCATCCTCATGGAAGTCGAAAATGACAGAATAATCTGTCATCACCCCAAGATGACCACAACCAGAAAGAGAAGCGACATGAACAAGTTGTGTGCATTTTATAGAGACCATGGACACAACACCGACAACTGCAGATGTTGGTGTATGACCTAGAGGCCAGTTGTGTATTGACATTACTAGTTTACACTGCATCATGACATTTATTTCATATACGAGGTATTTTATTTATTGTGTTGTTTATTGTGATTAAATGAACATAATAAAGTCTAGAATAGTAGGTTCAGGGATATCAAGTGCATGGATTGTGAGATCCTATTGGTTGTAATCAGAACACTATTCTTAAATGTTCCTAGTCAAATATTATTATGAATTAGGATGATAATAATACACAGAGACTAGTATGTGCGTAGACAGATGACCATATCTCACGTGCCATGGATATGAGATATCAAGTCTTTACATGGGTATATATTAGACTAATAATATACTTGACTGACCCACCATGAGAACGCTGCATGGATCATTACGTGAGTGTCATAAGCGGTTCTCACAATGACCATGGTGTACATAGTCTTTTGACTTGAAGTCACTACGGTTCCCTACATGAGAAGTTATATGTTTTAATGCCGTTAAACGTTGCATGTAATAAGGTGATTATAAAGTCGACTATTGGATATACTACACATTATACAGATGAATGTGAGTCACTTAAATATGATTTGACTCTCCTATATAACAGGAGCGATATCTATGGACCCCTTGATTGAGTGAGATTGCAAAATGCATGAATTTGCTCAAATGAATCAATATGAGATATTTAGCTTATTTGTTTTAGTATGTCTACTCGCACATCAAGAAACCAAAGATTGAACTATACATGGGTGACACCCTCTATGCCTTTGGTCAATTAAGATATGTGGATAAAAGGACTAGACTACACGGTAACATTGGTCACGGATAGGTTATGCCAAATCACTGGCATTCCCGTTACTTGAGTAGCAGTGATGTATTTCTAGATTCCGCTCACTATTTGTAACACTAGAATATTATTTAAGTATTGCTGTCAACGTATTGGGAACCTACAGGATCACACACTTAGAATGGATCGAAATTGAGATTTAAATTAATGGGATGAATTTAATTGGGTATCCTAGTAAGACTTGGACTTCTGACATGGTTGGGTAATTAATTAGATTAAATGTGCCAACTAAAGTTAGAAATGTCACACAAGAATCTGACCCAGGTCAGATTGTGAGCTCAACTGCCTTACCACTCTCTTAGGGTTAATTTTCTAAAACTATATATACGATATATTTCTGTGGAAAAGATACATGAGAAAACACTAGGCATCACAGAAACAGAGAGAGAGAGAGAGAGAGAGAGAGAGAGAGAGAGAGAGAGAGAGAGAGAGAGAGAGATATCGTGAAGGACAACCCCTTCTCGCAGCTAGCACCGCAGCGTGAAGGAGACCTTGATTTGGTTTGTTCGTATGGATACAGTAGAGGCACCGCAACCTTTGCAGTTCTGTGATTGACATATTTGGAGACACCAGATCCATCTTTAAGGTATAATTCCTAATCATGGTTATGGTTTTTTGCTTGGATCCATGACTAGGTTTCGATATGATGTGATTTTTTCGCTTTGTTTTTAATTTGTGGTTGCCATCGAAACCTAACAGCAGAGCCCTCAAAGAAGAACTTGAAGGAATGACTCTTACAATTTGTCCAGCAAAAGAACAACGCAGTAACCCCTACGACATGGGGGGCAAATATGCATCAAGATAAGCCCTCTGAATCATAAGACTTAGAGCACATGACAATATTCTACTCCATCCTCGGAGCCCCGATAGGGGGAGACTTGTACTCCTCCCGTAAAGCGTTCGTTAAAGAGGTAAACTCAGTACATAACATCCCGACTGCCAAGAGCTTAGGGGCCCCTATGTCTTTTTCCAATAAAGATCTAGAGGGTGTTAGGATGCCTCATTGCGACGCATTGGTTATAAGCCATTGCATGGCAAATTATGAGGTATGTCGCATTCCTGTAGACAATGAAAACTTTGTAAACATCGTTTTCTTGAATGCATTTGATGGTCTCAAGATCTCTCGAGACCGACTCAAGCCTGCCCGATACACACTCCACGGGTTCTCTGGTGGCCCGTTCAAGTGTAGGGAATCATCACACTCGATGTAACAGCAGAAAAATCCCCGGCTGCTTAGACAGAGGCACTAGACTTTAAGGTAGTCGATGTCAAAGCTATGTACAACGCTATATTTGGCCCTTTAAGCCTTGCTGCTTTACATGCAGTTACCTCTGCGTTCCACATGAAAATGAAATTCCCTACAACCGCAGGTGTAGGTCAAGTTGGAGGAAGCCAAGAGGGGGCTTGGTCCTCCCACTTGATGCCATCAAACTACCGCTAGAAAGGAATCATATAAAATCTGAGCCCATGGATGAGTTGGAGGAGAACACTTTTTCTCAAGATGATCATACTAAGTGTTTCCGAGCAAGCAAAGCCCTTCCTATTCAACTCAAAGAGCAGCTCATTGCCAGCATAAGGGGGAACCAAGACATGTTCGCCGAGACCGCAGCTGACATGTCATGAATATCTAAAGATTTAATCATGCACAACCTTAGCATAAGCCCGGTTGTCAAGCCCGTCCAACAAAGGAACTGCAAAGAAGAAATCAACAAACTCCTCGCCGCATGTTTCATCCAAGAATTTAGCTACCCCAAGTGGCTAGAAACTGTGGTGATGGTCTAAAAAGCTAACGACAAATGGAGAATGTGCATAGACTTTACCGAACTCAATAAGGCATATCCGAAAGAACCCTTCCCTCTTTCAAGCATAGATGCATTGATCGATGCCACATCCGGGTATGAGCTCTTAACTTTCATGGATGTATTCTCCGGCTATAATCAAATCCAACTATTTTCACTCGACACCCTGAAGACATCTTTCATAACAGATCAAGACCTCTATTGCTACCGAGTCATACCTTTCAACCTTAAGAATGCCGACGCCACCTATCAACCTCTGGTTAAATAGGTCTTTAAAGCCCAATTTGGCAAGAATATGGAGGTTAACGTAGACGACATGCTAGGCAAAAGTTTCCACAAAGATGATCATGTGACCAATCTCTAAGTGGCATTCAGAGAATTGAACATGCTTAACATGCGATTGAATCCTTAAAAGTGCGCCTTCGGGGTCTTCTCTGGTAAGTTCTTGGGCTTCATGGTTAGCCAGAGGGCAATCGAAGCCAATCCTGTAAAGATCCAATCAATTCACAACATGTTTTCCCCAACCACTATTAAGGAAGTGCAAGAGCTCATTGGGCGCTTCGCCGCTATCGGTCGATTCCACGCTGAGTCTGGGGAGAAATGTCTCCCGTCTTCAATGTCCTACAAGGAACAAATCGTTTCGAGTGGGGAGGAGAACAAAAAAATGCCTTCATACAATTCAAAGCATACCTCGTCAATCCCCCACTCCTAAGTAAGCTTGAGCCGGGTGAAATCCTTTATCTTTACCTGGCCATCTTAGACTAAACTCTCTGCACCACCTTGGTTAGAGAAGTAACACAAGGTAAATAAGTCGATTTATTACGTAAGTAAAGTACTCAATGACTCTGAGATTCGCTACTCTAAGATGGAGAAGATGGCATATGCATTGGTCACAGCTGAACGCAAGCTCCGCCCTTACCAGGCTCATTCTCTGTGTGTTCTCATTAACCAGCCGCTTAAGCAAGTACTTCTCAAATCAGAAAACTCCGGCAGGTTAATGAAGTGGTCCATTAAACTAAGTTAACATGACATAAGATATTGTCCAAGGATGGCGATCAAGGTCCAAGCCTTGGCTGAGTTCATCTTGGAACCACTATTTCTGACTCCCATGAGGTCGAATAAAACCCCCAGCTCTCTGGAAGGTATATGTTGATGGGTCCACTTGCCTCGAATGAAGCGGAGCCGGAATCATCTTGCTCGGTTCCGATGAGTTCACAATTCAATACTCACTATGCCTCAACTTCCCCGCCTCCAATAATGAGGTCAAATATGAAGCGATGATTGCCAGTCTCCGGTTATCACACAAAGAAGGTGCACTAAGAATCGAGGGTTTAGCGACTCTTAACTAGTCGTCAACCAGGTCCAAGGAGATTATGAAGCCAGGGACGGCCTCATGGCCAAGTACTTGTCGCATGTGAAGAAATTTCTAGCAGCGTTCATGTAACCCCTATTTTCCTATTTTGGATTTTACTGTATTTTATTTTATTTTCTTGATTATTGTATCTGATTTCTTTTAATAATACAATTTTTGCTTTTATTGGGTTCATTTATTTTTTTTGATCATTCTGTACTCTTTTCTACTATTTTTGGCTCATTGCAAATTTTTGCTCTTCATGTTTTGAGTTTGAATTGTTCCGCTATATGTTTATCTCTTTGATTTATATTCATTCATATCTTTTTGCAGCCTAAACTTGTACCTTGAACCCCTTAACCTGCAACCCAAAACCCCAACTTCTTAATCCCCTATAAATACCCTATTATTAAAACCCTAATTATTATAATCTCTCTCTCCTCCACACCCCGCTGCTCTGTCTCATCTCTCTCTCTATTTTCGTTGAACCCAACCGCCCTCCCATTCGTTCCTCCCGTCTCTGACCACCACCCTCGACCTCTTTGCCCTAGCCCTTTGCTGTCGTCTCCTCGCCACCCTCTCATCCACCTCCAGCCATCACCTTCATCCCGTCGCCATTCCCCATCGACCTTCGAACCCGAACTCCACCAAACCCATCTTCTCGCCGCTACCCCTCGACCTCACCGTCCATTGTAATCCTCCCTCGCATCAACCGCAGGACCCCCCTCACCCTCGTCGTCGTCGTCCAGAGCCTCTACCACCGTCGTCCCGCTCCCCTATGTTTTTGGTGCAAAACAGAGCTTTGCTCGAGCTCCGATTCCTGGTCGCTACTGTCACTTCTCGACCGCAGCACTGCCGTCAACACCCTGCCGTCTCGTCGTGTGTGTCGCAGTCACCGTCGCCGCAGTCGCCGTCGAGTCTCCCGCCATTCTCTCTCTATGTCGCTTTGGAGAAGAAGGAGGGAGTGTACCGGTGTTTAGTGTTGTGGAGTAAAGGATCCCAATCTTGTTTTCTATTTTGTGTGTGGGGGATTGATTGAGTTGTGTTGCTGTTTTGGAAGAGTGGGGATTGGCTGTCTTGTATGCTGGTTTTGCTATTCGCTGTTTTGCACATGGCTCGCACGTGCTTGCGTGTCCCGTGTTCGTGGTTCGTCACCCGGGATTCTTATCTCGTTATTCTATATATTCAAATCTACGAATTGAAAGGCAAGTCTCTTCTTGAATTAGTTATTGGTTTTGTTCAAGTTTTCTTTGATCTCTGCAAGTAGATCCAGTCCTTTTTATTGTACTGCTATTTGAAATTCTGTTAAGTTTATTAAGGATTTACAGGAGCTAACCCGATATATTCTTAACATCGTGCCTACATCTTTGATCAAAAACCTAGTCCCCCTTGCACATTGCATATGCACATTTACATGAAAAATAACTAGATCCATGTTATTGAATTGTTTGATGAATTGAATATGTTAGATTGATTTGATTTGATGAATTGATTACCATGCCTGTGAAATTGCATCTTAAAACTGGAATTATGCAGGTTAAACATCTAGAATCACTTCGATTATTAATTAGCATGAATTATATGGTTGTACTAGATTTTCCCGTGGGCACGTGCCTACGGCACGTCTTCGAAACGATACAACACACGAAAAGCCTTGTAAACAGTAAAACAACAATTATGTAGTTCAAGTTTGAATAGTATGACAATAATTAGTAGTAAATAAAAGTCCATGTTTCTATTAGTATATGTTGAAAAATAATTATAAATGAGGGTGTAAAATTCAACTTCTTAGAACTTTAAGGATGAAAAATGATGAAATTTAACTGTTGAAAAGATATTTGCTACTTTCAGTATAACATGTGCAGTAAAAAAAACATAAAAATTCTGAAAATTTTACAAACCTGAAATCTTAAAATCTAATTTTTTAAGTAAATAAAGAAAAAATGGGAGAGAGAGGGAGAGAGAGAAAGAGAAAAATATGAAAAAGTGAAGAGAGGAGAGAAGAGAGAGATAGTAATAAAGTAATGAGTTTTTTAGTTTTGAGGGTAAAAATTTAATTTTGGGGTTTGAAGTTTTGGGCGGGAAAATATGTTTTGGGAGAATCAATCTAGGCCATTGATTTTACGGGAGATTGAATGAGAGCCACTTGATAGCTTTCTTTATAATTTATTATATAGATGATTAAGTTGTTGCCTATTCATATAAAAAAAATTCTGGACTGCTATTTGTGTCTTTCTGTGTCAGAATTTCGATCATGTTTCTGTTGTAATTTGAAATAACTTTCTGAAAATAAATTATAGCCCCATAAATCTATTTTACAAAACTTTTAACGGATCTGAATTTCGAGTTTTAATCTGTGAGATATCTTATTTTTAGTAGAACTGTGTCAGAAATTCCAGATTCACAGATTCATGCGTATCTTTCTGTTCTTGTAATTAAATTGAACATGTTAACAGTAAAATAAAAATATGAAATAAATTTAGGTGAGACTAGACATGTGTAGGAACTAACCTGAATTTTTGTAGATTTAATTGATGAGTTTTCAGGTCTGTTCCATATGTGTCTACATAATTTACAACTTTCTGCATGAACATAAAATCTGAAAGTATAGAGTTTTCACCCTAGTTTCTGTAACTTTTATATGTCATATATATATTTTCTGGAACCGGAAGAGAGTCTAGCTTCTAAAATTTCTGACGGATCCAGATTTGCTTTTCTGTAGTAGCCGTAATCTATGTTTTTGTACAGCAACGTCATGATGTGTAGATTATGTAATTTGTGTGTAATTGATATGTTGCTTCCTGTTTTGTCTATAACGAGTCGAATTAGTCTCACATAGCATAATACCACATTGAAACCTTCTTGCATGCTCACATAGGATGAAAATAAACTATTAACAAGCTGGGGTATTATGGGATGACTTGGTAGTGAACGATTGGAAAATGTACTCGATAAAGGCCTTCTTGCTTGCCTAATTTATAACTTGGAAGGTGGAGAATTGATTATTATTGTGTGATTACGCTATTAGGATATCTTGCCATCTTGTTACTGGGTACACGATTCGTGAATTCACCATCAGTCTAAAACATTCATGTTGATTCTTGATTTTGATGATCACAACACAATGCAGAGTTGTTGTGCTACTTCTTTGATATTACAGGATATACACAAAAGCAAAATGTTCTAACAAGCTTTACAAGGTTCTTAAAGCAAGTTGATCACGCGAAGCTACAAACAAAGCTCTTATAGCTAATTGATCAAGAAAGCTACAAGGTTGCCAGCTTCAAAGAAAAAGACGAAGGTTAAAGCTCCATCTCAAGACTCAAGACTCAAGACTCAAGACTCAAGACAAGACCTTTGCTTCATTATGTTGTATTAAGTGTCTTGTAACAATTGGAACTTTTTTATTTTCTTTGAGTCTTAGAAATTCTGTAATAGCCTTGTCACACACACTCACACATATCTTTAAAATAATTGAGTGTTTTTTTCAAACTTAAAAAGATCGAAACAAGATTGAAAAAGCTCAGCTGTTAAGTACCAGTCGACTGCCCTAGTATGAAACTGTCTGAACTTATTCAAACTCTGATCAGTCGACTCATAACGGCAACCCAGTTGACTGTTCAAGTCATTTCGGTAGTTTACTGATTTCAAAACTTAATTTTTCGAATTCAAAAGTTGTATTTCCGTTGGTTGACAGTTGGTACAACTGCTTCTCAACGTCCAGTGATTCTAACTCTATAAATAGAGTGCAGAAATCACATAGAAAAGGTTACAACACTACAACAAGTACTTATTTTCAAAAAGAGAACAAGAGTTCACAAGCTTTCAAATTCTCTAAGCTTTTTGTTTCTCTGAAATCACTCTAGTATAATAGTGATTTCGTTTTAGACTGATTTCAGAAGTTGACCTAATAGCCACGCACAAAATCACATTCACAACAAGGTTATAGGTTGATTGTAAACATTTTGTTGTTGTTCTTCACTCTCGGATTGTGAGAGTGGTTCCCCTTGGTTGGAGAGTAGGGCTCTAGGGTGTAGAGTTAGGTTTTCACTCTTGGTGGAAGAGTGGGTTGCTTTCTCTACTTGTGAGAAAGGACTACGGGTTGGACAAGGTTGTTTTCTAATGCCGTATGGTATTCTTGTACATTTTTCAAGAATAGTGGAAAATCTCAAGTGGGTTGCTTGGGGACTAGATGTAGGTCGGGAGGACCAAACCAGGATACATCATGTGTACTCTGTGGTTGTATTTCTCTGAACTTGCATTTTATTTACTTTCTTTTTAAGTTCTCTGTAAAACTTGTCTGGACAGTTGACTGTGTCCCTTTTTAAGTTGACTGGTCAAACTTGTACTACTTTCTCTCTAAAAACTTATCTAGTAAGTCGACTAGTTCTTATATAAGTCGACTGATCAGACTCATCTTAAAATACACTTAACTGTCGCCCAAGTCGACTTGTTTCTCTTTTCAAGTCGACTGGTCAGAAGAAAAGTTCAATTCCAAAATTAATTTTTATGAAACACTATTCACCCCCCTCTAGTGTTTCTTGCCTTGCCTACAGGATCCAAAACTTGGTATCAGAGCCTGGTTGAGTGCAATGGCAACTACTTCTAATGCAAATCAATACCATGAAGACCAGTCTACACAAAGGCCACCCCTCTTCGATGGAACCAATTACAACTATTGGAAGTGTAGAATGAAGATCTATCTTCAGTCCATCAACTATGAAATATGGAACATGACAGAGACCGAGTACACCGCTCCTACCATTCCATATGCACAATGGAACGACGACATGAAGAACTAAACAATGAACAATGCAAAGGCGATGAACGCGCTATTTTGTGCCCTTACAAAGGAGGAGTTCAATCGTGTGTCCAATGCAACAACCGGACATCAAATTTGGCACACACTCGAGGTAACTCATGAAGGAACAAATAAAGTAAAAGAATCTAAAATATTCGTTCTTGTTCACAGGGTTGAAATGTTCCGCATGAAGGAAAATGAGAATGTTTCCGAGATGATTACAAGGTTCACAGACATTACAAATTCACTTGTGGCACTTGGAAAGGCATACACTCAAGCCGAGATGGTGAGAAAGGTACTTCGTGCACTAACCCCCAAATGGGAGAAGAAGACCACCGCCATAGAAGAAGCCAATGATTTAACACAACTTTCTCTTGAGAATCTTGTGGAAAATCTTATGGCTTATGAGGTACAACTTGAAGAGCGCGAGAAGGATGCCGAACCACAACAATCAAAGAAGAAAACATTAGCATTCAAAGCCATGTCGGACTCCGAGGATGAAGAAGAAGATGAGGAAGAGATTGCCATGTTCACGAGAAAGTGTAACAAGACAGGTCACATGAAGAAAGATTGCCCACTAGAGAACGTAAAATCTAAAGGAAAGGCATCCAACTTCAAAAAGGACAAGTACACAAAGAACAAGTTCGTGAAGAACAAAAAGGCATACCAAGCAACTTTGGATGACAGTGATTCTTCGTCAGAAGAAGAAATTGATGAGACAAACGAGGTTGCAAACGTGTGTTTTATGGCATCTCAAAATCAAGTAAGTAATGAGTATGATTCTAATGATTTACTTGATGCTTTCAATGAAATTTTTCAAGAACTTAAAAAAGAAAAGATTGGAGATAAGAATTTAGAGATAGTTAATCAAACACTTTCTCAAGAGAATCTTAACCTTGATAAAGAATTAAAATCCTTAAATTCTCGTCTTTCTAGTTTAGATATGGATCTTGAGTCTCTAAAGAAAAATTATGAAGAGATATCCAAGAACGAATCTAAATTTAATAAAGGAAAAGAGAATTTAAATGATGTTCTTCAAAATCAAGTGCTATCTAGTCAAAAGTTTGGACTTGGTTTTAAAAAGTCCCTTGAAAAATCTCATTCTTCTAAGAACACTAGTGTAAATAAACCTGTATCTATTTCCAGTGTTAAGCATAATCTTTATGAGTTTTTTGAAAAGCCTAAAACTATAAGTTTTCATGATAAAGGCAAATCTAAAGTTTAGACAAGTCGACTGCATCCCATCCACCAGTCGCCTATCCAGAGGTACTGAGTCTCATTCAACGAGACAAATACCTCAAATAAGTCGACCTATACTACCTCCCAGTCGACTGAATAATAGTAAAAGTTGACTGAAAGGTGCTGTGAAGTCGACTGGACAGAGCAAATATGTATGGGTTCCAGTCAACCTGAGTTCGAAAGATAGAATTGCTTATATTAATTCATATATGCTTACTGTATGTAATTCTGCTAATTTTATTTCTGCTTATGATGGAAAATCAAACTCATCATGGGTTTGGTTTCCCACAAACAAATCTATTTTGGACCCAATGAAAAGGGTACCATATTCACATTGAATATTTTATAGGTACCTAAGAGTGATCGTTGGATACTTGACAGTGGATGCTCGAAGCACAAGACTGGTCATGCCAACCTCCTATCTTCCATACAAAACATTGATGGAGGAACAGTTACATTTGGTGACAATAATAAAGGAAATGTCATAGTAATTGGTATGGTCGGTAAGCACACTAACCCCTCCATAGAAGATGTCTTATTAGTTAGTGGACATAAGCATAACCTGTTAAGTATTAGCCAACTTTGTGATAAGGGTTATAAAATCATGTTTGAAAAAGATGCATGTTTAATTTATGATTCTATCATGCAAAATATAATTTTTCACGGTTTTAGAAAAAATAACATTTATGAATTGTGTTTAAAAGCATATAAGTTTTCGAATGATTTTTGCTTAGTAGCTTCTAATAATGATTCTTGGCTTTGGCATAGACGTTTTGACGATGTGAATATGAAAAATCTCTCTAAATTGTCTAAGTTCAACCTAGTTAAAGGGTTGCCAAGACTATCCTTTATAAAGGATAAGTTATGTGATGCATGTCAACTAGGTAAACAAATTAAATCTACTTTTAAAACAAAAGAAGTAATTTCTACTAGTAGGCCGGTCGAATTAATTCACATGGATTTATTTGGCCCTGCAAGAGTTGCTTCTTTAAATAAAAGTAGGTATGTATTTGTTTTAGTAGACGATTTTTCACGATTCACTTAGACTTTCTTTTTAAAACATAAGAATGATGTTTTTGAAGAATTTGCTTATTTTTGTAAACGAATTCAAAATCTAAAGTCTCTAACCATAGTCGCTATTAGAAGTGATCATGGTGGAGAATTTAAAAATAAAATGTTTGCACAATATTGCAACAAGAATGGTATAACTCATTCATTTGCATTTCCTTGAGCTTCACCACAAAATGGAGTGGTTGAAAGGAAGAATAGGACTTTGCAAGAATGTGCACGTACCATGCCTGTTGAAAGCAATTTACCTAAGTATTTTTGGGCTGAAGCCGTTGCTATAGCTTGTTATGTTTTAAATAGAATTTTGATTAGGCCTAAGCTAAAGAAAACATGTTATGAGCTATTTTTTGATAGAATTCCTAAGGTCTCTTACTTTAAAATATTTGGATATAAGTGTTTTATTCTGAACACTAAGGATAATTTAGATAAGTTTGATCCTAAATCTAATGAGGGTATCTTTGTAGAATACTAAAATAGGAGTAAAGCATATAGAATCTTCAACAAGTCAACAACGACTATTGTAGAATCCATGCATGTTGCATTTGATGAATCTCTGTCTTCATCGACTTTAATTGAAGATGATGAAACCAATTCATCACACTTAAATAAAGTAATTACATCTTTAGAACAAACTAGTCTTGCGGATAAGTCTACCGATAAGGAAGTCAAGTCGACTGAGGGACTTGTCAAGTCGACTGATCCTGTTGTGATGTCTCCAACTTTACCAAAATCTTTTGTTGAAGTTAGAGATCATCCTCTTGACTTAATAATTGGTTACATTTCACATGGAATTCAGACAAGATCACATGTTAACATTATATCTCACACAACTTTCTTGTTGGATTTTGATTCGAAGAATATACAAGAAGCGTGTGAGAATGAATTTTTGATGAATGCCATGCAAGATGAGTTAAACCAATTCATAAGGAATAATGTGTGAGATTTAGTTCCATAACCTCCTGATCATACTATAATTGGTACTAAATGGGTATTCAAGAATAAGTTAGATGAATCAGGACAAGTTGTTAGGAACAAAGCTAGACTAGTTGCTCAAGGATATAATTAAGAAGAAGGCATAGATTTTGATGAAACATATGCTCCCGTTGCTAGATTAGAATCAATTCGTATCTTATTATCTTTTGCTTGTTTTATAAATTTTACACTTTTTCAAATGGATGTTAAAAGTGCATTCCTTAATGGGTTTATAAAGGAAGATGTTTATGTTAAACAACCACCAAGTTTTGAACATGAACAATTTCCAAACCATATTTTTAAATTGAAAAAGGCTTTATACGGTCTTAAACAAGCACCTCGTGCTTGGTATGATCGATTGAAAACTTTTCTTTTAGAAACAGGTTTTGAAATAGGTAAAGTAGATACTACTTTGTTTATTAGAAGAATTAAGAATGATATTTTAATCATACAAATATATGTTGATGACATAATTTTCAGTTCTACTGATAGTAATCTATGTCAAGAGTTTGCTAACACCTTGAAAAATAAGTTTGAGATGAGTCACATGGGTGAACTCAATTATTTCCTTGGACTACAAATTAAACAGTCACATAATGGCATATTCATTAATCAAGGAAAATATGCTAAGAAATTACTCAAACGGTTTAACATGGGTAGCACAATTAGTAAGACCACACCTATGGCTACTACCACTACCCTTGACAAAGATGAATTAGGTAAGAGTGTCGATCAGAAACTCTATCGAGGTATGATTGGCTCACTCTTATATATAACTGCTAGTAGAACGGACATTATGTTTAGTGTATGTTTGTGCGCTAGATATCAGTCAAGTCCTAAAATATCTCACTTAAAAGCTGTGAAACGCATTTTAAGATATATTAAAGGCACGTCTGATTATGATCTATTTTATCCACGCACCGACAACTTTCAACTTTTGTCATATAGTGATGCGGATTTTGCCGGTAGTAAAACTGATCGCAGAGCACTAGTGGGACATGTCACTATTTGGGGCATTCACTAGTCTCTTGGTGCAGTAAGAAGCGAAATTCGGTATCCCTATCTACTACAGAAGCTGAATATATCGCTGCAAGTTTGGCTTGTGCCCAAATTTTGTCGATGAAACAAACCCTATTAGACTATGGTATTTCATTTGAAAAACCTTCAATAATGTATGATAATACCAGTACCATTAATTTGTCTAAAAATCCGGTTCAACATTCACGTACGAAACATATTGATATTCGACATCATTTTTTACGTGATCATGTTTTAAAGGGAGACATTTCTTTAGACTTTATTTCTACTGATAAACAGGTAGCTGACATTTTTACCAAACCTCTTAAGGAAGATACCTTTATCACCTTAAGAAGAGAACTAGGGATTTGTAGTTTTCATGATGTCTCTTGAATTTTTTCTGGTAAGTCGACTTACAAGAATTATTCGGTCGACTACCAAGTATCTTTTTCAAATTTTTGTCTAAGTATTATGCTCTGTACAGTCGACTGTGCTTCATAACCTGTCGACTGACCAGTTGTATTCATTTTCTTTTGACTCTCGACTAAGTCGACTGCCTTTTAATACCAGTCGACTATCGCGAATTAGTTTTCTTAAAATTCGAATTTTGGCACATCTTTTGAGGCGACTGTTCACCTTTTTTACAGTTCTTTGACCATATCTGAGCCGTTGCTATCCCTCTCCTTGATTTCAGCCATACATTTATGTGTAAAAACCCTAAACCTACCCCCTTTCGTTCACTTCTACCTTATCTTTATCTCCCAGATCTGCAGAAGATAAGTCGGCTGATGCTGCTGCTGCTGTCAATTTCCAGTCATTTGAAGATCCAACTCCTTTGATTTCTTGTATTGTTCAAGTCCACTTGAAGCTCTTTTGATTCTTCTAGAGTCTCTTTGTTGGTATACTGGTATACTTCCTTCCCTCTTTTTGTTTGAAAGTTTTTGTTTTTTCATGGCTCCTAAGAGATCAAAAACATCTCATGGAGAGGAGGGTTCATCTTCTAGAGACTATCCAATATCTTAGAAGTCCTGACCTTGTTGAAAAATAGTACATCATATGTTCCATTATGATTTTTCCGGGTTGGTTTGTAAATTTTTCCGATCTTGACAGGTTTAATCTCATGTCCTTGTTTCAGCATTGTGGTCTTTATGAGTTTTTGTCCTTAGAAAATCAAACCTACTATGAAGATGAAGATGATGAAGATTGATGCTCTACTATTTTAATATTTCCTTTTTCTATGTATTTTCTATCTATTATGTAATCGTTTGAACTAAGACTATTCTCTTTTTATATAAATATCATTTTGCTATGTATTATTTTTGTGGTTTATTTTTTTCTCCATTTTTTTGTTGATGACAAAGGGGGAGAAAATATAGGCTATAATTTTTATGTTGCTTTGTGTTTATGTTGCTATGTTTATGTCGCTTTGTGTTATGTTTTTGTGATACATATCTTTGTGCATGTTTTTTTGCATGTTTTCACACCTATGCATATTGTACATTTTGATAGGGGGAGCATGTGAGAACTTGTAATAATTATTCCCATTATTATAAGCTATTGTATTGTCATCATCAAAAGGGGGGAGAATGTTGATTCTTGATTTTGATGATCACAACACAATGCAGAGTTGTTGTGCTACTTCTTTGATATTACAGTATATACACAAAAGTAAAATGTTCTAACAAGCTTTACAAGGTTCTTAAAGCAAGTTGATCACGCGAAGCTACAAACAAAGCTCTTATAGCTAATTGATCAAGAAAGCTACAAGGTTGCCAGCTTCAAAGAAAAAGACGAAGGTTAAAGCTCCATCTCAAGACTCAAGACTCAAGACTCAAGACAAGACCTTTGCTTCATTATGTTGTATTAAGTGTCCTGTAACAATTGTAACTTTTTTATTTTCTTTGAGTCTTAGAAATTCTGTAATAGCCTTGTCACACACACTCACACATATCTTTAAAATAATTGAGTGTTTTTTTCAAACTTAAAAAGATCGAAACAAGATTGAAAAATCTCAGCTGTTAAGTACCATTCGACCGCCATTAGGCATCAGTCGACTGTCCTAGTACGAAACTGTCTGAACTTATTCAAACTCTAATCAGTCGACTCATAACGACAACCCAGTCGACTGTTCAAGTCGTTTCGACAGTTTACTGATGTCAAAACTTGATTTTTCGAATTCAAAAGTTGTATTTCCGTTGGTTGACAGTTGGTACAATTGTTTCTCAATGTCCAGTGATTCTAACTATATAAATAGAGTGTAGAAATTACTTGGAAAATGTTACAACACTACAACAAGTACTTATTTTCAAAAAGAGAACAAGAGTTCACAAGCTTTCAAATTCTCTAAGATTTTTGGTTCTCTGAAATTAGTCTAGTATAACAGTGATTTCGTTTTAGACTGATTTCGAAAGTTGGCCTAATAGCCACACACAAAATCACATTCACAACAAGGCTATAGGTTGATTGTAAACATTTTGTTGTTGTTCTTCACTCTCGGATTGTGAGAGTGGTTCCTCTCAGTTGGAGAGTAAGGCTCTAGGTTGTAGAGTTAGGTTTTCACTCTTGGTGGAAGAGTGGGTTGCTTTCTCTAGTTGTGAGAAAGGACTACGGGTTGGACAAGGTTGTTTTCTAATGCCGTATGGTATTCTTGTACATTTTTCAAGAATAGTGGAAAATCTCAAGTGGGTTGCTTGGGGACTGGATGTAGGTCGGGAGGACCGAACCAGGATACATCTTGTGTACTCTGTGGTTGTATTTCTCTGAACTTGCATTTCATTTACTTGCTTTTTAAGTTCTCTGTGAAACTTGTCTGGGCAGTTGACTGTGTACCTTTTTAAGTCGACAGGTCAGACTAGTACTACTTTCTCTCTAAAAACTTGTCTAGTAAGTCGACTGGTTCTTATATAAGTCGACCGATCAGACTTGTCTTAAAATACACTTAACTGTCGCCCCAGTCGACTTGTTTCCCTTTTCAAGTCGACTGGTCAGAAGAAAAGTTCAATTCCACAATTATTTTTTATGAAACACTATTCACCCCCCCTTTAGTGTTTCTTGCCTTGCCTACAGTGTCCAACAGTTCACTGTTTGTTTGCACTAAAACTGTGGTATGAAACATATGGGACGCAGTAGTATGTGCACTAGATAGATTAATAAAATGATTAATAACCTACATTTGACATTTCATGATTGATCCTGTATATCGTCATCAAGATAGAAATTAAATTGACATCATTCATTACATGCATGATTAAATATAGACCTCTGACATTATTGCCTACCTTTGATTTTGTTATTGACTTTGATCCCGTCCCTTTTCTTTGATATACATGCTTCCTATTATTCTCAGTTTTACTCTACTTGCTGTCCACGACTTGTTCTAGGGACATTATTTTCTTTCTTTTTAGATCAAGAATTTACAGGTACTGGAGGATCTATACCAGCAGGAATTGGTAAGCAACGATTCTAGAAGATGGAACTAAAGAATAAGCTGCTTAGTTTATTTTGTTGCTATTTTTATTTCTTTGAACATTGTCTGGATATTATACTTTGTTTTGGGCTTATGTTCCCGTCGTTTATTTTTTTCCCATATATTGAAATTGTGTTGGATATTATTTGGATTATTTCATTATTATTGAAGTTTATCTTTGATTCATGTGATTATATCTTTCTTGTATGGCTGTGTTTATTGTTCATATTGCTGAGTTAGTCTGTTACAATTTATGGATGATGTTTACATCATTCGCTGGGCCTACGTTACGTACTCATATTCCGTACTTGGGAAGCAGAGCATGACAGTTCAAAGAAGCCAATGCCATTCACATCTCCTGTGAGAAAAACAGACAAGCACATGCCCTCTCCAAGCTAGCTTCCTCATCTTTCGATGAGCTTGTGTAACCCTTTTCCGTTTATACCAAAATTTTTCCATATTCAAGTATTCCAATTATCTACAATTCTTCTGCTCATTTGAACCCAATTGTACACACTAGAATATTTAAGCTATTGTAGAAAATCTTTTCTAATCAATAATTATATTTATTTCAAACAATTATATATTTTAACAAAAATCTTATTCCAATTTATAAGTTTATTTTCTATTCCTAATTGATTGATTATTTTTATTTTAGCACAAAAACAAATCCTATTTTTGTTAAATAATCTTATTATTATTATTATTATTATTATTATCATTCTTTCCTTGATTGTTTATTAATTTGATGAAGCCCATAGAACTTAATCTATCTTTTATTATTTATTAATATGAAGTCTCGTCATATTTGCTCCTATATGTATGTAAAGCCCAATTCTAGTCCACCCTATAATTTATATAATTATTTTGTAAGCCATATTTAATTTCTAGTCCATACTATGTTATTTTATCTTATTAACCGTTTAAAGCCCAATCTTATAATCCTTTTATTTGCATTATTTATTAATATATAACTAGCCCATAATCCAGACCCAAATTTAATCAAATGCACAATCCTCCCAAATCCCCCAATATCTTTATAATCCCCTCTTACGTTACTCATTACTACCTTCTTAATAAATTCCTCACTAATTAAATCCTCAAAATCTCTCCATAACCCCCCAAATCACTTATAACCACTCATTAATCTCTAACCCCCCACTAATCCCTCTAACTCCTTAATCTAAACACCTATAGCCAACCCCTCTCTCCCTTTCTTCTCCATCTGGAAGCTCTCCTGAAACCCATCCTGAGCCTCCTTCCTCCTTCACGGTCCCGACCACCATCATAGTGTCGTTGCCAGCACCACCAAGCCTTCAACATCACTCCATCTTCCCTTGAGTCCCCGATTGTTGCCTTCACCTCCAAACGCCTCGCCATCTCCACTCGACGCCTTACTCCCAACCACGCTGAACTCCAACAGTCATCCCCTCGCTACTGCTCTTCCTCCAAATGCCACCCCCGTAGTCACCACCGATCACCACTACCTCACCCTCCTCCTTGCAGTCGCCATGCACAACCGAAGCTCCATCGACAGCTGTAAGTACCACCGTGCGTGTCGTCGACCACAATCACAGATGACCAAGATCCTCTTCCTCTAAGCCTCGTTGCCCCTCCGCCAGCCCCACCATAACGATGCCGTTGACTCCTTTTCACCGACTGCAACCACCGCCTGCACCACACCTTGCTGACACCTCGATGCCAAACCCCTACAGCACCGATCACCCTAGCTTATCAATGCAACTTGTAGCCTTGCAACCACTCGATGCCCGAACCTCCCTCCTTGCTGCATCACCTTCTCCAACACCAAACCACCGTGACAACAATCCTGCCTTGTTGCCATTTTTCGAAGCCCCAATCCTTCCCTCTACCTCCTCACTGATCACCTCCCAACTTCTACTCTGCCGTAGCACAACCACGACGCTTCTTCACCGTTGCTATTGCTTCGCTGCCGTGCCTTTGCCTGCTGCCATTCTTACTGCTATCGCGTAGTTCTTGCGGTTGTATCCGCTCTTCTTTCGTCATAATCGTCACATGTGAAGGTAAGTATCTTGTACATTTTTATTGTTCCATACAAGTATTTTATTTGACCTCCCATAATTAGTACTCATATTTGATTATCGTGTTTTGAAAATCGTTACCGTCCATGTTCATGAAAAATGTTCTTTATAAGTTTCGATTGATTGAACCATCGTATTTGAAATACTTGCATGTTTAAATTAGTCGAAACATATTGCATTGAATCAATCCAGTTTCCTCTGTGATTCGATGCCCATCAAAAGATCGTAAACATCAATTTGTCTGCTTCTACCCTTCTGTTTGTGCTAACTCGCAGTGAGATTTTGACATAGTTACACTTTAAACCATGTCACACCCCGCTTCCCAAAATAAGGGATATGAGTACGTAACGTAGGCCCAGCAAATGTGTAAACACCATCCATAAGCTGTACCAGACTAACTCAGCAATATGAGCAATAACACAGCCACACACGAACGATATAATCACATGAATCAAAGATAAACTTCAATAATAAATGAAATCATCCAAATAATATCCAACACAATATCCAACATCTGGGAATAAAACAAACTCCGGGAACATAAGCCCAAAACAAAGTACAAAGTCATAACAATGTTCAAAGAAATAAATCTAGCAATAAAGCAAATTAAGCAGCGCAATCTAGCTCCATCTCTAGAATCGTTGCTCACCAATTTCTTCTGATATAGTTCCTTCAGTACCTGTAAATTCTTGATCTAAAAGAGAGAAAATAATGTCCTTAAAGCAATTTGTGGACAACAAGTAGAGCAAAGCAGAGAACAAAGGAAGCCTGTATATCAAAGGAAAGGGACGAGTTCAAAGTCAATAGCAAAAGCAAAGATAGGCAATATGTAATCCCTGTTTCCAATTGTACGGGTATATTCTCGTATTTCTATTGATGTCTTTTTCCCATAATTTATTGTATTTTTGGGCCTTGTCTTTTTGTGGGCTCACTATTTCCAATTAATTAATATATTATCATATTATTTAGCCCAACTACTTTAAGCCCAACCCATACCCTTACTGGATTTTGGATCCAAATCTTACTCTACCCTAAACCCAAACCCACAAACCCACACACACCCGTATACCATTTTCCCTACTCTCCCCTCATCCCAGTAACCACACCCCACTTCCTCTAACTACCCACTCTCTCTCCCTCTCCTTCTCTGTTAAAAACCAAAAGCAAAACCAAAAACAAAAGCAAACAAACCCAATCAGACCTTCGTCTCCCTC
The DNA here is from genome assembly GCA_017893485.1 of Hemerocallis citrina. NCBI lineage: Eukaryota > Viridiplantae > Streptophyta > Magnoliopsida > Asparagales > Asphodelaceae > Hemerocallis > Hemerocallis citrina. Next base: position 426,938 of record CM030367.1, on the reverse strand, counting down.
TCCATCACCCCCAACCCATCCGATCACCATCGCCAACACCCGTCACCTTGCCTTTGCCTCGTCGACCCCACAGCACCACCACATCTTCCATCACCGTCGCCCTCTCCAAACTCCGACCCATCCTCGACCAAACCCAACTTTCACCATCACCGTATCCCCGTCACTTCGCCACCTTCGACCACCGCAACACCTCACCGTCGCCTCAAACTCACCCCCTCGATCTCATCTCCACCTCCGTCACTTCGCCAACACCCCACACCGCCGAACACTTCTCCCGCTCTCACACTCTGTTCGAACCCACGAACAGAGCAGCCACCGCCGTCACCTTCCGTCCACCCACGCGCCTCCGCCGTGCCGCCGTTGCTGCGTCGCTTCCCGATGTAGTGCCACGTCGAAGCTCCACCGCCGTCGCCGCCTCATCTCTCTCCCTCTCTCCCTGTTTCGAGCAGCGAACGAACGAAGAAGAAGAAGAAGAGAAGGGAAAAGGCGGGGTCGAATTTCAGCCATCAGATCGCGCCAAGATCCGCGCTCTGTGATCGCTGTTTCGTGTTCGCCTGCAGCGGATCCAGAATTGCTGTCCCGTGTTCTGGAGCAGATCCGCTGCGTTCGAGCCCTCTGATTCGCTGCCGTTGCTGTTTTGTGTTCGTGCCGCACCGGATCCGATCGCTGTTTGCTGTTTTGGGCCGATCGCGTGTGGGGGGAAAACTCGATCTTTGGTTTATTTTTGCACGCGCTTTTTGAGGACTTTTTCCGGAATTTTCTAACCAAATTTCTTCTACAACAAGTGGAGTTTATCATCGTCATCTAAGGCAAGTACCCTTGTACATTTTATTGTTCTAGTACAAGTACCCTTGAAATACTACAAATAGTTAGATTGTGACTCCTCTTTGAAATATCGTTGTAAATCAATTTTGAACCTCCAAACCCACAATTCTATGAGTCACAAAACTTCCTTGTATTAAATAATAATCAATTGGACTCTTTTACCCTTGAACACATGAAACACATGGACATATGAATTAAGGAGCCATAAAATTTGTAGACACATGTATATTTAGTATTTTGACGAACTTGCAACTATTATGACTTGAGAAACATTTATTAGTTGCTGTTTTGACCTCCATGATTATGTATTTTTGCTACTTAATAACTTAGAGGCCAAAAGACATTTTTCCATGAAATCTACATTAGTAAATTATTTCTAAGTGTTGCTGTCTGAATATTCTTTTGCGGTTTCGACCCTTTTATCATTTGAATCTGGGCCCGAGCCCTGAATAGAAATTGTAGATCCGGATGTGTAGATATCGATAGACTCCAAAATGTTTGAATTTGGAGTTACGGTCTAGGAGTTATGACAGTTTTACTGCAGCTGCGTCAGTAGACGCAGGATTGCAAAACTGCTGTATAAAATTACTTCGCGCATTAAATTAGCTATGTAACCAGCGAGTGTTTGGCTTGAAATTTTATATGTAGTTGCTGGACACCCTATAGGACATCCCCAATTTTTGTTAGAATTAATCTACATTATTTCAACACTATTTCATATGCAAATGCAAGTACACAAATTCTGCCTAAACAAATGTAACAAGCCGGGGTTAAGGGAAAGACTATAGAGTGGACAATATAGGTAAGTGTACTCAGAAGGGGGCCCGTGTTTCCCAGTACTCGGTTCATGAACCTGTTACACGTGATGTATTCATGGAGTCAGTTACTTGGCTCATGAACCTGTTGCACGTGATGTATTCATGGAGTCAGTTACTTGACTCATGAACCTGTTGTATTCATGGATCCACTGTGTGGTCCTTGAACCTGTTAGTATTCACGAACTTGCTTCGTGAACCTGTTATTAAATTTCGTATTCATGAACCGTGCCTGTCTGATACCTGATACCTGATACCTGAAACCTGAGTACGCCGCCCTATAGACTCCATTACTAAGTCTAAACGAAACTGATTTGACTGTAGCAACCATGTAGTAAAAAGATGGATGCATGTCGTGCTACCTAGATAGTAATCACACAAGACTTGAACTTAATACCTGATACATGATTATCCCGTTACCTGATTATCCTGTTACCTGATTATCCTGTTACCTGATTATCCCGTTACCTGATTATCCTGTTACCTGATTATCCTGTTACCTGATTACCTGGTTACCTGAAATCTGATACATGAAACCTGAACATGACACCTGTAACTTGATACGTGAAACCTGACACATGAAACATGATACTTGATGTTAGTTACCTCTACTGGTTCACCTGACACATGTCTTACCATTAGCAGTTGTTAACTAGCCTGTTTACTAGGAAGTCCCCCTTTGCTAGCTAGTTCTTGGTTGTTCCCACTACTTATTATAATTCTGTTACATTCTTGATTCCAGTTCCTGTTCTCCATACTTGTACTTGCTTTCACTATTTGTGGCCCTAGCTTGCACTAAGGGCATTTTCTCTTGTTTCCCCTTTGTTTCCCTGTTTATATTTATTAAACAGACTTTGGAGACGAGCTGCCCGCTGGAATTGGTGAGCAGAGGTTCTAGCCTTCATGTGGAGAAGAACTTGATTAGAACATTATTTCCTGCATTGTTTGTTTAGTTTGAAATGTTATTTCTTGAAAATTTAGAACTTGTAACGGGCTGTTGTTCCCGAGTTTAACTGGACCCAGACTTGAAACTACTTGGATGTTTTATTATATTTCAGTTGTTTCTGTTGCTAGTAAATTATTCATGCATGCTTGGTTTTATATATCTCTCTGGTTATATACTTGTTGTGATGCTGAGTCGATCCTACAGCTTATGGATGATGTAAAAATCATCCGCTGGGCTTCGTCACGTGTTCGTATTCCATATTTTTGGAAAGCGGGGCGTGACACAATAATAGCAAAGGTCTATATTTAATCCTGCGTGTAATGAATGATGTCAAGTTAAATTCTATACAGAATCAAGCATGAGATGATAAATGCAGGTTATTAATCATTTTATTAATCTATCTAGTGCACGTATTACTACGTCCCATGTGTTCCATACCACAGTTTCAATGCAAGCACACAGTGGACGTTTTAGACTGATGGTGAATTCACGGGTCATGTACTCAGCGTTGATAACAATAATTTGCAATCAATAATTAACAATCAATCATTTGCAATCAATACTTCTCCTCCTTCAATGTCAAGTGTTCATGTGAAGGCCTTTACCGAGTACATTTTCCGATTGTTCACTACCAAGTCCACCCATAATACCCCGGCTTGTTAATAGTTTATTTTCATCCTATGTGAGTATGGAAGAAGGTTTCAATGTTGTATGATGCTAGGTGTGACTAATTCTACTTGTTACGGACCAAACAGGAAGCAAACATATCAATTACACACAAGTTGCATAATCTGGACAGCATGACATTGCTGTACAAAAATACAGATTACCGCTACTACAGAAAAGCAAATCTTGATCCGTCAGAAATTCTAGAAACTAGACTCTCTGCCGGTTCTAGCAAATATATACACGACATATAAAAGTTACAGAAACTATGGAGAAAACTCTATTCTTTTCAGATTTTATGTTCAGGCAGCAGGTTATAAATTGTGTTCACATACATGTTTCAGGTCAAAAAACTCATCAGTTAAATCTACAAAAATTCAGGGTAGTTCCTACACATGTCTAGGTTCAGCCAAATTTATTTCATATTTTTATTTTACTATTAACATGTTCAATTAAATTCTGAAATAGAAAGGTACGGAAGAAGTTGTGAATCTGGAAATTCTGGCACAGCTGTTCTAAAATGATGATATCTAACAGATTACACATCAAAATTCAAATCCGTAAAAAAGGTAGTAAACTAGACATCTGGGTCAAATTTCATGTTCAGAAAGTTATTTCAAAATACGATATATACATGGTCGAAAATCTGATTCAAAAAGATACAAACGGCAGTCCAGAATTTATTTTGATTCAAATAGGAAACAATTTAATCATACAATTATACAATTCATGCTAATTAATAGTCAAAGTGCCAATAGATGTTTAACATGCATGATTTCAGTTTTAAGATGCAATTTCACAGGCATGGTAATGAATTCATCAAATCAAATCAATCTAACATATCTAATTTACCAAAAAATTCTATAACACATGGATCTAGTTATTTTTTCATGTAAATGAGAATATGCAAGAAACAATAGGGACTAGGTTTTAGATCAAAGATGTAGGCACGATGTTAAGAGTATATCAGATTAGCTCATGTAAACCCTCAATAAACTTAACGGAATTCAAATAGCAGTACGATAAAGAAAAGGACTCGATCTACTTGCAGATATCAAAGAAATCTTGAACAAAACAAACAACTAGTTCAAGAAGAGACTTGCCTTTTAATTACTAGATTCGAATATATAGAATAACGAGATAGGAATCCCGGGCGACGAACCATGAACACGTGCGAGTTACGAGCAAACGCAACACAGCAAGCAAGCAAAATCACTCCTTTACAACAATACACAGCAATACCCAATCCAAACACCAAATGCCGAACATGGGATCGGGATCCCCTACTCCATAAAACACCACACAGCAACACAAACCCACCTCCTCAATACAAATACCAAACATTGACTATTACCCTCCTTCTTCTCAACAGCGACAGAGAGAGTGGGAGCGAGGCCAACAACGGCTGGCGACGACTGCAACACCCACGACGAGGGTGGCGACGACTGGCGATGGCGACACTCCGGCCGAGAAGTGATGACAGTGACCTAGGGAAACGGTGCTCCGACAGAGGCTCTGTTTCTTGACAAAAAGAGGAGGAGAAACGATGGGGAGTTTGGGGCTTGGATGACGATGACGAGGAGACAAGGGTTCTGCGGTGGTTGTAGGGCCAACGTAGAGGGATCGGGGGTGACTGACGAGGTGGATAGCGGCGAGGAGATGGGTGCAGGCGAAATGGGTTCGGTGGATGGCGATGTGTTGGACGAAGGCGACAGGATGGTGGGGAGGGTGGAGTAAGGAGACGACGGTGAAGGAGCTAGGGTGACGAGGGCGAGGCGGTGATCGGAGAACAGGCGGGGATTGGATGGCGGTTAGGTTTTGAAGGTGAAAACAGAGAAGATGAGAGTCGGGGGTAGGGGAGAGAGAAAGCGGCGGTAGGGGAGAGAGAGAGGGATATTAATTAGGGTTTATTTAATAGGGTATTTATATGGATTAAGGAATTAGGGTTTTGGGTTGCGGGTTAATGGGTTTAGGATACAGATTTAGGTTCCAAAAAGAGAAAAACAAGCATAAAACAATGGGATGAACCAATAGCAGAACAACTCAAACTCAAATCACGAAGAGCAAAATTTGCATTGAGCCACAAATAGAAGAAAAGAGAACGGAATGATCAAAGAAAAATAAATGGACCCAAAAAAAGCAAACAATTGTATAATAGAAAGAATCCAGATACAATAAATAAAAATATCAGAGCATGACAAGGCCTTAGTTGCGTACCCATACTTCCGTATAACGGGAAGCGGGGCATGACAGAGTTTTTAGTGGTATCAGAGCCAGGTTAGGATAATGTGTTAGCCAAGTTGGGTTTAGGCCCTAACCGGTTAGACTCTAGCCATGTTCGAACTATGTTTAGCTCAACAATATCCACACCACGTCGATCACATGAATTTTTAATAACCAACTTATAAATTAGACATTGACCCTATTTGATTATATTGCAAACTATTGCTCGTGAAGGCTTTTCAACTTCTCCACCGAGGGCTGAACCATCCGAGAATGTCGCCATTCTCCAAGCGATGTGATGAATGATGGAGCTACAATAGGAACATAATAAGCTGATGAGAGCTAGTCTGGATAGGGTCTGGGATGCTGCAGAGACAACTCGACTGAGCATGTTAGCGAACTAGCTTTATACCCATGGTGCCATGCTCAATTCAGCTAGGATTCAGAGGCTAACCCATAGAAGGAGGAATGCCGCTCAGCAGGCAGTACAACGCCCTACTGCCGCACAATCGACAGGTGGACCAATACGGAGGCCAGTTTAGACCTTGACGACTGGAGCACCACCTTACCCATCAGCGACTCCGAAGAAGGACCCGACATGTAATTATTGCCGCTGGGTTGGACAAATAAGTAAGGACTGTTGGAAAGCCAACCGCCTGTGTCTTGCATGCGGAGCAAGTGAACACAGAGTTCGAGACTGCCCAAAGAGAAAGATGGCACACCAACAGGAGGATCAGCTCCCAGTGGAGGACAAAATGGAGGGTGTAGTCAGGCTCGCAACCTGATTACAGAGGAGGCAGAGACCGCCAAATGCACGATTATAGGTATTTTACTATTTTGTCTTATTTCAGTTCTTACGTCATCTATTGCTTTCTGTAGCTTACATTCATTTTCATTTATTAATTCAATATTGAGTATCCTACTAATTATTTCTTCCCTACCATATTTTTTTCAAATTTCGGTAATGCCACCCTCCTTGTTTCTATCCTTCCACATCCATTTCCCTCAATTATTATTTTCGTCCATCTCTTCCATTCATCTTCATTCTTTGATTCCTTACTGAGTATACAATTATTCTTTGCAGACCAATATTATCTTTGATTTTCGTGATACACATTTTTTTATTTTTGCTCGTTTCGTCGATCGACAATACTTGTTAATGGCGGAGTTCATCCGATCATAGTAGCACAGCAGAAGCATTGTGGGCCTATAGCCCACAAGTCTCAGGATTCTCTTGCTCTCCTTCTTTGCATCGTTTAGTTCTTTTCGTACATTTGCATTCATCATCATTCATCAAACCCTTACTCAATATCATTCTAGATCGCTTCATTCCTATCCATGTTCTTTCTTATTCTGGTATTGCCACCACTTTGTTTCTCACCCTCTAATTTCTTGCTTCGTTAACTCTTAAGCCCTACTTTGGTTATGTTCTATGTTCCATCTGAATGAATTTCGAGGATGAAACTTTAAGGTGGGCAAGATTGTAACCCTCGTTTCCGTTTATACCCAAATTTTTTTGTATTCCGGAATTCCAATTATCTACAGTTCTTCTGCTCTTTTTGAACCCAATTGTACACACTAGAATGTTCAAACTATTGTTGAATTTTTTTCTAATCACCAATTATATTTATTTCAAACGATTGTATATTTTAACAAAAATCTTATTCCAATTTATAAGTTTTTATTCTTAATTGATTTATTATTTATAATTTAGCCCAAAACCGAATCCTATTTTTGTTAAATAATCTTATTATTATAATTATTTTTATTCTTCTTTGTTTGCGTTAGTGATCTTTGCTTTGAAGCTGTGGAGACATTATTTACTTGGGGACCGAGTGGAGATCTTTACAGACCACAAAAGTCTCAAGTATGTCTTCACCCAGAAGGTGTTGAACATGAGGCAAAGGTGTTGGTTGGAGCTTTTGGCCAATTATGACATCAGTTTGCAATACCATCCTGGTAGAGTGAACTTTGTGCCAGATGCTTTGAGTAGGAGACCGGCAGCTATGTTCCTGAGTCAGCAGAGTGATTTGGTCGAGCAGATGCGGAGGTTGGAGTTGGATGTGTTGTTGCCGAGTTCTAATCGGAGTTGTTTGGTGCTCCAACTTCAGTCGTCTTTTGTTGATCATATCAAAGAGGCTCAGGCTGGTGATGTGCAGTTGCAAGATTTTTGAGCTGAGGTTGAGTCTGGTTCCAGAATGGACATGGTTATTCATGCTAATGGATCACTTCGTTTTGGGTCCAGGTTGTGTGTCCTGAAGGGTGAAGTTCGTTAGAGGTTGCTTGAGGAAGTCCACCAGTCGTCGTATTCTATCCATCTTGGATGTACTAAGATGTATCGGGATTTGAAGTTTCATTTCTGGTGGCATGGTATGAAGAGGGATGTGGCTCGGTTTGTATCTCAGTGTTTGATCTACCAGCAGGTTAAGGCAGAGCATTAGAGGACCACCGGACTTCTTCAGTCGCTTCCCATTTCAGAGTGGAAGTGGGAACATATCACTATGGATTTTGTGACTACTTTGCCGAGGAGTCCCAAGGGTCACAATGCCATTTGGGTGATTTTCGACCGTTTGGCGAAGAGTGCTCACTTCATTCCCTTCCGTGTCAGACAGTCTACTGAGAGCCTAGCTGAGAAGTACATGCAAAAGATCGTCAGACTTCATGGGGTTCCAGTAAGTATTATATCCGACAGGGATACAAGATTCAGATCTCTGTTCTGGGATTCTTCAGAGTAGTTTGGGGAGTAAATTAAAGTACAGTACAACTTTTCATCCCCAGACTGATGGACAGTCAGAGATGACCATCCAGATTCTTGAGGACATGTTAAGGTCTTGTATGCTGCAGTTCGGTGGATCATGGGAGGACCATTTGCATCTCGTAGAGTTCTCATACAATAATAGCTTTCAGGCCAGTCTTAAAGCTGCACCGTTCGAGGCACTTTATGGGCGGAAGTGCAGATCAACAGTGTACTGGGATGACATTGGTGAGAGGAAGTTGTTGGGTCCAGAGTTGATTACCAGGACAATTGATGCAGTGGTTCAGATCAGGAAGCACTTGCAAGAAGCTCAGGATAGGTAAGGGCGATGGGCCGATGTCCATCGGAGAGCTTTGGAGTATGAGGTTAGTTACCATGTTTTCCTAAAAGTATCTCCTTGGCGGGATGTCATTCGGTTTGGTGGTGGGGGCAAGCTCAGCCCTAGGTTTATTGGACCGTTTGATATTGTGGAGCGAGTAGGCAAGGTGGCCTATCGTCTTGCATTTTCGCTAGCATTATCAGGAGTGCACGATGTTTTCCATGTCTCACAACTCAAGAATTATATCCGAGATGAGAGCCACGTGATCGACTATTCTGAGTTGACTGTTCGGCCAGATTTGACTTGTGAGATTCTGCCAGTTGCTATTTTTGATCGACGGGAGAAAGTGCTTAAGAACAAGGTCATCAAGCTGATCCGTGTTTCTTGGAATCCTCACTCTTCGGGTGAGTCGACTTGGGAGCTGGTGGAGGAGATTCAGCAGAAGTTTCCTCATCTGTTTGAGTAGCCTTTTGTTTTTTTACTTTCTTTTCTTTCCGGGGTTACTCTATGTACCTCTTGTTTGAATTTCGATGACGAAATTCTTCTTGTTAGGTGGATAGGATTTGTAACTCCTGTTTTGCAGTTTCTGTATTTTGAGTGTATTTTCATTTCCCATGAATTTTATTCAGCTTGTACCTCTCTTTGGACCGTATATTGGATTTCTTCTTCAATATATTCATTTGTTTGATTCGTCTCCTCATTGAGTTCCTTATTCCTATTGTCTCATATTTTGTTCGTCTCTGTTTGATCGAGCCATTATTTTTTTTGATTCCCCTTATTTTTTTCATTGTTCATGCCCTATTTTATTTATCCATTTTTGCGCCCATCTCGTTATTTTGAATTTATTTATTTTTATTTTTTTCCCCTTAACCCTAGAGTTAACCAACCCCCAGTTCTACCATCAGCCGTCACCTCCTTCGCCTTAACCCTAAAACTCCACATATATATAACCCATGCATGCCCCCTATTCACGCCAACCCAACCACCTCTTCTCCCTTATCCTGCTCTCTCCCGTTCTCTCGTTCTCTCTCTCGGCCCTGTCGACCCTCCCAATGCCAGCTAGCCCCCTACCTGGCCTTCTCGTCGCTGTCGTCGTCTTCTCCGGTGACCACACTGACTGCCTGTTTCATTTCCTCCCGCCTCCTCGCCAGCCTGTGTTCATCCGCCGTCGTGCAGCACACAGCCATGCGTCTCCTCTGTTTCCTTCTCCCAACCTTTCCCTCCTCTCTGTCGCGCCATCGCGACAGTGCCGCCCTGCTCCAGCCAGCACCTCGCTCCCCTGCCGTCCTGGGTCCGCCGTCTTCTCGTCCGTCTCTCTCTCTTTGAGTGCGTGCGTTGGTTCGTGGGTTTTGAGTTTGTGTGCTCGTTATGGTGTTCACGGGGTCGTTGCTCATTGGGTTCGTTGCGCGGGAAGCCGTTCCCATTATTCTTCCTCTTGCTTCGTTCTCGTCGTCGGCTATAAACCCTATAGTGTAGTTGTGTTCTAGAGATAATTCTTGTGCAAAACCCCTGTTGTATCTTGTCTCTATTGTGTTGAACCCCCCGTAGTTGCCTCATTACACACTGTTGTGCAATCCAGCTATCTAAATAAATAGATAAACTAGACACAAATTAAAACCTCGCAAGTGTACGAATCGTTTATAGAAGCGTAGTGAAAAGCAAGGGTCGATCCCACAGAGATTGTAGTACTTAACTCACTAATCAATAAAACAAAAGAAAATGCAAATCATAAAGTTTTGTTCTAAAAGTTTATTTGAAAAGAAATGAAGAGATTAAAAACTAAATCAAGTAGTATCACAAATTGAGTCACAAATATCTATTAAAGTAGTTGGGCATGATTTCCACCTATAGTCATGAATGCTAAATTAACTTCTACACTATTCTGGTCACTCATGTTTGTTCCTTTAAGGGCATGGTATCTACTCCTTAAAGTTAATGTTTCCCTAAGCCAAGAATTAGGCATGGTATCTACTCTAATTCGTTTCTTTCCTTAAGTATTTAGCATGGTATCTACTAAGTTGCACTTGAAGAAAGCATAGGAACAATGGAAACGAACAAACACTCAAAGTTCTAGAAGTTGGTATCAAATCTAGATCCCTCAAGTTGATTAAACCAAGAACCCCTAAAGATTCCTGTGTTACAAGTTATGAGCATAGGATACGGGTCGTCTCTATACTCATATAACAGAGTCAATTTTATAATAGGCAAACTTGATAACATCAGGTTCTTCATGTCAGTCGACTTGCTGTCACTCTCAGTCGACTGCTCCGAAGAAACTCTAACCATGTTTGATTCATATTATAAAATTTGTGTCAATACAACCAGGCTTAATCAATAAGTGAATAAAGTAATGATTTAGAAGATTATAAACATTACATGACTACGGTTTCAATCAGCCCAACAATGAAATTAGTTGCACATATTCATAATAAAAATATTAATAAATTTGTTCAAGGATTGCATTACAAAAATTAGAGAGAGGAGACAAAGAATAAAAAATTTATTGCAAACCCCTCTGTCTAAAAAACTGGATCCAAATGCTTCCTTGATATCTGCGCCGAACCAGAGCACTGTCGCCAGTCAAATCAAAGTCAGAGCCGCTGCTGTCTCACCACGTCAGTCGGGGTCCCACTGTACGCCACATCAGCCGAACCAGTCTTCTGTTCCTCTCGAACTGCGCGCCCGTCACCTGTCGCCCACGTGAAAGCTGCTGTCAATCGAAACACAGTCACGTCGCTCTGTTGCTGTCTCGTCACTCCACGTGGTGCTTCGTTTTTGCTTCTTTCTTTGTATTTTTTTGCTGGTCGTCCCTCTCTCTGTTTTGTTCGTTCGCTTTTTGTTCATTGGCTCTTTTTGTAATTGCTGTGTATTTGCTGGCCTCCTCTTTTGCTCCGGGGTTTTGGATTGTATTTATAGGAGTAGGTGTAGCTGTGTAGTAGGATTAGGATGTATCATCATCTCACCTGTAGATTAGGATATATCTGCAAACATACAAATCAGAATTTAATATTTAAATTTAAATTTAATTAGATAAACTTAAAATAACAGATTTTAATCTTTTTGCCTTATCCAAATCCATGTAAATTTATTTTTTTTTTCCTTTTACACCCTTATAAAAATTAAAAATCACTATTTGCATTAAAAATCTTATTTCTTCATAAATAAATAATCAATTTAAATCTTAGAGAAACAAGACGACTTATAGACAATATAATTGAAAACAAGCACTTTTAATGGGTTATTGAATACAAATATTTGTATAAAAATTAGACACATCAAATACCCCCAAACTTAAGATTTTGCTTGCCCTCAAGCAAAAAGTAAAATTATGAACAAGGGAAAAATAATAGTAGACTCAACCCATCACACCAAGAATTCTCATTATGCAAGCATCAAAATTGCAATTAAAAAATATAAACAATTGCAAATAAAGTGAAAACAAGCATACCCACTTTCTCCAGTGCAATTATCTATTCATAGCTCCAAACCCAATTATATTTTTCATGCAATTAATTTTAATTATAGTATGTAACAACTCCATCTGTGATTATCCCTTTTCTCTACTACAAACCGAGTAGCAAACTAGAGGGTCTCTTTTTTTTTTTTTTTTTTTTTTTTTTTTTTTTGTAAGTCTCTTCTCTAAGTTGTCACTTGCCTTTTTACGTGAATGCAAAACATTTGTGATGAATCCACCCGGTTACTCAACAAGTCACAAACTTTAAAGTGCTTTGCATACTCATATTTCAAGTTGTCGTTTGACGTAAAAGTAAGCATTGGTGATGAATACCCCTAGTTACTAAGCAACTCGAAACCTTGGAGTAGATTGACTTTATTCAATTTTTTTTTTCGTTATTACTCTGTTTACTTAAACTCTGTTTAGGACTAGATCAAAGGGGATAATCACAAGAGAAAGCATTACATTTGTATTTTATGTATAATAGCATGACCCGCACAATTTTGTAAGGAATTTTGAAACTCAATAATCCTAAAGTAAATAAGTATGTTTACTCTTGCTTTATAAGAAATTGTTTATCCCAAAAAAAATATTTCAATGCTTATCTAAATGAAGAACTCAAAAGTGTAATGGTGAGATTAATTGAAATCCTTTTAAAAAATTTGTTTTTCTTTTCAAAAAAAATAATAAATCATAAATTTGTAAACCTTCCCCCCCAAACTTGAATATCACTTTGTCCTCAATGGGAAAGGAAAAGAAAAACAAAAAGAATGCAAAAGTTCAGAAATTCTCCCCTGATTCGTCTTGAAAATTCTGCACGAGCAGCGTTCACTATTTTGGTGATATCTGGAGCTGTAGATGTCCAAATGGGCTGAATTTTTTTTTCTGAAAAAGCTAAGAAGATAGGCTACAACTTCTCTTTGAATCATTTTTCCAGATTTTGACTCCAAATTGCTCAAAAATAGTCGTCAATGCATGTGTTCAAAACAGCTCCGTCCTAGCGACTTCAAGTTTTCTGCAATCCTACACGATAAAATCCAAAAATTAAAATAAAATAAACTAAAAGATAAATCAAATGTAAATGCAATAAAAGAAATGATTAAAGAAATGAATAAAGAGAGAGTGTAAGTACTCCCCTGAAAATTGGGGTGCCTCCCAATAAGCGCTGCGTTTCTTGTCTTCAGCTAGACTTGATGAGTTTATGCAATGTATTGAGTGGCTCGCGGCTCAAAACTCATCTTATTATAAGGTTTCCCCCTATGCCCATTCACTTTGAACGTTTGATTTTTCTCCAACGCTTCATGTGGGGAAACCTTTGTAACAACGTACGGGCCGTACCATCTTGATATAAGCCTATCTGCAATGGTCCACCTTAATGCACCCTTGTATTCTTGCAATACTCTCAACAGCGTCTCTTCTTCCTGCATCCTTAAGTTTGCAGCAACTGTCACAAGTAGCGTCTGGTTCTCACCCAAATATGCATACTTCAAGTGTTCTGGTAGCGGCTTTAGTTCTACATCTGGTGTCCTGGTAATAGAAGAAACATGAATATTATTAGACACAAGATTTTCAAACACAGGTGCAAACTTACCTGAATATGATTTTGGACTTTTGAGGTAATGTACTGTCTCTGCAATCCTCCAATCATCATATTTCTGAAAAGTTTGATCAACAATCTCCTGAACCACATCAACATTATAACATTCATGATCATCATGTGGTATTTTTGGTGCATCAAACATTTTAAACTCAACCTTTTCACCATTTATTTTCATACTTATAGTGCCCTTTTTAACACAAATTTTTATATCAGCTGTACTCATAAAGGGCCTACCTAAGATGATAGGTAGGGAAGATAGCACTGACGAGTCTTCCATATCCAAAACAACAAAATCTGCAGGCAAAATGACATCATTTACCTGAACTAAGACATCTTCTAAAATACCTCTAGGTCTCTTGATGCTGCGATCAGCCAACTGCAAGGTGATGGATGTTGGTTTGAGTTCCCCAATCCTAGCTTTTCGTACACAGAGTATGGAAAAAGATTGACGCTTGCCCCTAAATCTAACAGTGCCTTTTCAAAAACATGCTTACCAACCCTGCAAGGAATGGTAAAACTACCTGAATCCTTCAACTTAGGAGGCAATTTCTTCAATAACACCGCACTCACTTCCTCTGTCAAAGCCACATCCTCCTGAACCTGAAAAGTTTTCTTGTGAGTACAACATTCTTTCAAAAATTTGGCATAAGAAGGAATTTGTTTAATAGCATCAAGTAGGGGAATATTGATTTTTACCTTCCTGAGAGTTTCAAAAATATCAAATAAATGTTGTTCTTTCATTTGCTTGACTAACCTTTGAGGGAATGGTGGCAAAACTGCCCATTCTTTGTCACTTACCTTGTTGGAACCCAAAGATTTTGATGGTTGTGTGTTTGATTCATCTGCATTTGTTCCAACTCTGCTGTCGATTACCTTACCACTTCTCAGGGTTGTCATCGATTGGAGCTGTTCTTGTCCTCCAGGGTTTGGTATGGTTTGTGATGGGAGTTCTCCTGCCTTTCTTTCATTTAACTCCTTAGCAATTTGACCAATTTGAGTCTCCAATTTCTGAATGGCCTGTCCTTGTTGGTTGCTTGTTTGATGTTGCTGTTGGAGCAATTGAAGAACGGTGGATTCGAAATCCAACTTCTTCTGTTCTTGTACTGGCCGATCATACCCATTCCCACTCTGGAATTGCTGCGCATGCCCTTGTGCGAAATGATTACCTTGATGGTTTTGATTATTGCTCCATGAGAAATTTGGATGGTTTCGCCACCCTGGGTTGTACGTGTTTGAAAAAGGGCTGTTCTGGGGCGGGTACATTCCCTGTCCTACGTAGTTTGCGTGCTCCTGATCTGTGAAAGAATATATGGGACATGTATTAGTTGTATGATTAGAATGAGAACAAATTGCACAAATTTCTTTTGTTTGGTTTTTTACACCACCCAACGTTGAAATTGCATTAACAAGCATATCAATCTTTTTGTTCATAATTTCCATTTCTAATTGCATGCTATTATCACTAGAAATTTTGTAAACTCCCTGTTTTTTCGAAAGGCCCCTCCTTGTTGAGAATTGTTGTGAGTTCTCGCTGAGTTCTTCAAATAGTTCGATGGCCTCCTCACCACTTTTCCTCACCAAGATTCCATTGCAAGCTGAATCTACAATTGCTTTGTTAGTGTCATTTAAACCCTCATAAAAATCTTGTACCTGATCATCCTTGGGCATGTTGTGCGTAGGACACTTGAGAAGCTTGTTCTTGAAATCCTTCCATGCTTCGAAGAATAAATCGCCATCTTTTTGTTGGAAGTTGAATTTCTCTTTTTAGTTATTTGGTTTTCTGAGCTGGAAAGAATTCCTTCAAGAACTTTGTTGCCAATTGCTCCCATGATTGAATTGATCCTGGTTCCAAAGAATTATACCACAATTTAGCATTAAGTTTTAAAGAAAATGGAAACAAGATTAACCTGATTTGTTCAGGGGTAAGCCCTTGGACACTTTGTGTTCTGCAAAGATCAAAGAAATCTTGCAAATGGAGGTGCGGATTCTCGTCTAGTCTACCACTGAAGTGGGGAACCATGCTGAGTAATTGAGGTGATAGATGCATATTCCCTGTGACATTAGGTTGATAAGCTATGCAAGAAGGTTACTCAATATTCTTCGGAGTGAATTTGTCTTGCATTGGTATTTGATTTGGTACTTCGTCACCCATTGTTGATTTTGGAAATATTTCGCTGCACAGTCGTGCAACCTGCAGGAAAATATAATAAAAGAAAAAGAAAAAAAAAGAAAAAGCTAAAAATTGATTTGGAAGTTAAAATACTAAACAATCCCCGGCAACGGCGCCAAAAACTTGTTGTGCAATCCAGCTATCTAAATAAATAGATAAACTAGACACAAATTAAAACCTCGCAAGTGTACGAATCGTTTATAGAAGCGTAGTGAAAAGCAAGGGTCGATCCCACAGAGATTGTAGTACTTAACTCACTAATCAATAAAACAAAAGAAAATGCAAATCATAAAGTTTTGTTCTAAAAGTTTATTTGAAAAGAAATGAAGAGATTAAAAACTAAATCAAGTAGTATCACAAATTGAGTCACAAATATCTATTAAAGTAGTTGGGCATGATTTCCACCTATAGTCATGAATGCTAAATTAACTTCTACACTATTCTGGTCACTCATGTTTGTTCCTTTAAGGGCATGGTATCTACTCCTTAAAGTTAATGTTTCCCTAAGCCAAGAATTAGGCATGGTATCTACTCTAATTCGTTTCTTTCCTTAAGTATTTAGTATGGTATCTACTAAGTTGCACTTGAAGAAAGCATAGGAACAATGGAAACGAACAAACACTCAAAGTTCTAGAAGTTGGTATCAAATCTAGATCCCTCAAGTTGATTAAACCAAGAACCCCTAAAGATTCCTGTGTTACAAGTTATGAGCATAGGATACGGGTCGTCTCTATACTCATATAACAGAGTCAATTTTATAATAGGCAAACTTGATAACATCAGGTTCTTCATGTCAGTCGACTTGCTGTCACTCTCAGTCGACTGCTCCGAAGAAACTCTAACCATGTTTGATTCATATTATAAAATTTGTGTCAATACAACCAGGCTTAATCAATAAGTGAATAAAGTAATGATTTAGAAGATTATAAACATTACATGACTACGGTTTCAATCAGCCCAACAATGAAATTAGTTGCACATATTCATAATAAAAATATTAATAAATTTGTTCAAGGATTGCATTACAAAAATTAGAGAGAGGAGACAAAGAATAAAAAATTTATTGCAAACCCCTATGTCTAAAAAACTGGATCCAAATGCTTCCTTGATATCTGCGCCGAACCAGAGCACTGTCGCCAGTCAAATCGAAGTCAGAGCTGCTGCTGTCTCGCCACGTTAGTCGGGGTCCCACTGTACGCCACGTCAGCCGAACCAGTCTTCTGTTCCTCTCGAACTGCGCGCCCGTCACCTGTCGCCCACGTGAAAGCCGCTGTCAATCGAAGCCCAGTCAGCACGAAGCACTGTCGCACCTGGTGTTCGAAGCAGCCATCGCACGCATCAATCGAAGCACAGTCACGTCGCTGTGTTGCTGTCCCGTCACTCCATGTGGTGCTTCGTTTTTGCTTCTTTCTTTGTATTTTTTTGCTGGTCGCCCCTCTATCTGTTTTGTTCGCTCGCTTTTTGTTCGTTGGCTCTTTTTGTAATTGCTGTGTATTTGCTGGCCTCCTCTTTTGCTCCGGGGTTTTGGATTGTATTTATAGGAGTAGGTGTAGCTGTGTAGTAGGATTAGGAGGTATCATCATCTCACCTGTAGATTAGGATATATCTGCAAACATACAAATCAGAATTTAATATTTAAATTTAAATTTAATTAGATAAACTTAAAATAACTGATTTTTATCTTTTTGCCTTATCCAAATCCATGTATTTTTTTTTCCTTTTACACCCTTATAAAAATTAAAAATCACTGTTTGCATTAAAAATCTTATTTCTTCATAAATAAATAATCAATTTAAATCTTAGAGAAACAAGACGACTTATAGACAATATAATTGAAAACAAGTACTTTTAATGGGTTATTGAATACAAATATTTGTATAAAAATTAGACACATCACGCACATGACATGAAATAACTTAGGGATGACTACTTCTTGTTGTGTACATGCATGTTGTCCGTATGATATTGTATGCTTGGATGTGTTAATTGTAGTATACTTGTTGTAGACTTGCAAAATACCCTATACCAAGTTTCTTGGACATCTAGTATACCATATTTCACATTTGGTTATGTTTTGGATGAGTTTCACATGAACTAGTTGATTTTGTGCATGTAGGATATTTTCTGTTTTGTCGATTCCCCATTTTTGTCGATTCCCCGTATTTGTTCAGTATTTTAGACTCTATTAAGGTCAGTTATTTTTGAATATTCGGAACTGCTCCCACAACTGTTGAAAACTCTTAAACGAGAAGTTCGGAGTCCAACACTTGGTTCGATGCCACTTTAGCAACTTGCGAACGAGTAAGTGCGAAATAGCTCGCCATTCGCAACTGCTTCCATAACTGTTGAAAACTCTTAAGCGACAAGTTTGGAGTCTAATACTTGGTTCGACGCCACTTTAGCAACTTGTGAACAAGCAAGTGTGAAGTAGCTCGCCAATCGGAACTGTAGCGCCATGGATCCCCATTACCGGGTATCCGTGACACTCCCCAGAATCTTTGCCTTCAAATGCATCTCAACACAGTAATAACATGGAAATTTAAAAAACTTTTTATTTCCAAATGAGTTATGACATCATTGATTACAACCAATGTCTTGTTCTTGACAAAAATACAAATTACATAAACTCAGTACATCTTATTACAACATACATCACTCCTTTCTGCAAAGTTAACAACTTCTCTCTCTCTGAATGGCAGTCGACGGCACACTGTCGAAGCTCTGCTGAACAGTCAATTTGCTTTCCTGGGACTTGCTCCTCGGCTTGAGTCTTCTGCTACGCTACTCTGATATCTCTGCACCTGCTCGAAAGGTAGAAGTCGATACCTAAAAGGTGGGGAACGTCTGACGCAAAGCTGGTGATAACAGCGATCCTCTAAAATTCAATCACAACCCATCTTGAATGGAAAAGGGAAATGTGCATCCTAAATTATGTGGTGCTCGTGTATGCCAAGACCTAACCACTAAATGCACCAATCACAAGCCTATTCTAAAGCAAGCAAGACTTGGAAATTTAGATCCGCATGCATCCCATACTACATGCGTCTAAGACCCAAGCGTAGCCTAATCTAATGCACGAACAAGAATGTACACGATGCACCTACTCTAATGCAATTCAGTTGGGACATATGCATCCCATACTACATACTTTCCCAAAATCAACTTCGATGGAAATGTATGCATCCCATACTACATACCTTCCAAGGAGTTCGCCTGTCCAGATTGTAGGGTTCAATCCCTCGCCATGCATCCTACCCATGTACCCATCCAGTTCCTAATAGACTGTCCGTCGTCCAAGGAGATTGCAGCGGTCGGTCATATTCCACCCTGCAGTGCCCAAGTGGTCACCGCCAGTTGGTACCCGCGCACGGACCTCCTTAGAAACCGCATTGAACCTGGTCCTTACGACCCTTGGTTCCACATGTCCACTCATGGACTCTCGCATGCATGTTCACCCCTGGCCCGGGTTATGAACAAATATACACCAAACACAAAACACAACCCGCGCTTTAGGAACGTGAGCACCACGGATGGTCAATTCCTTCGGGCCTCCCGCACCTTACTCCGGCAAACTTTGGGAATCAATAGATCGAGATACGAGCCGGGGACTCAATCCATGAGCGGCCGAAAACGTATCCCTACGACTGGAAGATACAACACCGACTATGGCTTACTAGGACTAATGCAATTTCTCAACCCCCTAATAAACCATTCTAACCCCTACCTTACTCTAATTATTCGGGTAAGAATTAACTGCTTCCATACTTGCCTATCAACCTCTGGCCCCTGGCTACACCGGTCCGGTTCGCCACTTCCCCGACTTGGACTCGTCCAGCAAAATGGCCTACGCCTGCCGCTACCCCCGGCTATAAATATAAAATTGCCCCGTGAGCTCCACCCAATGACATGCTCGGACGTCCTACGCTCTGCAGAAGTCTAATAATATAGGCTTGATAGGTGTAGGGTATCCTTTACCCTAGTGACTAACTCGAGTCACACATCCCACTCGGGGAATCAACAACCTCAATAACAGAGATTCAACCATCCCTAGCCACGAGTCACCGACTCGGCTCACACACAAGGGAAAACGCTTTCTCAATCCTTAGTCCTAACCTAAACTAAGCAACCTACGGGTTTCTGCCCGAATCTCAAAATGGTCATAACTCTATTGATACAACTCCGATGGAGTGCATGACCCAACCTGGAAAGGTACGATCCTAGGCTACAACTACCTAGTTGATCACGAACTTAGATTCAACCATCTAATTCCTCGACATAGCTTTTCAAGCTCCAGCCTGCGTGCTTCCTAAGCACGGGCTGCACCTCACCATTAACACAAAATCCTATTCGTTCATCAGAACAACACAACTCAATTTCGGTAGAAGGGTGTGGGTGTCCTCAACAACTATCTAGTTGGTCATGAGTACAAATTATACCCTTAAATCACCCTAACACACTTATCTATCATCAATACACCCATTACACAATTGGTCTCTCCAATTCAGAGCACACATCTCTACTCCTGTCCTCTGTCCAGTCTTACAAAAATCATAATAATTCAACTGTTTACTGGATTTGCCTCAAACTAGTTTTTTTGGAAAGGTCTAGGTGTCCCCTAAAACTCTCTCATGGGTCATGATCCTCAAAATATGCCTCTAACAGGTCTCAATTTCTCAAACTTGACAGAGTGTCAAAACTGACAGAAAACAGCATAGTGCTCAATCACAAAACCACAGTAAATTGCAAACTTGTCCAATTGACACAAAATTAATGGTGGTGACACTAGACATCATACTCAACATCATGCAAAAGACCTCATGTCAAAATTCTAATTATTCAGTGAGTAATAGCTACTGCAAGTTATCTCAGAAACCATCCAGTTTTCTTAATTCAACCTCAGATACTGATCATAGATAGATTTTTCTCATGCCTTTAAAACCTTCCCAATATTTCACTGATTTTTGTAGATAATCAACATGCATTCGGGAATAATGAGTAAAAAGTTCAGTTCAAAATCATGCTTCAATAAATTACGAAAATTCCTACAATATCAACCATTCTGTTTTTCTTTTCCTGAGTCTGCCTTACAACACATATTCATTTAACAATTTTATTAGCATACCAAATGATCTTAAAAAAATCTGAAATAAATCATGGATGATAATAACACATAAATAAACAAACCTTTGTAATTTTATGGTCTAATTCAACATATTGTGCTCTCGGAAAAATCCACAACATGGCACTCCGAACCAGCTTTCTCTAGTTCTATTCTGATTTCTACTTCTAACCTTTGGAAAGCAATCCTATGCATTCTAACTCGCATGCATGCAACCAAATTTAATTAAGAGACAAGAATTTCAAGTTTAGAGAAACTTCCCACCTTAGGTTGTAGTAGTAGAGGGAATCTCTTCAAGCTCCTCTTGGAAATCTCCTTCTTGGTCCTTCTCCTTTCCTTCCTTCTTCTTTTCTCTCCTCCTTCTCTTGGGGTGTTCTCTTCTGAAAATTCCAGAGCAAATGGAAGAAATGAAGTGGAAAATGAGGGGTGATGGGAAGGGGTGACCGGATTTGACAAGGGGTGGGGGGTAGGTTAGATCATAGGTGGTTTTGTAGGTCCCAAAACCATGGCTAGCCCATTGGTTTTGTGTTAGGTGTGTTGGCTGCCCAACATAACTCTTAACGAGCTCCAACGAGTGTGAGACGCGTGTTTTAATGAGCGCAGGCAACCTATATTCACTGTAGTACCATACCGTGTTATTTTTGCACGTGCGTCGTGCCGAAAACTAGCAGTTATACTAGTATCGGTCCGTCTCGTTCTCGTGCATCTTTGGAATGCAACTCTCCGAAAAACCGTCCCGTAGCCCTAACCATCCACCACGATGGCAAAATCGACCCATAATACTACAATCAATTGCACGTATACTAATAATATATACACACATATGCATATCTTCAGGTACCGTACAAAATAGGGTGTTACATCACTCCCTTCTTAGAATCGTTCTGTCCCAAGAACGTCCTTAGTGGGAGAAAGAAAAACAACAAACAAAATAGAAAACATTCAAAATAAATCCGGATATAAGGCCTTCATGCGGCTCTCCGGCTCCCACGCCTCAAGTGCTCAACACACTCCTCCATCCAGGAGATCAATCTCATCATGTGGATCATTTTGGGGCATACCGCATCCCGTATCCACTGTACTGAGGATGAATCACTTTGGGGTGTGTTGCTCTCGTCCTGGACTACTAGAGATCAATTCCTCTCCATAGAACTCCCTGGGGTCTATTGCGTCCCACGTTCCGGAAATACCGGGGAATATCTCGCTCTACGAATTATTCTGGAGCCCTCACCACATGAACTCCTCATGAGTTTTGCTCTCATCCCGAACCACTGGATATCATTCCCACTCCATAGAACACTCTGGGGCCTATTCCATCCCTCGTCTGGAATGCTGGGGAATATCCCTTCTTCGCGGATCATCTGGAGCCCCCTTATTCATCCTTGAATTTCTTTGTGGGTACTACTCTCGTCCTCGGAATACTGGAGACCAATTCCTACTCCATAGATCACTATGGGACCTACTTCATCCCTTGTCTGGAATACTGAGGAATTCCTCACTCCATGGATCATTCTGGAGTCAACGTCATACACGACCTTCCCGTGCACATCGCTCTCGTCCTCGGAATACTGGAGATCATTCCCACTCCACAGAACACTCTGGGGCCTATTTCATCCCTCGCCTGGAATGCTGGGGAACTTCTCACTCTGTGGATCATTCTGGAGCCAACGTCATACACGACTTTCTCGTGAGTATCGCTCTCGTCCTCGAAATACTGGAGATCATTCCCACTCCACAGAACACTCTGGGGCCTATTTCATCCCTCGTCTGGAATGCTGGGGAACATCTCACTCCTTGGATCATTCTGGAGCCCTTACTCATCCTTGAATTTCCCTTATGGGTATTACTCTCGTCCTCGGAATACTGGAGATCAATCCCTCTCCACAGATCATTCTGGGGCCTATTTCATCCCTCGTCTGGAATACTAGGGAATATCTCACTCCTTAGATCATTCTGGAGCCAATGTCCCACTAGCCTGCCCATGAACGTTGCTCTCGTCCCTGGAATACTGGAGATCAATCCCACTCCACAGATCATTCTGGGGCCTATTTCATCCCACGTCTGGAATACTGGGGAATATCTCACTCCCTGGATCATTCTGGAGCCAACATCACACAATCTTTCTCATGAGCGTCGCTCTCGTCCCTGGAATACTGGAGACCAATTCTACTCCACAGATCATTCTGGGGCCTATTTCATCCCTCGTCTGGAATACTGAGGAATGTCTCACTCCATGGATCATTATGGAGCCGACCTTACCACACGAACTCCCCATGAGTATCGCTCTCGTCCCGAAATACTGGAGATCAATCCCTCTCTATATAACACTCTGGGGCCTACTTCATCCCTCATCTAGAATGCTGGGGAATATCTCCCTCCACGGATCATTCTGGAGCCTTCATACTCACGATCGTTCTCGATTCATCATATCTCCTTCTAGTGCCCGAGTCAAGTTCTCAGCACATCTTCTAGCTCTCGGTTTGCACTTCTATAGGGTCGGTGATCACTCCCTCCTTAGAAGAAAACAAGGCTCACCAAGGAAAAGGCAAATATTTCAGCCTTACGCCTTATCCCAAACACTTAATAAAATAAGTATAAGACGAGACAACCAACTACCCAAACTTTCATGCTTTATAATAGTCATAATATCATGCTACAAAACATAGTACAAGTTCATCATCCATATCTTGCAAAAATGCAACCAACAAAACATTTTACTATTTATCGACTATGATAGCCCTTACTATTACATACTTCTTTCCAGTTAAGTTGAGGTTCGTCCCTGACGAACAGGCTTCTTCCCTTTATCGGTCACCTTTAGTAACTGGTCATTGGGTTTCCCTTGCAGTCGTGGACAATCTGATTTCTTGCGCCCGGCTTCTCCACAATTGTAGCAAGTGCTTGTCTAGGCTCTTTTCGGGCATTGACTTTTGAAATGACCTGGTTCTTTACAAAAGTAACACACCACTGTCTGGTTGGTCCCCTTGCTGGTATTAAGCTTTATGGACTTGTGAGTTGAGTCCCGCTTGTCTTGGTCATTGGTGTGAATATGTTTCTTCCTCCTCTCCTTCGTCTCGGCCTCGCCTTGACTCCGCCTCATGTCCATTTCTGTTACCGCAGCTCGCTTTACTAGCTTGTCGAATCGGCGAATGCCTAACGGAACCATCCTTGACCTCAACCCAGGCCTAAGTCCTTGCTCAAACCTTTGGACCTTCTTTGCTTCCTCCTGAACCATCTCCGGTGCATTTCGTGACAGCTGAGAAAACTTTGTCTCATATTTCCTGACGGTCATATTTCCTTGCTTCAAGCTATGGAACTCCATAGCTTTCTCTTCTTGCACATCCAAAGGAAAATAGTGCTGTCGGAATTCCTCAAGAAAATCTTCCCAAGTGATCTGTCCCTCTCCGATACCACGCTTCACGGACTGCCACCAAACTCCGGCATCCTTCTCCAGCAGAATTGTGGCCAGACGAACCTTGCTATCTTCGGGAGTCACTAGTACTTCAAACACGGTCTCTGCCTGACGTATCCAGTCGTCAGCAGCCGTGGGGTCGACCTGTCCTTCGAAAACTGGCGGTTTCATCTTCTTGAACGATTCCACCATCCTTATCGGGTCTGCTGGGGTAGCGACTCCTAGTGTTCCCTGTGGCGGTGCTTGGTTTCTACTAGCTTCCACAAATGCTCCTATCATTTGGTATACACAGGTAAACTCTGCTTCAACATTGAAGTTTGTGTCGTTGGTCCTACTGCCTTCGCCCTCAGCCATTCTACGGTGACTGTTTCTGATTCTTCTAGACACCCTTCAAGGAAAGAAAACACACAGGGTTAGTTTTGGATGTAAGGAAGATCACAAACATACGGTAAAATGAAACAATCATGGTTTTGACCTTCCTGCAATCCAAACTAAACCCAGCCATTTGGCATTTTAGTCAAATTTCCTACTGTGTTAGATTACAAATTGAAGTCAGCTCTGATACAACTTCTGTAGTGCCCCGGATCCCCATTACAGGGTATCCGTGACACTCCCCAGAATCTTTACCTTCAAATGCATCTCAACACAGTAATAACATGGAAATTTAAAAAACTTTTTATTGCCAAATGAGTTATTACATCATCGATTACAACCAATGTCTTGTTCTTGACAAAAATACAAATTACATAAACTCAGTACATCTTATTACAACATACATCACTCCTTTCTGCAAAGTTAACAACTTCTCCCTCTATGAATGGCAGTCGACGGCTCACTGTCGAAGCTCTGCTGAACAGTCAATTTGCTTTCCTGGGACTTGCTCCTCGGCTTGAGTCTTCTGCTGTGCTACTCTGATATCTCTGCACCTGCTCGAAAGGTAGAAGTCGATACCTAAAAGGTGGGGAACGTCTGACGCAAAGCTGGTGATAACAGCGATCCTCTAAAATTTAATCACAACCCATCTTGAACGGAAAAGGGAAACGTGCATCCTAAATTATGTGGTGCTCGTGTATGCCATGACCTAACCACTAAATGCACCAATCACAAGTCTATTCTAAAGCAAGCAAGACTTGGAAATTTAGATCCGCATGCATCCCATACTACATGCGTCTAAGACCCAAGCGTAGCCTAATCAAATGCACGAACAAGAATGTACACGATGCACCTACTCTAATGCAATTCAGTTGGGACGTATGCATCCCATACTACATACTTTCCCAAAATCAACTTCGATGGAAATGTATGCATCCCATACTACATACCTTCCAAGGAGTTCGCCTCTCCTGATTGTAGGGTTCAATCCCTCGCCATGCATCCTACCCATGTACCCATCCAGTTCCCAATAGACTGTCCGTCGTCCAAGAAGATTGCAGCGGTCAGTCATATTCCACCCTGCAGTGCCCAAGTGGTCACCGCCAGTTGGTACCCGCGCACGGACCTCCTTAGAAACCGCGTTGAACCTGGTCCTTACGACCCTTGGTTCCACATGTCCACTCATGGACTCTCGCATGCATGTTCACCCCTGGCCCGGGTTATGAACAAATATACACCAAACACAAAACACAATCCGCGCTTTAGGGACGTGAGCACCACGGAAGGTCAATTCCTTCGGGCCTCCCGCACCTTACTCCGGCAAACTTTGGGAATCAACAGATCGAGATACGAGTCGGGGACTCAATCCATGAGCGGCCGAAAACGTATCCCTACGACTGGAAGATACAACACCGACTATGGCTTAGTAGGACTAATGCAATTTTCCAACCCCCTAATAAACCATTCTAACCCCTACCATACTCTAACTATTCGGGTAAGAATTAACTGCTTCCATACTTGCCTATCAACCTCTGGCCCCTGGCGACACCGGTCCGGTTCGCCACTTCCCCGACTTGGACTCGTCCGGCAAAATGGCCTACGCCTGCCGCTACCCCGGCTATAAATATAAAATTGCCCCGTGAGCTCCACCCACTGGAATGCTCGGACGTCCTACGCTCTGCATAAGTCTAATAATATAGGCTTGATAGGTGCAGGGTATCCTTTACCCTAGTGACTAACTCGAATCACACATCCCACTCGGGGAATCAACAACCTCAATAACAGAGATTCAACCATCCCTAGCCACGAGTCACCGACTCGGCTCACACACAAGGGAAAACACTTTCACAATCCTTAGTCCTAACCTAAACTAAGCAACCTACGGGTTTCTGCCCGAATCTCAAAATGGTCATAACTCTATTGATACAACTCCGATGGAGTGCATGACCCAACCTGGAAAGGTACGATCCTAGGCTACAACTACCTAGTTGATCACGAACTTAGATTCAACCATCTAAGTCCTCGACATAGCTTTTCAAGCTCCAGCCTGCGTGCTTCCTGCGCACGGGCCTTACGACACATATCCATTTAACAATTTTATTAGCATAACAAATGATCTTTAAAAAATCTGAAATAAATCATGGATGATACTAACACATAAATAAACAAACCCTTGTAATTTTGTGGTCTAATGCAATATATTGTGCTCTCGGAAAAATCCACAACATGGCACTCCGAACCAGCTTTCTCTAGTTCTATTCTGATTTCTACTTCTAATCTTTGGAAAGCAATCCTATGCATTCTAACTCGCATGCATGCAACCAAATTTAATTAAGAGACAAGAATTTCAAGTTTAGAGAAACTTCCCACCTTAGGTTGTAGTAGTAGAGGGAATCTCTTCAAGCTCCTCTTGGAAATCTCCTTCTTGGTCCTTCTCCTTTCCTTCCTTCTTCTTTTCTCTCCTCCTTCTCTTGGGGTGTTCTCTTCTGAAAATTCCAGAGCAAATGGGAGAAATGAAGTGGAAAATGAGGGGTGATGGGAAGGGGTGACCGGATTTGACAAGGGGTGGGGGGTAGGTTAGATCATAGGTGGTTTTGTAGGTCCCAAAACCATGGCTTGCTCATTGGTTTTGTGTTAGGTGTGTTGGCTGCCCAACATAACTCTTAACGAGCTCCGACGAGTGTGAGATGCGTGTTTTAAAGAGCGCACACAACCTATATTCACTGTAGTACCATACCGTGTTATATTTGCATGTGCGTCGTGCCGAAAACTAGCAGTTATACTAGTATCGGTCCGTCTCGTTCTCGTGCATCTTTGGAATGCAACTCTCCCAAAAACCATCCCGTAGCCCTAACCATCCACCACGATGGCAAAATTGACCCATAATACTACAATCAATTGCACGCATACTAATAATATATATACACATATGCACATCTTCAGGTACCGTACAAAACGGGGTGTTACAGGAACTGCTCCCGCAACTGTTGGAAACTCTTAATTGATAAGTTCGGATTCCAATACTTGGTTCGACGCCACTTTAGCCACTTGCGAACGAGTAAGTGCAAAGTAGTTTGCCATTCGAAATTTCTCCCTCAACTGTTGAAAACTCCTAGACGAAACTCGCGACATTCCAGTAATCTGACACAGAGAAAGTAACACTCAAATACTTGATAGATTTTTCCTTCAAAAAGAAACCAATTACAAGATCAGGAAGGTCAACACAAACATTACTTAGGTGCTTAGAAGATCTTATTTTATAACAAAAATTTGGATTACAAGTTTTATTGAGACACAAGTTCCTACAAAACCACAAAAACTTCCTTAACTCTTTCTGGGAAGAGGGACGCTCCTGTTAAGAAATACGGGCGGCTGACGAGCGCTATGCCGTTCTCTCGACCTCTCTGAGGAGATCTCTAAACCCACAAGCCGGGACGTACCCTTGGGGCCTACTTTTCTAGCGGCCCCTCCAACTAAAGTCCCCCCTAGACAAACCATCTACTCCGCTCTGAGCGTCCCCTGGGATTTGCGGGACTTCGAGCAAACAAAGAGCCAGCTCATGGAACGATCTTCCTTGGACACGCTCTTCTCGCGAGCACGACGTGCTCCTGACGTTGCCACCATCAAGAAGCCTCTTCAATTGGTGAACTTCCATCTCTAGCTCAACTATTCTCTCTTTGAGAAACCGTCCTTCACCTTAAACTTCTAATGAGGCACACTCCCTCCAAAAAATTCGAGAATTGTCCTCATAAGATTGGTGACCTCCATGCTCCTCTAGAGCACCATGTTCTTCAACTCATCTCACTCTGTGGTAGCCGAAAGTAAGGAGTGACAAAGGAGTTTAACCCGTGAAGACTCTGGAGTAGTTGCCTCCCCCGAAGGACTATCTTCTACCTCAACAGGGGGTACTTCTTATGAAGACTCATCATCGTGTTGTGCTGCTATCTCTCGACGGGATAACTTTCTTCTCAAGTGGCCGAGCTCCGCTTCAACTTTCGAAAGTCTTTCCCGAGACTGAGCAAGCCCCAACTCAGTAATACAGGGCTTGTTACGAAGCTGTGACATCCCGCTATCCTTAGAAACAAGTGCGTGGTATACAAAGACCTGCCAATCCAAGAAAGAGACATAAATCACTCTAAATGAATGTGTGAAAGCTACAAAATCACTCTAAATGAAAGTGTGAAAGCTACAAGATAACAATGTTTTTCACAAAAAGGGAGAAGAGAGCTTCAGTGCCATACATGAAGTGAGCGCCCAAAAGAAGTTTTCATTGTTAAAGTAAAGATACAAAAGCGGTGTCCAGTCCGCTATTAGGCATCGATAAAAAAGAAGTTAAAAAAAACAAACAACAACAGCTAGTTACAAAAGAAGTCAAGGGTCCACCTCGGCAGACTGGTTTACAGGGGGTGGGCTCGTGACCGCTCCACTCAATCGCGTCCGGCACCGCTACTATAGCAGACTTGGGTCCGCTACAACAATCTCCTCCTCCTCTTTCTCCTCGCTACCCTCCTCCTATTCGCCATCGACGAGGTTGTACAGAGAGTACCCCGAGTAATCGAACCCAGGGACACGCACTTCTACGTGTTTAAGCGCCCTCGCGTACGACTGCTCCATGTTCAAGCGCTAGTGCCCTTTTGGTTCAGCTCTTGCCACCTCCACCACTGCCTCCTTCTCATTGGTAGCAGTCTGCCTTCGCGGCAAGCTCTTTCTCTCGGTCCGCCCTCTCCTTCTCCAAGGCAATTTGCTCATTCGCCTTCACCAGCACGGACTCCAGCAACCCGATCTAAATCGCTTGAGTCGCCGATAGGTGCTTCTCCTCCTCATATGCCTTGGCGGTCTTTGCTCACTCCGATAGATCCCTGTCGCTCGCCACCTTGAGCTCTTTCTCTTTGCTCCGCAAACTGCTCCAATTGGTGGCTGAAGTGGCAAGTGATCTACAAAGACAAAACGAAAATTCTAAGTTACGAAGTGGCAAGTGATCTACAAAGATGAAAGAAAAATTCTAAGTTACGAAGTGGCAAGTGATCTACAAAGACAAAAAAATTCAGGCGTAAGAAAATTTCTATGTTACGAAGTGGCAAGTGATCTATTAATCCGCAGAAAATCAAGACAAAACTTACCGACATGTTGGCCCTGGTTATCTCCAGGACGTCATCACCAACCGACCCCGCCATCATGGCAGCTCGGTCCTTCGGAGTCACCAATTGCTGCACCGCCTAGATACAGATGGCGGAATCCCCGAGGAACTCATCGAGTTTCATCACACGCCAGTCGGGGACGAAGTGCTTCTTGTGCTCCTCGGTGAGAATCGCTTCTGCCATTGCAGTAAGAAGCAGAGCTTCCAGAGCCAGAGTGACACCTAGAGTGAACTCCCTTGCAGATGGGGCAGGAGAAGCGGAAGGGAGAGACTCCAAGTTAACCACCGGAATGGTGGGCGCCGAACCCCAAGCAGCTTTGGCAGGTGGGGGTCCCGCGACAGTCCTCTTCCTCTTCTTCCTGTCGGGAGCCTTACTACTTAGACCCCCACGCTTGGACACCATCGATATGAAGTCCATGTTCGCTGCTTCCGCAAAGTGAGACACAACGGGATTAGAATAAGGAGATATATAAGTACAAGAAAAAAAATGAAGAGAAATATAAGATGCATACTAGGGTCAATCGGATTGAGATCCCCACCGAAGAAGACCTCATCGGTTACATCTTTCCAACACAGAGGAGGTCGACTCAGAAGTTTCAAAACAATCTTATCCTCCGCTGGGCTTAAAACCGGTTCGGCCTTCGCCCACTTCGGCACCTCCTCTCTCCATCTCGTGGGAATCTCCCACGGTCTGCTACTCCGAATAAGAAAGTATTTTCCCTCCAAAACTTGATGGAGTCGGGTTTATCGATCAGCTTCACGCCCCGGCGTGGCAACATATAGTACCTATACGCCGTGTTGCTCTTTCGATGGATTCTGTAGAGTCTCTGGAGAACACTAAGTTGAGGCTTGACTCCCGTCGCCTGACATGGAAGAACGAATCCGTTGACATGCCTCCACATGTTTGGCATATACTGGATCGGACTCAGAGAGTACCACCTCAGTACCTCGGTCACAAACGGAGGAAGAGGAAGAAAAAAGGTCGGCGTAGAATGCATCAAACGGAATAAAGCACAAGTCAGGGGAGGTCGGCGAACAGGCTCTGACACCCAGGCTCGGAAGGAGAAGGCCGAACTCCCTCAGTATCATGAAGCACTCTCGGATGCACACCAAGTTCCTCTCTGAGAGTATTGATGGGGCATCATCGAATTCAAAGTGCTCCCAAGGTCTATTCTCCTCGTACGAAGGCGTCATTCCGTATACCACTCTTGACAGAAGGTTATCCGAATAATCTCGAACTTCGCCGAGGCTTGTCAAGGGGCAAGGAAAACCTACCTTACTCCCCTACTTCCTTCACCTTCTCTACTACCATCTTGGCAACGACCGACCCTACCACCCTCTTCCCCTTATCCATTGTCGGGGGAAGGATCAATTGTAGATCCCCTTCACTGTCCGAAGTGGAGGTCTCATCCCCCGAGGAAACCCTAGACATCTTTTGATGAAATATATAAGCTAAAAAATATATATTTACCTTGATGTGATTGCTACGGTCGGAATAGTTCGCCAAAAAACCAGACACCTGGCCGCGACCACTAGCAAAACCACCCAAGAGAGAGAAAACTTTTTGAGAGACAAAGAAGAGAATGAGGAATTGAAGGGGGGGTGAAGTCTTATAGAGAAGGAGGACGTCGTTTGGGCTTCTGAGACCTTTGGGCCCCCAAAACCACTGGAAAGCCCAAAAGACCAACCATCGTGAATACTAAGCAAACAAAACACGAAAAGGCAGGAATCTCATGCAGCACCAAAAGCCGTTGATTGGTCAGCGGTCAAAGGGAACACATGTCAACTACTAAGCCGCCCTAGCTCTTCGGTGGCGTACTCCGGGCAAACGTGTCCCCGAATGCAAATCAGGCAAAATCCGTTAACTGGTTAATGGTCGACATCAAAGGGGACACGTGTCACTCTGCCGAGCCACCTAGCTTTTCGGTGGTGTACTCCGAGCAAACGCATCCCCGAACGTGAAATCACGCAAAAGCCATTGACTGGTCAACGGTTAAAGGGGACATGTATTACTTTACCGAGACACCCTAGCTCATTGTAACATCCCGTAATTTCAAAAGGAACTATAATATAATATAATATAGGTCATTAAGAGCTTTCCCCATAGGGATTCCTATGGGGGTGTAGGTGTGCAATTAATTGCAAATGGTGTGGGGGGGGAGGAGGCACGGTAATGGAAATGTAGCAAAAATTCTTTGGCTGCTGTCTTCAGATGAAGGTGACGTGGCTGGTCACGTGGGACCTGCCCATGAGAGAAGTGAACAGGCAGCTGCGCTGCTACTATTGGCGCTGACGTGGCTGGGGCCCACCAGAGGGGGGTTTTCGGGCTGACGTCAGCGTGTGAGAATGAAGGGAGAGGTGAGATATAATAGTCCCATATCGGGGTTTAAATAAGATAATTAAATATAAATAATAATGCCTTTGATCAAGAGTCACCAATCTGGTTAACCACCTTTTGAGAGACAGCCTGTGGTGGGCAGTTGTACTATACTATAAATAATTTATCTGATAAATTGTATAAACTGTCTGAGCCTGGGGCAGGGGCGTTACACTCTTTGGTGGCGTACTCCGAGCAAATGCGTCCCCGAATGCGAAATCACGCAAAAGCTGTTGACTGGTCAATGGTCAAAGGGGACACGTGTCAATCTGCTGAGCGACCCTAGCTCTTCGGTGGCGTACTCCGAGCAAACACGTCCCCGAACGAGAAATCACGCAAAAGCCGTTGACTGATCAATGGTCAATGGTCAAAGGGGACACGTGTCACTCTGCCGGGCCACCCTAACTCTTCGGTGGTGTACTTCGATCAAACACGTTCCCGAACGCGAAATCATGCAAAAATGGTTAACGGTCAACGGTCAACGGTCAAAGGACACGTGTCATTCTCACCTTTCATGACCGTTCGATCTTCTTGATTTCTGAGCCGATCGTGATCAACGGCTCTGATTTCGCCACGGCGTCAGGTAATTTAATAAATCCTTTATTTAATTATTAATTCGAATTTATTATTTAAAAATTTTCAAAATTTTAACTAAAAATCGAAATTATTAATTAAAATTCTAAAAAAATATTAAATTCGGGAATTTTTTTAAAATTCTGAAAAAAGATAATATTTAAATTTTGAGTAATTAATTAATTTTTTGAAAATTAATTATTTAATCCCGAAAATTGAATAAGAATTTCGAAAAAATGAGTAAAAATTGGAAAAAAAATCCTGAAAATTCTAAAAAAGTCACAAAAATTTCAAAAAATTCCAAGGATAATTTTGAGCATCTCTGAAACCTAGGAGAGCATCGTTACACTCCGAACGAGCTCTAGAAACGTCCCCAAGAACGCCGATAGATATTATAAGCCACTAAAAGCGAGCGAACTACTCCTCAAAGGCTGTGAAACTCAGTCGTCGGGAGTGGGGGGCTTGTGATGTGGCTAAAAATAAAACCAAGTCGGGACCGTTAAAATCGGGCACGAATCTCAAAGCTCGCATGGGTAAAATGGTAAAATCATATACAAACGGGTCCGAAAATAGGAAACTGGGCCATTTTCCAAGCCCAATAACACAAAAACGGATCTGTCTTACTGAATTTTGGCGACAGGCCATTGCAAACAAACCCATGTCAGTGAGAGAGTGATTTAATTCATGATTATTTCTAAGAGACAGATTAAACTAAATCTCTTATCATGAAAAGATTTAAACTTTCTTTCTTATCCAAAAACACCGGGACATATAGATAAATAATTATATCTAAATTGTCTCTAAAGGCGACAATAAATATCCCTCTACCTCACCATAAACTGGTAATCAGTATTTTTTCCACAAATGGTCTTTCATAATCTCCTTAGTTACTGACTTGAGCGTCGGGATCAATCCCGGTGTTTCAAACTTTTTGCAGGTCAGCAGCAGGGTTCAGAAACACTTTTAGTGTTTTTAGAAGAATTCACAAATCATCTATTTGCTTCCACACAAAAATTAGCAGCAGTATATACCATGCTGTTGCGCTCCCACACAGGCCACACCTGGCTGGACCAATAGCATCGATGTAAATAGAGTTCGTTTGTTACATCTTCAAAAACGAACCTTGCACATGATGACAAGAGCCCCAGTCCGAACCACACAGGCCACACCTGGCTGGACCAATAGCATCGATGTAAAAAGAATTCGTTTGTTACATCTTCGAAAACGAACCTTGCACATGATGACAAGAGCCCCAGTCCGAATTCAATACTATTTCCCTTGTTTTGCAACAAAAGCGCTCGGTTCCTGGCATCCTGTACCCCTCATATACAATTCAAAAGCAGGGCATCTCAAGTATCAGCATTTTTTGAGGCAATGTACGATGATTAATAACTATTGGCTTTTGCAATCATATATGCTAGTTATGTAATAAAACATTATAAATAATCTTTTAATACTATTTCGTTTTTACAGCTTATATTCACTACTATTGTTATTACTTATTATTTATTACTTTTGTTATATTTACTTGTCACTGTTAATAGCTACTTATGAATTTTGTTGCTTTATACTTCTCTAATATTCTAATATTCTGTATACACTCACATTATAAGAGCATCCACAATCGTTTGATGTAAAAATGGTAAAATACATATTTTGCCAATCCATTTTGACGAAACCCTACAGTCGTCAAATGGCAAAAATGTATAAATTCGTTAAAAATGAAATAGATGTTTTGTCTGTGATTTAAAAATAATTTATACAGGCCGAAATGTAAAAAATATTAATTAAAAATACGAGACGAAACATCGTCCCAAAAAGAAAAAAAATTCAAAATAACCGGACTGTTTCGTTCGGTTGTAATGGAGTTTTTTTTGCAAAAAGCAATTGCAAAAAAAATTAAATATATTTTGCAAAAATTATTTGTAAAAACAATTTAATAAATTGCAAATACAATGTCAAAATTTGCAAAATTAATTTAAAAAATTATTTTTTTAAAAAAAATGGAATGGGACCCATCCATTCTGTTTCTTTGCTTTCTTTTTTTTAAAATTTTTTTTATGCTTTGCGTTCTTTTATTTTATTTGTTTTTTATTTTTTTTTTACTTCGGACGAAACATCATGTTTCGTCCGATTATTCAAAAATATAATTAAATAATCCTGACGAAACATGACAGCTGTGATATGCATTTTGCTATTTCGAATGCTATTTTTTCCTTTCTACTGTAGCCGAATGACAAAAAAGGGCAAAATGCCTTACGACTGTGTGCGCTACAGTACACTTAAAATGAAAAAAATGATAAACAAGCAAAACGATTGTTCTCTAAATAATCTTTTATTGGCTTTTGCAATCATATATGCTAGTTATGTTACAACCTGTATACATTAACTATACAAGTGTAAAGAATGAAGGTCAGGCAGACATGCAGCGGAAAAAAAACAATTCTTCGTATTCTAGCTAATTAACTGCAGCAGCTTTGAAAAGCTCTTTCCATTTTTCAGGATCAGTACCAGGTCCTTCTCCCTGCATCATTCAAATTCATGTATTTCAGTAAATATCAAAATGTTTTTTTTGAGTTAAAAGGTGAAATAAAGTCATCATGTTTCATTAATGAGAAGTTAATAAAACAACCCCGTGAACCGGGAGAGAAACAAAAGTACAAAGCAGGAAACAAAATACAGTGCGGAAAATAAAACATATACCCCCAACAAAGCCAGGGGGGTGGATCAAATATCAAAATGTTGTTGTGAATTCATAACGTGTATTGTCTAAACTAGAATATGAGTCAAGAAATTTTCGGCCGACTGTATTTTTTGGATAAACATTGCAGAATATGTATTATTACATATAAACTTTAAAAGTACCTCCACTGAGTTGATTTCAAATATTTGTCCCTGAGTGACTTCCAAGTCTAGAGCCTGAATGCAGGCTTCTGCTACTACAAGTCTGCTCACCTCACCCACAAGTTTGTCACCTGAACAATGAAGAAGCCATTAGTTCATCACATATTTATTTGTTTTATGGTTTATTTATCAAAATATCCTGATGTGTATTTTATTAAATTCACTGAAGGTTCATGACCTCTCAAAAGCAAATGTAGTTAATAGTTCCGTCCGGGATTAGGGTATTTTCTGACTGTTTTACAAATGTTTGTTGATTAAATTTCAAAGAAATCAGTATCAACTGTTGGGTTTATGTCTTGCATACTATGTTGGATAAGAAGACGATGAGACGATGGAGAAATCGAGATGATCGGAGACGGAGTGAAAACAAGAGAAACAGTCAGCAGCAGCAGGTGGAGTTGCGGTCGACTGCGCGGTCGACCGCACTTGGGGTCGGTCTACCGCTTCGACTACATAGAGTTCCCGAGAGGGGGACGGTCGACCGACGGCGCTAATAGATTATTTTTTTTTTTGAGGGAAAAGGTGGAATAAGGCCACCCTGTTTCATTAATAAGTGCATAACGAAACAAACCCAGAGTACTGGGCCCAAATACAAACTACATACAGAAAATAAAACAAATATGAAGCAACATGACGCGTACAGACAACAACTCCCTCCAACAGCCCTGGAGGGTGGGCCGACACACAAGCTCGGTCCAGCAAAATTGTGAGTACGTCAGTATAGCTTCGTACAGTGCCTCCACGGCACATGCACACCCACCTGAAACAAGTCTGGCAGGATTTTATCACCCGCCGATTCCTGCCTTCACT
Organism: Hemerocallis citrina; assembly: GCA_017893485.1. Lineage (NCBI taxonomy): Eukaryota > Viridiplantae > Streptophyta > Magnoliopsida > Asparagales > Asphodelaceae > Hemerocallis > Hemerocallis citrina. The sequence continues at coordinate 390,461 of CM030367.1, read as the reverse complement.
TCGCTGGGGGGACCCCATCTTTGGGCCCAAACCCCGCAGAACGAAAACTGACCTCCCGGCACACGCACATGCAACCAACACCCTGGAATTTGAGACAAGTGAGCGCACATCATGGAGGGACCCCATCTTTGGGCCCAAGCTCCACAAATGTGCAAGACCACCTAACTCCCGGCATCTTCACACGCACTACCAACCCTCGCAGATCGCCAAGAAAGGCCCTGAGAGTGTGGACATGGTGGCAAGCGTGCAGAACATCCGGGCACACAACTAGCAAATCATGGAGGGACCCCATCACGGGTCCTACCCCACAATCGAACAAACCTACTTGCTTCACACCCCCAACCACACTACCACAACAAAAACAACCACTGGTCCGCCGAATCACCGGCCTCCCCAAGTGGGATCTGGGCAAAGTGTATGTGTGCACGGGGGGGGGGGGGGGGCTTCCGCCGAATCACCGGCCTCCCCAAGTGGGATCTGGGCAAAGTGTGTATGTGCGGTGGGGTGGGGGGGTCCGCCGAATCACCGGCCAAGTGGGATCTGGGCAAAGTGTGTGTGTGCACGGGGGGGAACCTCACCCAATGGGATCGACGAAAGGGCGTAGCGACTCGCGGATAAGGAAGCACACCCGACTTCTTCACACGCACTACCAACCCTCGTAAAAACCAAATCATAGCCGCAGATCGCCGTGATTGGCCCCGAGAGTGTGGACATGGTGGCAAGCGCGAAGAACATTCGAGCAAACCTCTAGCAAGGCAAACCAACTCCAATCTAACCCAAACCCCAACCCCAATCAAACCACCCCAACTCCAAAAACAACTCGGAACTCAGATCTGGAAGAAAAGGCAACTCCGGCCCCAACTCCGGCGCGGGATCTCGGAGGGGACAAATTCCCACTCTTCCAAAAAACCCCAAAAACCCATGCATATCACACGCTTCTCCCAACTGTAACCCAAATCCGAACCCCATTCAACTTACTCCCAAACCCCAACAACACCATTCATTTGACACAAACACAAAAAACCCAACACTAGTTCCACTCTCAATCCCAACCAGAAGATCAAGCAGAAGTGGAGAAGCTGTTGAGAGCTCATCGCCGCCATAAGCGTCGGCACGCTGGCAGTTCCCGGAGTCGGCGACACCAGAGACGACGGCGGACGGGGAGAGGGACTGGAGTGGAAACGGCTCTATGGTCTAGCGTGAAGGGCGTCTGGCGTGAACGGCGAGAGGATCGGCAACAGGATCGGCGAGAGGGTCAGGCGAGGAGGAGTTCGGCGATCGGCGAACGGTGAACGGCGAACGGGGAGATGGCCTGGCGTCGACCGGCGGGAGAGAAGGTAGGTGGGTGAAGGGCGTCACGGGCTGGCGTCGGGAAAGGTTCACGACGGGAATCGTTCGGGAGAGGTTCACGACGGGAAAGTGGTGGAATGGTGGCCATGGAGGGGAATGGAGTAGAGGTAAGGGGAGGGGGGACGACGGGGAGGGGGGGCGGCGGCGCTGAGAGCAAGCCGCCGCCGCCCCTAGGGTTAGATTTAGGGTTTTGGTTGTTGTTTTTGGGTTCGGGAGAATATTCACAATTGACATGCGCTAATAGATTATTTGGGTCGGGTTTTGGTGATTCGTGAGAAACCCAACTTGCTATTCAAGTTAGATCTTACGGCGATTATCGTAGGGTTATCTTTTCAGGAATATCCAAAAGATATTGTATCAAGATATCAAACTACGGTTTCTCTCGATTTCTATATATTATTGTTACTGGCCTCCATTGGGAGGCAAGAGAGAGTACTTCATTGAAGGAGAGACTGAGTGATTCTCTAATTGTAAACAACTAATACTTGCTGGTGGGGCTTGAGAGAGGGTCGTGGTGAGAATTTTAATATTCTTGTATCTTCTCTAGTTGAATAACATCTTGGGTTTCTTTTTCCCGGGATTAAGACGAAAGCCCCAACCGGGACAAATTTGTGTGTGCTTTGGTGTATTTGGTATGATCTCATATGTGCTTGGTGGTTTGTGTTGATTGCATCGAATAACTCAACAAGATCCTAAGAGGGATTTTCGGTAGAAAACCTTAACGATTGGTATCAGAGCTTCGGGTTCAAAGGTTTGTTCAAGTTCTTTGGAGAATATGGCAGATCAGATCACGAAGATCAAGCGGTTCAAAGGCAAGATCAACTTTGATCTCTTGAAGGTGGACATGCATGAAGCATCGGTTCAACGGGACTTGGATCTAGTTCTAGATTGAGATAAAGGGAGACAAATTGGCACAAAGCAGGAGAATTGGGAGGAGATTTATTCAGAAGCCTTGGGTTTAATCCGGTTGTCATCGACGAACGAAGTCAGGTATTGGAGAAGCGCGGCGAGTCTTTGGGCAAGATTCAGAATTTACTACTCGGGTTCGCTATCATAGGTACGGATGTACCAGCAAAGAAAGTGTGGGTTTCTCAGTGAAGGAAAGTACCGCTCTTCTAGATCATGTAGTGGAGTTCAATATGAAGTTATCTGAACTGAGGGCGTTCAACGCAGATGAACTAAAGGTTTCCAACTCGATATATATTCACCACCAAATCCATCCAACAGGATAACCGTGCTAGATGAGAAATCTACCAAGGAGAAGTTTTTCATAGCAGGTATGATCAAAGGGTTGGAGGAGGATGCACTTAGAAAGGAGAGTCAGAATTCGGCGTCAACTTCTGTGAGTTGCTTGGAGGTGGATTGTACTTTGATTGGAAGGAAAAGTGTATGCAGGGGTAAGGTCCGTGGCCATTACATGAGAATGTTGCAAGTGGTTGAGTCAGAGGGGCGACAAATCAAGTGCCGCTGAATCAGGTTATGGCTTAAACAGTACCTTTGTTTCAACTTCTTTATATGTGAATTCCGGTTGTTCTTTTGATTCGGTTAGTTCTTCTCAAGTTTGCTCTGAGAGGGAGATGGTTTCTACTTACAAATTTGCATCATATCGTTGTGAGGGAACGAAAGTTGATAAGATTTGTGAAGTAATGGTTTCTACTTACAAGTTTGTCTCATGTCGTTGTGTGGGAACGAAGATTGACAAAACTTGTGAAATAAGGGGTGAGAAAACAAATGAGTCGAAGATGACAGACAGAAGGGGATATACACTAGAGGAGGGCATGCATATTCCTTTGATGAAATGGAGCCTTATATCCATGAGAACTCTAGACGCTCAGGACTGTAGGTACACAGATCCAGGTGGAGTTCGTTCAGTTTGGGAAAGTTATCGTAAAGTGATGAAGGGTGAGAGAGGAATTGAGTAGAGTCGGCACAATCTCTACCAGCTTTGGAGGAACAGAAAAACTTGCGCAAGTGTTTCGAAGCCCATTGTTCCTAAGGCATCATCTAGTATGCCGTCACTAGAATCATCCAAGCGAGACTGCGACGTTCAAATATCGTCGGAAGGTGGAGAGAGCCTTGAGATAGGTGGAGTTCGTGTGGAGGGTGACATCTCCATGATTACATCTACTGGGGTGTTCCCTTGAGGGGGGGCAAACAGCGGGAGAAAAACAGGTGGAGATAGATTCAATTAGCAGAGGAATTGAAACGAGTTGTTTGCAAGAAGAGAAGAAAAAGAGTCTAGTAGGATTTAAATCACACAGGTGTGGATTCATGAGTTTGCAATCCAAGGTGGAGATTGTTGGGTTTGTCTTGCATACTATGTTGGATAAGAAAACGATGAGACGATGGAGGAATCGAGACGATCGGAGACGGAGTGGAAGCAAGGGAAACAGTCAGCAGCAGTAGCAGGTGGGGTTGCGGTGACCGCACATGGGGTCAGTCGATCGCTTCGACTGCACAGAGTTCCCGAGAGGGGGATGGTCGACCAACCTTGTGGTGCGGTCGATCGAACGCGGCACTGATGGACTATTTGGGTCTTGTCTTGGTGATTCGTGAGAAGCCCAACTTGCTATTCAAGTCAGATCTTACGGCTATTATCGTAGGGTTATCTCTTCTGGAATATCCAAAGGCTATTGTATCAAGATATCAAACTAGGGTTTCTCTAGATTTTTATATATTGTTGTTATTGGCCTCCATTGAGAGCCAAGAGAGAGTACTTCATTGAAGGAGAGATTGAGTGATTCTCTAATAGTAAACAACTAGTACTTGCTGGTGAAGCTTGAGAGGGTCGTGCTGAGAATTGTAATATTCTTGTATCTTCTCTAGTTGAATAACATCTTGGGTTTCTTCTCCCCCGAATTAAGGCGAAAGCCCCAACCGGGATAAATTTATGTTTACTTTAGTGTGTTTGGTATATCTCATATGTGCTTGGTGGTTTGTGTTGATTGTATTGAATAACTCAATAAGATCCGAAGAGGGGTTTTCGGTAGAAATCCCTAACATCAATATGTGTTGAGGATTAAACTGAAGACAGGTACTGAGTAAAAAGAAGAAACTGTAACTACTTAAGACCGAGACAGGAAAGAGATACCTTGACCAATGAGTACGGCACGTCGTTCCACTGCAGTCGCTTTAAGCAAAGTATTTAGATCATATGAAGTATATGGTCCATCGGTCAATCTTCCAGCCCTGACAATATCACAGAATCAACACTAACTAAACAATACCGGAAGTTCATCTTGGTAATGATAATTTATTAGAGAAGTATATCTGGACAGAGAAACACACCTGATAATGGTGAAAGGAAAGCCAGAATTACGAACAAAATCCTCCCCCATTTTCTTGTACTTTAAAACACCAAATAGATTCATGATACTGCAAAATGGAAACAAGAATTACCTACTTACTGAAAACACCGATACCAATAAACGAACCACATATTCCATGGTTCTGTTCAGTTTTACTCAGAATATATCCTAATTTCTGAAGAAGAAAAAAATCTATATTTGAAACCATGTAGCCAGTTGATTATCCCCTGAGACGCTTAAGTGTTATTCCACCTTGACTTTTAAGAGAGGAAGACAATCAACAGCTTGTAACTGCTTCTGGTCAAGCTAGGCTCTTCTTCAAGTCCTTTTTGTGTGGTTTCCCTAGATAAATATTGTACATCTATATTCTGACTTCTAGAGCTGTCCAATTCTCCATAACCTATATGCATGGATTATAATCGGGTTTTCCATACATCTTTTTAAGACAAACTCACTTTAAAACTTCAGTAGCATACTCTGATTAATGACAAAACCTACCTCTACCTAACAGATGTCCTGTATACTGTATTTAGTGAATATCTGAATTTATTTTACGGAACTCTCTTTCCATAAACAGAGTTGAGCAGGCTACTTTTAGAAGAACCAACAATTACAAGTACTTTCATGTAATCTTGGATGATTAGCATCCAATTTGAAAATCAATAGAATTGAAATGTGGTCTACATCATTAAATTTACTGACAAACAAAATTCAGAACCTGTCAAGTAGTTTTTCTGCTCTATTTAGGGATCATAGTATCAAGTTTTACAAAATAAATCTAAAATGACAACTTGCACTCGCTAGATAAAGTATTAAATTTGTCAAAAATTTCTAAATTTTTTAATGCAGTTTAGACAGCATATGTCACATCCAATGGTTGGATTTGAATGTGGATGGTAAATCAACTTTATCTGAGAGCATTTGCCTTGTCGATTATCTGAAAGTACATGCCCAACACTATGTATACATAAAAATTTGCATATCATGCAGGCTTGGCTTCATAACTTGAGTCGGATTTTAGGTTTATCATGTTGAATACTAAAATAATATCCAATAGCTGATATCCATAGCATTGGTCTAATACAACTTTTCTCCTGATTCCAGTCTTCAATTATGTCTCTTTAAATATACATGTAGTGCACTTTTCTTGTAAGATGACCCCAAAATTTTGGTATAAAGGCTTTATTGTTGTTGCTGATGTGCATTTTGTTTTTGCATTATGAAGTTAGACATAACGTAAACCTATAATATTTGTGATGAGGACATCGGTTCAAGACGATTCGGGCGTTTCTATCAGCGCAGGCATCGTCTAGGACAGCTGCTTATTTAGTTTAGGATTTTATTTTAGTACCATATTTGTTTCTGACAATTATAGCCATATGTAATCTTTTTGTATTTTTCTAGATTTTGATAAAGTTTTGAGATTTATATCAAGATGTATTTTGAGCCTATTTATAGGCCTTGAGATTAATGAGAAAGCATGCCATTCTTGATTAAAAAATTGTGTTGACTTTTTGCACTTCCTCTCTCTCTTTGTGTGATACAAGTGAGATCCAAATTATTAGGCTTTGTGATAAATCCTAATACAATTTTAGAGTTAGTGATTAACTCTAAAATCTACCCCGAAATTAAAAATCCCCAAATAAAATTACCCAAACCCTAATTTTCCAAATCCCCAAAACAAAACCCTAATCCCTCGTATTCTACTCCAAATCCCGATCAACAGCAAACTCCACCCCTTCGTCTTCCCCAGTCCCGCTCCACCTCCACGCCACCGTCCACGACCGCAGCGACCCTCTCCTCACCGATCAACTCCACCATAACTCACCACCGACATCCTTCGCCGTCATCTCCACTGCCTCTTCTCCTTCATTCACCACCATCGCAACCATCCCGTCGACGAAACCCCTCACCCCAAATCAACGTCACCCCCACAGTCGCCCCTCCTTTCCCTCACCCCTGTCGACCACCCCCTCTCACTTCCACCACAAAACAACTCGCCCCATTCGCCCCGCCTCTCGACGACTTTGCCGCCGTCGCTCACGCCGCCTACGGCCGTCGTCGACGTCAACCAGTGACGATGCCGACCACCTTGTCATTGCTCTTGAAGTTGTTGTGTACCATTGCTATCTCTTGGAGTGCTATGTTCTAAGTTGCTGTCCAACTCCGAGATCTACGATGGTTTCTTTGCACTTGGTATACTCTTTCCATTATTAAATATTTGTGTTCTACTGCCCTATTATCTATTATATTATCTGATTTGTCTGTCGTCCATATAAATAACTGAGATTGAGTGTTCCACATGCTTGAGTAGAGTACGAATCAATATTGAACCTATTACTTGCTAAAACACTTAGGGATTTAATTATTGATTGTAGGGTTGAATTATTAATTAGGACTGTTAAACGTGATTCAATTCTTGAAAACCCATCAAACCTGTTAACTGTTAAAATTTCTAACTTTGAGCTGTACTACATGTTGGTAAAATTAATCCATTAAGAATCTTGGAAATTCTCTATTTAGGATTAGTTTTACATTATTTTGGTATCAGAGTGAAAGTTCTTAAAACCCTAGTTCTTGCATTGTAGGCATCATTTTTGCATTCATTTAGGATTGTGTAGTCTTTTATTTTTTCTCTTTCTTTCTTTTATTTTAGGTCATTTCAGATTCATAATAAATAAATAAATAAATAAATAAATAAAATAAAAATAATAATAAAAAAAATTAGGATACACACGACCCCTAGTTTCCACTTTTGGCGAATGCGTCTTCGCAGCACCATCACAGATCCTGAAGAGCCTTTCTTGTCCCTTCCAAATCACCCAATTAGGAACCCTAGACTTCCCTGACCTGAAGTGGACAATCCTGATATCTCTGCTACCCTAGCTGCCATCTAAACAACTCTTGCCAATATCAATCAGAGGCTTAAGAAAGTGGAGTTAAATCAAACCGTTGTTCCTGAGCTTCATGCCAATCGTCAGAATGTTCGTGACGATCAACGTCAAGAATGTGATCCTGACAAACAATATAAGAAGAACTTTAAGGCTGACGTTCTCCCGTTTGAAGGCCACATGGAACCCCAAGCTTACCTCGATTGGATCCGTTCCATGGACCACTACTTTGTGTGGTTTGACATGAGCGAAGTCCTTAAAGTTAAATTTGCCACAATGAAATTAACTGGGAAAGCTCAACAACACTGGACTAATCTTGAACATGCCCACAGAGGCCGATGCCTGGCACCCATAGCCACTTGGAAAGCCATGAAAGCGAAGCTCACTGAGAGATATGTACCATTATCGTTCCACACCCGATTGCTAGATTCGTGGAACCAACTTTATCAAGGAAGTAAATCCACACAAGTAAATCCACACAAGATTATGTTGATAAATTTGATGACTTCCTTATTCGGTACAATGTTTTAGGTAAAGAGAGTGAAGAACAAACTCTCTCTAGGTTCAGAACTGGACTACGAGCTGACCTTAGGAACGAGCTAATCTATAGAAATGTGGACTCAAAAGCGGCAGCCTACGCCTAGTCCTTGATATGGATTCCCTTAAAGCTAGTTCTCATTCTAGGTCCAGCGACTCGAGAGATCATTCCTCTAGAATGGCCTCCACTGACCTACCTAGACCTAAGCCTCCCTCTTAGCACCCCAACAAATCTTACCCCAGCAAACCTAATTCCAATTTCAATTCACATAGAGATGAACATAAGGGTAAGAACACTGAAAGAGATTACACTAAGATTGACCCTCTCACTAAGTGCTATAAATGTAAGGGATATGGTCATGTCGCTAGCAACTGTCCCAGTCCCAGTAGGATCAATATAGTAGAGGGTACCGCTGTCATTGCTGACGACTCTGACAATGAGTTCTCTTATGAGCCTATTGAAGGCGATGACTTCGGTGAAGAAGAAGATGACCAGTATCTCCACTGTATTCGGTCTATCCAATCACCTCACTTGAATGTAGTCAGATGTACTTTGTGCCAACCAAAAGAAGAAGATGATTGGAAGCGCACTGCTATATTTCACACCTTCACGACTATAGGTGGCAAAAAATGTAAGATGATTATTGACAGAGGGAGCTGCGTCAACGATGTCTCTTCTGCGGTCTTAGCTAAGACCAGACTCAAGGCTGAACCCCATCCACGCCCATACAAAGTATCTTGGATTGATGCAACAGCACTCCAAGTAACACATCGATGCTTAGTCCTTGTGGACTTCAAAGCTTATAAACAGGAAATTTGGTGTGATGTGCTCAAAATGAATGTGGGTCAAGTCATTTTAGGGAGACCTTGGTTATACGATCACAATGTGATCATATATATGGTCGATCCAACCATTGTGTGTTCCAGCACGATGGACTAAAAATAAAGTTCATACCCGTGAGACCATGAACTAGTCCAGCTGAAACAACACCGGCTCCCTCGACAAAGGGCAAGGAGGTAACGTATATAGATGAAAAGGAACTCACGAAAGAAATTGATAAAGGGGCTACCATTCTTTTATAAACAGCGAGAGAGGTCCCTGAAGATCCTAAATCACTCATGCCATCCTAAGTTACTCCTGTCCTATAAGAATTTGCAGATGTGTTTCCTACTGACCTCCCCAACCAGTGCCCCCATTGCGTGACATCCAACACGCTATTGATCTAGTTTTGGGAGAGAGTCTACCTAACTTGCCACATTATCGGATAAATTCGACAGAGCATGTTGAGTCGAAAAGGCAAGTTGATGAGTTATTAGCAAAAGGCTTCATCAGAGAAAGCTTAAGTCCTTGCGCTTTTCCTGCTCTATTGACGCCAAAGAAAGATGGAACATGGCGTATATGTGTGAACAGCCGTGCCATAAACAAGATCACGGTGAAATACCGTTTTTCCATTCCACATTTGGATGACATGCTGGACATGATGTCTGGTGCCACAATCTTTTCCAAGATTGATCTTAAAAGTGGCTACCACCAAATACGTGTTCGTCGTGGTGATGAGTGGAAGACCGCCTTCAAGACGAAAGATGTCTTGTACGAATAGATGGTCATGCCATTTTGAATGACAAATGCCCCGAGCACGTTTATGAGAATCATGACGCAAGTACTCCATCCCTTTACGGGCAAGTTCCTTGTGGTTTACTTTGATGATATTCTTATTTACAGCCGATCCATTGGGCAACATCTTGACCATTTGAGACAGTGTTACCGCTAAATCTGGTGTGGGGGCAAACAGATAGAATTTGTGGATTCTTTGGAACGTTGAATAGTCAAACCTGAAACCTTTTCGCCGGAGTTTGACCGTTATCTCCCGCCGTTCACCTGCAGAAAGTGCGATACACTGGGGTTGATCCCGGCGATGCACCTTCCGACGCTCAAGTCCGTAATCAGAAAGATTATGAATGAGCTTTTACAGGCAAAAAATTGATTACCTATTAATGGTGGGGGATGGGGGGTATTTATAGCCGCCATAGGGACCAGTTTCGAGATAAAATTCAAATCCCTACTTCCCAGTGAATGGATAGAGAGGATCAGGGAAGTTGATTAAGGTTAATCATAAACCCAAATTCTATCTAGCTGGACCGGATTTCTCGGGGGTTGGAACCTGTATCCAGTTGAGACGGATCCGTTCGTGGGCTATTGGGCCTTTGGAGAAAAGACCCAGTACCCATTTCAAACCTGTTTGTAGGTAAAATTACCATTTTACCCCCGAGCTTTAAGATTCGTGCCCAATTTGGACGGTTCTGATTTAACCCCATTTTTAGCCATATCGCAAGCCTCCCACTCCCGAAGACTGAGCTTGATCAGCCTTTGAGGAGTAGTTTTACTGTTTTAATGGCTTGCAGAGTAGTATCGGAGTCCAAATGGGAGGTGTCAAATCTTTGTATGAGGTATTATGGTGATTTTCCGAGTTAGTTGCGCGCTCTAGGTTGTTCTTGAGCTCTCCTAGACTTTTGGTGATTTTTCTTAATTTTTATCTATTTTTGGACAATTTATTTAGTTTTGCGTAGCCGTGATTTATTGTTCGGGGGTCTTAATTAATTATTCTAAGCAATAATTATTTATCCAGGGGCTCAAAAATATTTCTCCGAATTTATAATTATTTATAAGAATTTATAATTAATTTTCCTGAATTTTTAGTCATTTTTTCCACAAATTTTAACTAAATAATTCGATTTTAATAAATGAAAATTAACTTTTTAATTCGATTTATGACGTGACGCAATCTGGGCCTTCCATCAGCCAGTGGTGCGAATTTCTGGAGGATCGGACGGCCGGAGTAGCTTGGCAGGCTTTTTCTCCGCTTGCGGAGGTCGGTGCCTCGGTAGCTCGGCATGCCCTCCTCAGCAGCTCGGCAGCTCGGCACGTCGCGAGCTGACGAGCTACATGGCTGAATATGGAGTGTCCATCACGGCACAAATCACGAGGAGATGTGTTCAGATCACGAGAAAATGCTATCTTGTCGTTTTGTGGACGTGGCGCGATCTGAACCGCTCATCATGTTCCGGCGAGATTTTTGAAACGATCCGATGGTTAGGGTAGCTCGGCGTCATTTTTCTTTAAATGTGAGGGTCGGTACCTCGGTAGCTCGGCCGTAGCTGTTCGCTAGCTCTGCAGCTCGACCTTCGTCCTCGGTAGCTTTGCTGTAGCTGTTCAGCAGCTCGGCAGCTCGGCTTTTGCCCTTTGGTAGCTCGGTGGTTTGGTTGTGGCTGCTTGGTAGCTGGGCAGCTCGGCAGAGCGCCCCAGTAGCTCTGTAGGTCAGGACGAGCCGTTGGGCCACGCGGCATGATTTGGAGTGTTCATCATGGCGCGGATCACGAAGTCGGGGGTTCAGATCACGAGAAAACGTTATCTTATCATTTTGTGGGCATGTCGTGATCTGAGCCACTGATCATGTTTCGACACGAATTTTGAGACAATCTGACGGTGAAAGTGGCTCGTCAGCATTTTTTCTCCATATGTGGAGGTCGGTGCTCCGGTAGCTCGGCAGAGTGTTTTGGTGGCTCGGCCCGGTACGAGCCGTTTGAGCCACATGGCTGGATCCGGTGCGTTCATCCTGGCACGGATCATGAAGTTGGCGGTTCAGATCACGCGAAAAAGTTATCTTGTCGTTTTGTGGGTGTGGCGTGATCTGAGCCGCTGATCATGTTTCGACACGAATTTTTGAGACAATCTAATGGTGAAAGTGACTTGGTGGTATTTTTTTCTCCATATGTGGAGGTCGTGCCCCGGTAGCTCGACAGAGTATCTCGGTGGCTCGGCCCCGTACGAGCCGTTTGACCCACGCGGCTGGATCCGGTGCGTTCATCCTGGTGCGGTTCAAGAAGTTGGGGGTTCAGATCACGAGAAAATGTTATCTTGTCATTTTGTGGGCATGGCATGATCTGAGCCGCTGATCATGTTTCGACATGAATTTTGAGACAATCTGACTGTGAAAGTGGCTCGGCAGGATTTTTTCTCCATATGTGGAGGTCGGTGCCCCGGTAGCTTGGCAGAGTGTCTCGGTGGCTCAGCCCGGTACGAGCCGTTTGAGCCACGTGGCTGGATCCTGTGCATTCATCCTGGCACAGATCACGAAGTTAGGGGTTCAGATCACGAGAAAACATTATCTTGTCGTTTTGTGGGCGTGGCGTGATCTGAGCCGCTGATCATGTTTCGACACGAATTTTGAGACAATCTGACGGTGAAAGTGGTTCGGTGGTATTTTTTTCCATATGTGGAGGTCGGTGCCCCAGTAGCTCGGTAGAGTGTCTCGGTGGCTCGGCCCCTACGAGCCGTTTAAGCCACGTGGCTGGATCCGGTGCGTTCATCCTGGTGCGGATCACGAAGTTGGGGGTTCAGATCATGAGAAAACATTATCCTGTCGTTTTGTGGGCGTGGCGTGATCTGAGCCGCTGATCATGTTTCGACACGAATTTTGAGACAATCTGACGGTGAAAATGGCTCGACAGCATTTTTTCTCCATATGTGAAGGTCGGTGCCTCGGTAGCTCGGCAGAGTGTCTCGGTGGCTCGGCCCCTACGAGCCGTTTAAGCCACGTGGCTGGATCCGGTGCGTTCATCCTGGTGCGGATCACGAAGTTGGGGGTTCAAATCACGAGAAAACGTTATTTTGTCGTTTTGTGGGCGTGGCGTGATCTGAGCCGCTGATCATGTTTCGACATGAATTTGGAGACAATCTGAAGGTGAAAAGTGGCTCGGCGGCATTTTTTCTCCATATGTGGAGGTCGATGCCCCGGTAGCTCGGCAGAGTGTCTCGGTGGCTCAGCCCGGTACGAGCCGTTTGAGCCATGTGGCTAGATCCGGTGCGTTCATCCTGGTGCGGATCACGAAGTTGCGGGTTCAGATCACGAGAAAACGTTATCTTGTCATTTTGTGTGCGTGGCGTAATCTGAGCCGCTGATCATGTTTCGACACGAATTTTGAGACAATCTGATGGTAAAGTGGCTTGGCGGCATTTTTTCTCCATATGTGAAGGTCGGTGCCTCGGTAGCTCGGCAGAGTGTCTCGGTGGCTCGGCCCCTACGAGCCGTTTAAGCCACGTGGCTGGATCCGGTGCGTTCATCCTGGTGCGGATCACGAAGTTGGGGGTTCAAATCACGAGAAAACGTTATTTTGTTGTTTTGTGGGCGTGGCGTGATCTGAGCCGCTGATCATGTTTCGACATGAATTTGGAGACAATCTGAAGGTGAAAAGTGGCTCGGCGGCATTTTTTCTCCATATGTGGAGGTCGATGCCCCGGTAGCTCGGCAGAGTGTCTCGGTGGCTCAGCCCGGTACGAGCCGTTTGAGCCATGTGGCTAGATCCGGTGCGTTCATCCTGGTGCGGATCACGAAGTTGCGGGTTCAGATCACGAGAAAACGTTATCTTGTCATTTTGTGTGCGTGGCGTGATCTGAGCCGCTGATCATGTTTCGACACGAATTTTGAGACAATCTGATGGTAAAGTGGCTTGGCGGCATTTTTTCTCCATATGTGAAGGTCGGTGCCCCGGTAACTCGGCAGAGTGTCTCGGTGGCTCGGCCCCGTACGAGCCATTGAGCCATGCCAAGTGAACCGTCGCAGCCTTTCTCTATTCCGTCGTTTTGCTTCCTTAAATGGGCCCCCAAGCATTACAAAAGCCCAACTGTCGCTTTTTGGCTATAAGTTCTCATCCCCTCTCACTCTTATCTCATTCTTTCACTTTTCACTCTCAAGTTTTACTTCTGCTCTCGAGTCGCTCTGCTAGCGGAGATTTGAGCTCAATGGCGGTTGTGCTAGCTGTCGCGAGGGCCAGGCGATTTCCGGCGAACTTTTTCCGACCGTGAACGTCACATCAAGGTCAGTCTACTTAGCCTTAGATATTTATTCCACGAGATGTCACGAGTATCCTCGGGTAGGGAGGCATCATCCTCGGGGGGTCGGAATGTCGAGGAAAGGAGGGAAGTGGTGAGCAGAAGGAAGGGGAAGGGGAAGGAGATAGTAGGGTCGTCTGCAGCCGAGGAGAAGGGGAAGGAAGTGGTTCGGTCCTCGGTTGTCGAGACGGTGGTGGAGACAATGAGGCAGGCGGGCGAGCTGGGTCGGATGCCGACCGTGCTGTCCGGTCATGGGGGGATAAGGCAGTACAGCGGCAAGCTGCTAACCAATGCTGTCTACGGTCACGCGGAGACCTACGAAGAGAACGATCCGAGGGAGGTCACCGAGGTGGACGACATCCCCTCGGCTCTGACCGAGCAGGACCTACTCCGGACTAGGAAGGGTTTCGCCATCCCCCAGGAGTACACACTGGTTCTCCCCGGCCCCGGGGTGCGAGAGAACACAGTCTTCCCGCCGAACACTTATGTCTTCGCCTACGACGCGTTGAACGCCGACCTACGCTTCCCCCTTCATCCCTTCGTGACGGTAGTCCTTCGGTGGTATGGGCTATGCCCCATACAGTTCATGCCGAACACGTGGCGCCACGTGCTTGGTTTTCTGCTACAATGCCGAACAGCCAAAGTGGAGCCGCAGCTCGTCATCCTTCGAAGTTTGTATCGAATCAACAGAATGAGCAAGCTCGAGCCTCGCTACTATCTGTCGCCTCGGAAAGGAGTTAAGCTAGTAGAGAATCCTGACTCGATAAAGTCATGGAAGGGGAAGTTTTTCCTGATCAAGGGGCCATCGGCGTGGGACTTCCCGACCCGGTGGAAGGAGGAGGTGCCGAAGTCCGCAAAGGCTGAGCCGGTGTTGACCCCGGCCGAGGCAGAGGTGGTGGCGAAACTAATCGGTCTTCCGATGTTGAGTTGGAGGGAAATGACCGAGGAGGTGCTACACGGGTCGGGCCTAAGTCCGATCGACCCGAGTATGCTCCTGACATCCCACTTTGTGATTTTCTTTTCTTGAATGCCTTGTTTTTTTTAACTCGTTTTTTCTTTCACCCCGACAGAGGCTCCGAACATGGACTTCAAGGCGAAGATGGCCGAGCGAAACAAAGCTGCCGATGCCAAGAAGAGGAAGAGGACGAGCACGGGTCCCTCGTCTGGTCGACCCACCAAGGCTCCTTCGGCAGTCGTCTCCACTTCTCCTCGGGAGCCGTCCTCGGCTGTTGTTGTCCAGCTGACCACCTCTGCCCCTTCAGGCGAGGGCTTCTCCATCTCGGCGGCGCTGCATCTTGAGGCCCTGCCCCTGATCGAGCAGGCCGAGGTGATACTGACCGAGGCCCACAAGAAGTTGTTCATCCCCAATTGGCGGGTGATGAACCACGACGGCTTCGTGGGGGATTCGGCGATGAGTATGCCTTCTAAGTTTTTAGCTCGGCTTTCATGGTGTTCTAACTGCTTCTCCGTGCAGGCGACTTGCCACTTCAGCCACCTCCTTGAGGAATATGCTGAGTAAGAGAGGGAGTTGAAGGCCATTAGCGACAAGGACCGAGCGGAGAGGGCGAGGGCCGTGAAGCAGCTCGAAGCAGAGCAGCGCCGCTCGGACGCTCTGGCGGTCCAGGTCACCGACCTTGAGGCAGCTCTGGCGCAGGCGAGGGAGAAGCTTGCTTCGGAGGTTGCTAAGGCAGCCGAGGAGAAGGCCGAAGCAGTGAGGGCCCTGGAGGCTGTGAAGCGGCAACAAGCCGAGGCTGTGGAGGCGGCGAGGACGGAGATCGAGGCCAAGGCCAAGAAGCATATGGCAGCCAACAGGGAGCAATCCTACGCCACCGTGCTCGAGCACATCGAGGCTCGGGTCCCCGGCTTCGACAGGTCGGGGTATAGGTTATGGGGCCCGGTTGCCGATCCTGATGCCGAGGAAGGAGCTGAAGGAGAGGAGGAGGAAGACGAAGGAGAGGATGGGGACGAGCTACCGGGCGACGATACTCCTGCCGACCCCGAGATTGTGGAGGCGGAGGGAGGGGATGACTAGGTCGTGGCTAACCCCCGAGCCGGAGCAATGGAGGACGAGGGGCCATCTACCGAGGTGCCCGTTTCCGAGCAACCACTCAAGGTGGCCCCTTGATCTTCTCGCTCCTGTATATACGTTTTTTTTTTGTTTTTTTGTGTACTGCCTTGTAGCGGACTAGCCACCGCTTTTTTGGTATGAATGAAACTTTCGTTTGAAATCTTTCTGAAGTTCAACTAAGTGTTGGAGTCTATTTTGATTTGAAATTTCTTTGAATTTTAACTAAGTGTTGAGTACTTCTTCTCTTGATGACTTGCCGAGTGTTAGCAAGTCTTGCTTTGAAGTTTGGCTGTGTTGCACGAGCTTAGTGTTGATGTATTTTTTTAGGGGGTGCCGCATCACGAAGCTGTAGCTGAGGCCGCTCGTCTCCGAGCTGACTTGAAGATGACGAAGTTGGCCCTCTCCTGCAGCCGAGAGTGTTTTCTCAAAAGCGAGTTGGAGCTAGAGCATCTCAAGGCAATGCTGAGAGAGAGTCACTCCGAGTTAAAGCAACTACGGAAATGAGCTCGCGAGGTCTGTCTTGAAGGTGAGGTGGAGTTGCTTCGAAAGATGCTGTTCGAGGTTGAAAAAGAGAAAGGCGAACTACTGGCGGAGGTTCACCACTTGAAAATAGCAGAGGACGAACTTTCGGCGGAGGAAGATGAGTTAGCTTCGGTGGTGGGTAGGTTGATGGCCGAGCGCGACGAGTTGACGGTGAGGGTGGACGAGTTGAGGAGGGTTACGGTCGACAAAAGTATCGAAGTGACCCATCTTCGTCGAATTATATCCGATAGCCCTGGCACCGCAGGCTCTGCTCACCTTCCTTGTTTTAAAATAGCTATGAAGGATGCCACTCTGAAGGACCGAATCATCGAGCTCGTGGAGGAAGTAGCTCGACTCAAACCCCAGCCAGAACGGATTAACATCAGAAGTACGTCCTGCACTCGCGAAGAGAGCGAGAGAGGGATTTCGTTTTACGAGCTTGCGACTTGCTCGCCTGCCATTAGGCGTAGCCCAGTTGATGCCCAAAGTGGTGTGGCTGCTTTGTTGAGCGGCACACCGGTTAGGGCTACTGTGAGGGGCAGTGCTGAGGAGGCGTCGCAGTTCGTTGGTCTAAAGATGAGCTCCGAGGTTAGGTGCCGCCCCCTCGGGTGTCTCAGAACCGGAACGTTCCCGTCCCGAAAAAGCATTGAAAGAGCTGTTATAATTATGTCTAAGTTTTTGCAACACCTCGTAGTAGTAAGTTGGTCTTGTAACTTGAGCTCTTTTGTACGCTAAAATTTTATATAAGTGAAAGCTTGTCTCTTCTGCATTTGTGTGCTTTGTTGGTACTTGTTATTTGTTTGATACTATTTGTAACTTGATGGCCAGAAGTGATTCCAACGGTTGTGGGAGCAATTCCGAATGGCGAATCACTTCTGGCTTGCTTAAGAGCTAGCTTGCGAAGCAGAATCGAGCCAAGTTTTGGACTCCGAACACGTCGTTCGAGTAAGTTTCAATGGTTGTGGGAGCAATTCCGAATGGCGAACCACTTCTGGCTTACTTAAGAGCTAGCTCGCGAAGCAGAATCGAGCCAAGTTTTGGACTCCGAACACGTCGTTCGAGTAAGTTTCAACAGTTGTGTGAGCAATTCCGAATGGCGAACCACTTCTAGCTCGCTTAAGAGCGAGCTTGCGAAGCGGAATCGGGCCAAGTTTTGGACTCCGAACACGTCGTTTGAATAAGTTTCAACAGTTGTGGGAGCAATTCCGAATGGCGAACCACTTCTAGCTCGCTTAAGAGCGAGCTTGCGAAGCGGAATCGAGCCAAGTTTTGGACTCCGAACACGTCGTTTGAATAAGAGAAATTAAAGGCCTTAAATAGAGAGATAAAAGTAATCACAAGGAAAATATGGGGGAAAAGATTTTCTTTATTGATAACTACTACTCAGCTGCTTCTAAGTTGCAAGCCGTTATTACAATGTGGAAATAAAGAAGCAAGTATAAGAAGTAAAAAGAGAGGAATGGCTCGACACTTGAAGGTACTCAGAGAGGCGTTCAGGCACTCTCTTGGTACTTCAGTAAATGGTTGGCATTCCAAGTTCTGGGTATCTCTCTGCCATCAAGATCTTCTAGTCAATATGCTCCGGGACGGACTACTTTGGAAACTCTGTACGGTCCTTCCCAATTCGGAGCTAGCTTACTCTTTTGGCTAGGGAATGAGATAGCTAGATTTCAGAGGACCAAGTTCCCCTCTTTGAGATCTGTGGGACGGACCCTTTTGTTGTAGGCTTGCTCAATCCTTCTCCGATAATTTTGCTGGCGAATTGAGGCTCTTTCATGCAGCTCATCAATCAAGTCCAAATTCGCTTGGAGCTCTCTGGCATTCTGCTCTTCATCATAGGCAATAAGGCGAGGAGATGGCAGACCAACTTCCAAAGGGATCACAGCCTTGGACCCATAGGTGAGATTGAAGAGCGACTCTCCTGTGGGGGTCCGTTTCGTGGTGCGGTAGTTCCACAATACGTTAGGAAGCTGTTCCGCCCATAAGCCTTTGGCCGACTTATCAAGCCTCTTCTTGATGCCGGAGAGGATCTTCCTGTTGGCGTTCTCTACTTGGCCATTTGACTGAGGATGGGAGACGGAGGAGAAAAATTGCTGGATGGAAAGGTCTTTACACAAAGATCGGAACGCTGCCCCTGTGAACTGTGTTCCGTTATCTGTTATTAGGACCCGGGGTACGCCGAACCTACAGATAACAATTCTCCAGAAGAACTGCAGCACTTTGTTCTCAGTAATGTGGCCAATGGTTTGACCTCGATCCATTTAGAGAAATAGTCGATTGCCACGACTAGGAACTTGAGTTGGCCTGGAGCTGGCCGGAATGGACCTAGCAAATCCATCCCCCACATTGCGAAGGGAATCGGGTTTGAGAGGGATGTGAGTTGTGCTTAGGGTAGACAGCGAATGCTGGAGAACTGCTGACAAGGGCTGCATTGCCTGACGTGTTGTTCGGCATCTTGGAGTAGGGTAGGCCAAAAATACCCATAGTTCAACACTTTCCTGGTGAGGGACCTTGACCATGAATGGGATCCGCCTATTCCTTTGTGGAGTTCTTACAAGGCATACAAGGCTTCTTCCGGGGAGAGGCATCTCAAGTAGGGTCTGCCGTCTACTTGGGTGTAAGAGCGTTTGTACAAGACTCCTTCAACAAGGGTGTACCGCTCCGCTCTCGTTCGGATTCGACAAGCCTCTTTGGGGTCTTCGGGGAGGAGCCCATCCCTGAGGAATTCTGTCAAAGGTTTCATCCAGTTGTCCAGGAGTTGGACAGGCAGCGACTCTATCGAGTCGGGATCTTCTTCTTCTATGCTCGGTCTTAGGAGTACTTCAATCAGGACGGTCTGCTCGAGACCCTGAAGGGAGGAGGAGGCTAATTTGGAGAGGGCGTCTGCTTGGGAGTTTTCTTCTCTAGGGATCCGCTGAATTTGTGCCTCTTCGAATGAAGCCATGGGACTTTGGACCTTGGCTAGGTACTTAGCCATTCGGTCATCTCGCGCCTCGTACTCTCCTAAGACTTGGTTCACGACTAGCTACGAGTCACTAAATATCTGGAGACGTTGGGCCCCTACCTTGCGATCCATACCGAGGCCGGCTATAAGGGCTTCATACTCCGCTTCATTGTTGGAGGCCTGAAAGTTGATGCGGAGGGAGTATTGGAGAACGAAGTCATCTGGGCCTGCCAGAATGACCCGTATACATACACTGTCCAGATAGGAGGCCCGTTCGCTACTTGACTGACTTCTGGGATGGTGCTCTCCACAATAAATTCAGCAAAGGCCTAAGCCTTGATTGCGGTCCGAGGCTGGTATGATATGTCATGCTGACTCAGCTCGATCGACCACTTCATCAGATGGCCGGAGGTCTCGGGTTTGTGTAGGACTTGCTTAAGCAGCTGTTCGGTAAGAACGACCACTGAGTGGGATTGAAAATAAGGGCGGAGCTTCCTAGCTGCCATAACCGAGGCGTACGCTATCTTCTCCAATCTTGGATAGCGGAGCTCGGCATCCTGAAGTACCTTGCTCACATAGTAGATAGGCTTCTGAGCCTTGTCTTCCCTCACTAGGACAGCACTGAGGGTTTGCTCGGAGGCAGCTAAGTAGAGGTAGAGTGTTTCTCCGCGGATAGGCTTGCTGAGGAGAGGAGGATTGACCAGATAGGCCTTTAGCTGATCGAACGATTCTTGCTGCTGTTGGCCCCACTCGAAGCCCTTAGCCCCCTCTGAGGGCTTTGAAGAAAGAAAGACACTTCTCCCCTGACTTAGATAGGAAGCGCCCTATGGCCGCGAGGCGCCCATGAGCTTCTGAACCTCTTTCACACTTGTAGGAGGAGCCATGTCCAGTATGGCTTTGATCTTCTCGGGGTTAGCTTCGATCCCTCTTTGGCTGACCATGAAGCCTAGGAACTTACCCGATGAGACTCCGAACGTACACTTGTTCGGGTTGAGCCTCATTTCATGCTTTCTTAACACATCGAATGCTTCTTGCAGATCAGCAACATGGTCGACCCCATGGATGCTCTTAACTAGCATGTCATCAACATACACTTCCATGTTTCGGCCGATCTGATTCTGGAAGACCTTGTTGACGAGGTGTTGGTAGGTCGCACCGGCATTTTTTCAGCCCGAAGGGCATTATCTTGTAGCAATAGAGCCCTTAATTGGTGACGAAGGAGGTCTTCGAAATATCCGGGGGGAACATTCTGATCTGGTTATACCCGGAGAAGGCATCCATGAAGCTGAGCAGCTCATGGCCCGAAGTAGCGTCGATCAAGGTGTCAATGCTTGGGAGAGGGAATGGATCTTTAGGGCATGCTTTGTTCAGATCCGTGAAGTCGATGCAAATTCTCCAGCTCCCGTTGGCCTTCTTTACCATAACAACATTTGAGAGCCATTCGGGGTAGTTGACTTCTTGTATGAATCGGGCCTTAAGGAGCTTGTCCACTTCTTCCTTTATGGCTTGCTGGCACTCAGGGGCAAATTTGCGCCTCTTCTGTTGGACCGGTTTGGACCCCGGAACAACGCTCAGGTGATGGACGAGAAGTTCCTCGAAAATTCCTGGCATGTCGGCAACCGACCATGCAAAGAGATCATGGTTCTTTCTGATGCATCGGACGCTGATATAGAACTTGCGGTTCAGATCTTGCTCGGAAAAGAGCACTTCCTCCAGCTCATCTACCAGTTCGGACATAGGTTGGGCATTCCCTTGGGGAATCTCAAGAGTCTCGAGGAAGAGGACAAGACCCCCGGTGGAGGTCATATAACACTTGCGGGCCATCTCTTGACTACCTCTTACTTCCCCTACTCCGGTCCTGGTGGGGAATTTCATCTTAAGATGATAAGCCGATGGGACAGCCACTAAAGTAGCTAGGCCAGGTCGGCCTAGAATCACATTGTAAGCAGCTGGGATGTCGACGACCATGAAGTCCATTGGCTCCGTCCGGGTAGTAGGAGTTTTGTCAGCGGTTACGTCGAGGGTGATCACCCCTTCGATAGTCACCAGCACTCTTGTGAACCCATGCAGCGTGTAGCCGGTGGGCTTGAGCCTGTCCCGTGATAACCTAAGTCCTCGGAAAGCCGCCAGGAAGAGTATGTTAACGGAGCTACCATTTTCCACCAGAATCCTCTCCACTTTAAAGTTTGCCATATGGAGGTTGATTACTAGTGCGTCACAATGGGGGGTTCGGACACCCTCCAGGTCTTCATCTGAGAACGTGACCGGGACCCCGAGACCTTTAGGGGGAGGTATGCCGTGAACCGACTTGACTTCTCGTATAAAAGCCTTCCGAGAAGAGTTGGAGGTACCTCCCATGGGGCCTCCATGAATGAGATGCAGGATGCGTTCCTCTTCAAACTCGGGAGTCTCATCGCGCCTTTCAGGACGCTTGTTAGCCCCCTGAAGGGAGGAGGAAGATCAATTCGTTCATTTCTCACAAATTTAGATAGCTGCCCCCTCTGGATGAGAGCCTCAATTTCATTCTTCAGGGCCCGACAATCATTGGTGTTGTGGCCGTGGTCCCAGTGATATCAGCACCACTTCTTTTTGTCCCTCTTCTTGCCAGGGGTATTCATCTTCGGGGCAGGAGGTAGAACTCCTTCCTTCTCAACCTCCATGAGAATAGTTGAGATGTTGGCGTTAAGAGGGGTAAACTTCTCGAATCTGGGAGGCGGACGGTGCTAACCCTGTTGTCCTTTTGGAGCTTCTTAGCTCCCTCTTCTTCGGCTGCCTTTCTCTTGGTTCCGGAGGAAGACCCCTCAAAGGTGGGGTGATGTTCAACTTCCTCAGCCCGGATATACTTCTCGCTTCTAAGAAGAAGGTCAGAGAAGTTCTGTGGAGGCTTTTTGGCTAGGGAGGACCGAAGGCTTGAGTTGAGGATATTTGACTGGAAGGCTGATGCAGAGACCGATTGGTCGAGGGAGGCAATGGACCTAGCTTCCGCGGTAAACTGCTTCACATAATCTCTCAGCTTCTCACCCTTCTTCTGACTGAGGTAGAGTAGCGAAATACTGGTCTTCTCGGTGCGGCGGCTATTCACGAAGTGGGTGACGAAGAGGGTCTCAAACTGTTCAAAGGAGAATATGGAGGATGGGGCAAGGCGAGAGTACCATTCCCGGGCCGGACCTTTGAGAGTAGCTGGGAAGGTTTTGCACAATAGAGCATCAGAAGCTTGGTGGATCAACATGAGGGTCTTGAAGCTCTCGATGTGGTCCACGGGGTCTGACTCCCCAGAGTAAATCTCGAACTGCTGGAGCTTGAAGCCTATTGGAACGAGAGCCTCCATGATAGTTCGGGAGAAAGGAGGTCGGCTTGGGCAGAGGGTCCTTCCTCTCAGCTCCTCTTTCCTGTCTAGTTGGCCGAGGCGCCTCTCCATCTCGTGGAGACAACGATAGACAGCATCATCCCTTCAACGGTAGCCAAATGAGTCTCTGGACTCGTCTTCGTACGAAGGGGAGCGGGGGCTACGGCGTCGGTAGCTTAGGGAATGGCGAGGACTAGGAATATGATGGGGGTTGCTTGGAGCTTGGGGAGGAGTTAGTGATCGGTGGCGAGGACTTTGGACTGGAGGAGGAGTGGGGACCCTTTGAGCATTGTTGTTTTCTGGTCGGAGGTTGAGGGCTTGCAGGATTGTAGCTTGGAATTGTTCAAGTTCAGCTCGGGTAATAGGCCCGTTATCGTCCCTCGGGGGCTACCGACCAGCGGGAGAGTGATGCCTTCTTCGGTGATGCTCGGGGGACTCTCTCCGCCTTCGGTGAGGAAGGGACCTCCTGTAGTCGCGGCGATGAGGAGATCGCTCATTCGGACGTTTCGGGCGGGCGGCTCCCTCACGGGCCCGTCTTTCATCCAAACAGCGGCGAAGGTCCTCTTCTTTCTGCCGGTTGACGAGGATATTGCGGAGGTCTTCGGAAGGACGGGGGTTGTGAGACGCCATCGAATCGGTAGAGGATTGTGCACGGAGACGTGGTCACGGTGAAGAGGTTGTTTCTGATGGTTGGGACGGGAGGCCCCTGCACCGGCGTTCTGGGGTCCAGTTGGCCCCGCGGGGGCTGAAGGTTCTGAAGAGGAGGTTGGTCCTGCTGTGGGGGCTGATCAGGCTGAGGAAGGAGTTGCCCTGCGGCTGGACTGTATGGAGGGGGATCTCCTGTTGTGGTTGAGGAGGAGTGGGTCCACGGTTGGACCCTCTGGATCTTAGTTTCCTTAGAGGCATGGCTAGAAACGATCTGACCGATTGGGAGAGGAAGGATTGCTATTCGTGTGTTCCCACAGACGGCACCAATCTGTTACCGCTAAATCTAGTGTGGGGCCAAACAGATAGAATTTATGGATTCTTTGGAACGTTGAATAGTCAAACCTGAAACCTTTCTGCCAGAGTTTGATCGTTATCTCCCGCCGTTCACCTGAAAAAAGTAAGATACACCGGGGTTGATCCCGGCGACGCACCCTCCGATGCTCAAGTCAGTAATCAGAAAGATTATGAATGAGCTTTTACTAGCAAAAGATTGATTACCTGTTAATGGTAGGGGATGGAGGGTATTTATAGCCGCCATAGGGACCAGTTTCGGGATAAGATTCAAATCCATACTTCCCAATGAGTGGATAGAGAGGATCAGGGCTGTTGATTAAGGTTAATCATAACCCCTAATTCTATCCAGCTGGACCAGGTTTCTCGCGGGTTGGAACCCGCACCCAGTTGAGACCAATTACCGCTAAATCTGGTGTGGGGGCAAACAGATAGAATTTGTAGATTCTTTGGAACGTTGAATTGTCAAACCTGAAACCTTTCCACCAGAGTTTGACCGTTATCTCTCGTCGTTCACCTGCAAAAAGTACGATACACCGGGGTTGATCCCGGCGACGCACCTTCGGACCCTCAAGTCAGTAATCAGAAAGATTATGAATGAGCTTTTACTGGCAAAAGATTGAATACCTGTTAATGGTGGGGGATGGGGGATATTTATAGCCTCCATAGGGACCAGTTTCGGGATAAGATTCAAATCCCTACTTCCCAGTGAATGGATAGAGAGGATGAGGGCCATTGATTAAGGTTAATCATAAACCCTAATTCTATCCTGCTGGACCGGATTTCTCGCGGGTTGGAACCCGCACCCAGTTGAGACGGATCCGTTCGTGGGCTATTGGGTCTTTGGAGAAAAGGCCCAGTACCCATTTCAAACCCGTTTGTAGGTGAAATTACTATTTTACCCCCGAGCTTTAAGATTCGTGCCCGATTTGGACGGTTCCAATTTAACCCCGTTTTTAGCCATATCAGACAGGTCTGCGGTATTTTGAGGAAGGAGCAGCTTTATGCTAATCCTACAAAATGTACCTTCCTCTCCGATCAGACTATCTTTCTGGGATTTATTGTTTCTGCCAGAAGAGTATCTGCTGACCCAGAAGATACGAGCTATTACAGAGTGGCCGGAGCCCAGCAATATTCGTGATGTGTGGAGTTTCCATGGCCTTGCCACCTTTTATCGTCGGTTTGTGCAAGGATTTAGCACGATCATGGCTCCGAAAACCGACTGTTTGAAGAAAGGTGAGTTTGTCTGGTCGAAAGAAGCCATGAAAGCCTTCAAAGAGATCAAGAAGAGAATGACTCAGACACCTTTCATGAGGTTGCTTGATTTCACTAAAGTCTTCGAAGTAACGTGTGATGCTTCTGGTATTGGTATAGGTGGAGTCCTCAGTCAAGATAGTCATCTTGTTGCTTATTTCAGTGAAAAGCTGAACGAAGCAAAACAAAAATACTCCACCTATGACAAGGAGTTCTATGCGGTCATTCAGTCACTTCGCTATTGGCGACATTATCTCCTGCCGCAAGAATTCGTTATCTTCTCAAACCATGAGGCCTTAAGATTCCTTAATTCTCAACAAAAGTTGAATCTGAGACATGCTAGATGGGTAGAGTTCTTACAAGAATATTCATATACCATTAAGCACACAAAAGGGATTGATAATAAGGCCGCGGATGTGCTAAGTCGTTGTCACATGATCTTATCTACACTGCGCACCAAAATTGTTGGTTTTGAGAGATTGAGAGATGAGTATGCATCCTGCCCAGATTTTCACAAGATCTACACTTTTTTGAAGGTTGGCATAACTCGAGTGATAGATAATTATTTCTTGAAAGATGATTATCTCTTCTTTCGCTCCAAACTGTGCGTTCCTAGTACATCCTTACGAGAGTATCTTGTTTGGGAATTGCACGCTAGTGGCTTTGCTGGATATTTTGAGCATAGCAAGACCATTGATGCTGTAGAATATAGGTTTTACTGGCCGAAGCTAAAAAGAGACGTTGTGAGACTTATTAACAGATGTCACACCTGTCAACTTGCCAAGCAACAAAGACAGAACACAGGCCTGTATACTCCATTACCTGTTTCCAGTCGCCATTAGGAAGACGTGAGTATGGATTTAGTGTTAGGTTTACCAAAAACACAAAAGAAACACAACTCCATTCTTGTTGTCGTGAACCGTTTTTCTAAAATGGCCCACTTCCTCCCGTGCTCGAAAACTTTCGATGCATCCCGGGTAGCTCAGATCTTCTTTGATAATATTGTGAAGCTACATGGGTTGCCAAAAGCCATTATGTCTGATAGGGATGTGAAATTCACGAGTTATTTTTGGAAGACCCTATGGCACAAGTTGGGTACAAAATTGAAGTTTTCGTCAGCCTTCCACCCACAGACAGATGGACAGACTGAGGTTGTCAATCGGAGTCTTGGCAATCTCTTACGTACTCTTGTGGGAGAGAACTTGGGAATATGGGATTTAAAATTAACGGTTGCTGAATTTGCTTATAACACATCAATGAATAGAACCACTAGCATGAGTCCACACGAAGTTGTACACGGTTATCGTCATAGGCAGCCAATAGATCTTGCCCCCTATGTTAGAACATCACCGAGTATCCGAGTCTGCATCTGCATTTGCATCCTGCATTCATGACTTACATAGAGAAATTTCCAAGAATATTAATGAAATTAATTTTAACTACAAGTTAAGAGCTGATATTAGAAGGAAGTTTAAAACTTTTAATGTGGATGACAAAGTGATGGTTCGGATTCGTCCGGAACGGTTTCTAGCGGGATCCGTTAAGAAATTGAATGCACGTGCTGCAGGCCCATTTAAAATTCTTCATAAAATCAATAATAATGTCTATGTTGTTGACCTCCCCGAAGGCTTTGGCATCAGTAAAACTTTCAATGTTGAGGATCTAGTACCCTATGAAGGCCCAGAATTTAACCCTAGAAATCCTCTTATAGATGAGCCTACCCTGCAGCTTAATGGTGAGATTCCCCCATTACCTCCACTACCAGATACTACTTACCCATCGACAGAAGAATTGGATAATATTTTAGATTAACAGATAATCTCTACTAAAGATGGTGGTACTCATAGATATTTGGTAAGTTGGAAAAACAAGCCGGAGTCGGATAATACTTAGATAGATCGTGGAGAGCTCCAGCGCTTGGATCCAGACCTTTTGGAGCACTATGTCAGGAAGATTGGTTTTGACTCGACTGGGTCGAGCCCTCTTCCACCCGGAGAGAATGATGAGGACATCGGTTCAAGACGATTCGGGCGAATCTATCAGCGCAGGCGTCGTCTAGGACAGCTGCTTATTTAGTTTAGGACTTTATTTCAGTACCATATTTGTTTCTGGCAATTATAGCCATATGTAATCTTTTTGTATTTTTCTAGATTTTGAGAATATTTTGAGATTTGTTTCAAGATGTATTTTGAGCCTATTTATAGGCCTTGAGATTAATGAGAAAGCATGTCATTCTTGATTAAAAAAATTGTGTTGAGTTTTTGCTCTTCCTCTCTCTCTTTGTGTGATACAAGTGAGATCCAAATTATTAGGATTTGTGATAAATTCTAATACAATTTTAGAGTTAGTGATTAACTCTAAAATCTACCCCCAAATTAAAAATCCCCAAATAAAATTAACCAAACCCTAATTTCCCAAATCCCCAAAACATAACCCTAATCCCTCATCTTCTACCCCAAATCCCGATCAACAGCAAACTCCACCCCTTCGTCTTCCCAGTCCCGCTCCACCTCCACGTCACCGTCCACGACCGCAGCGACCCTCTCCTCACCGATCAACTCCACCACAACTCACCACCGACATCCTTCGCCGTCATCTCCGCTGCCTCTTCTCCTTCATTCACCGCCATCGCAACCATCCCGTCGACGAAACCCCTCACCCCAAATCGACGTCGCCCCCACAGTCGCCCCTCCTTTCCCTCACCCCCGTCGACCACCCTCTCTCACTTCCATCACAAAACAACTCGCCCCGTTTGCCCTGCCTCCCGACGACTTTGCCGCCGTCGCTCGCGCCGCCCACGGCCGTCGTCGACGTCAACCAGTGACGACGCCGACCACCTTGTCATTGCTCTTGAAGTTACTGTGTACCATTGCTATCTCTTGAAGTCCTGTGTTCTTAGTTGTTGTCCAACTCCGAGATCTACGCTGGTTTCTTCGCACTCGGTATACTCTTTCCATTATTAAATATTTGTGTTCTACTGCCCTATTATCTATTATATTATTTGATTTACCTGTCGTCCACAAAAATAACTTGGATAGAGTGTTCCACATGCTTGAGTAGAGTACGAATCAATATTGAACCTATTACTTGCTAAAACACTTAAAGATTTAATTATTGATTGTAGGGTTGAATTATTAATTGGGACTGTTAAACGTGATTCAATTCTTGTAAACCCATCAAGCCTGTTAACTGTTAAAATTTCTAACTTTGATCTGCACTATGTGTTGGTAAAATTAATTCATTAAGAATTTTGGAAATTCTCTATTTAGGGTTAGTTTTACATCAATTTGACCTCCTAATGGAGGAAAATTCTTGTGTTTCACTTATTCATCTACCATCAAATATTTCCATCAGGCATATAGTTATAGATTCTGAGAGTAGAAACACAACAAATAATTATACTAGTGACTTGAATTGAGATTAGCAGCAGACCCATTACCAAAAACATACAATGTAGGAATTAGTTTTCAAACAAATGAGTTTCAGTACCTCCATGGTAATTCATTAAATTTCGTAACTCCGACGGATGAAACAAGAACAAATCTCTTCAATGTTGGGGGCAAAGCCGACACCAGATTCTGAATGCCCTCCCAATCTTCAAAAAGGTGACATAATGTTTCACTCGGTTCTCATAAAGAATAATTTAATTATGAATCTAATAGGTTTTCAGTAGAAATAAACTTTTCAATTGTAATGAAGACAAAGCATGAAAAAACACAATATTCATTAAACATTCTCATTTGTTACTGACATAAGAAAAGAACTATATAATTCCATTTACCAGGACAACAAAGATGTTCTGTAAATCAAAAGGAAGTATAAGTATCATAAATGATCCAACATAGTTGAAGCCCAGCTTCAACTCCAGAGAACAATAACTTAGGGAACGAAATGGATTACATAGTTTCAGGTTAACCTTTTCATTTACAAATTAGATAGACTTTCTTTCACATAATAAAGCCATGGAAATGAAGTATTGGTGATCATTAGAAAGAAAGAACATAACTACACTGATTAGAAGAATGCTCAGATTTTCCTACCTACTCTTTCAGGTGTATTATCTCCTTCCCAACGTTTTGAAGGAAATGCAGTAGTTCCAGTGCAGAAAATCACATGCGTGACCCCCTATGAAACAAGAGTCCTATAATTTGATTTAATGACGAAAATTACAAATATATAACTCTGATATATGTTAAAATCTGAAAAGTGATCAAGGAGCGGAAACAACAAACCTCGAACATAGCTGGATCTATATCACTTGGGTTCCGTGTGTCCCCTTTCCATATCTGTAGTTAATTTGATTAAAGTATATCTTTAGAACAGCAATATATATATTTTATTTGTTTACATATTTATTTATCTTTGTGAATATTAGAGTTACATCTAGCAAAGTAATAAGTACAAAACTAAATCCAGATATCTTAAGAGCAGGCAACTGTACCTGTAAACTGTCTTCATCTTGTACACCAAATAGAGACATTGCTTTCTCAGGATCTCTAAGCAATATGCGAGATTTTACATTTCGGGTTAACAGAGAAGCTACAATTAACTGCCCTGGAAAGAGATTGTATCCAGTGAGAAATATTTGAAAGTTTGAACAGCTGATTGAGTATAGATCTTCTATAAAATGTATGACTAATATGGATACAGATTTCTTTACTATTTGGTTGGATATATGTAACATAACCACAGCTATGACATTCAAACCTATCATGATGATACCATGTCTTCTTGTAACCATCTACAAGTATTATTCTAAGACAAATAGGCTTCATCAAAATATCAAATATATTGGCTATTAACTTAAGAACAACACTCTGTAAACTGGTCCTGAAATACTAAAATAATAGTAGCCAAGGAAAACCATGGAATCTATGTGAGGAAGCCTGCAGATGAGAAGGTAGGTCTGCTCTTAATGAAATTTGTACATATGCAATCTTAAAAACTAGTCCAGTACTCTTGTCATCTTTACTCCAATTCAATTACAATATTTGGCTCTACCGCATGTAGCTTTATTCTACTTCTCAAATGCGTAACTATAGTATTTCCCTCTATAAACCCTACCAGATCATGTAAGACAACCAGTGGGCAGAGATATAGCTCGTAGATCAAGTCAAAGTCAAATTAACATTTAGTTTTGGTTTTGATTGCAATTTTAGGACCTCACATGCTTGAATGCTTACAGAATTCCACTTGTATGCCAAAAGTCCTTGCTGCAAGCTATGATAATTAGTGAAAGAATATCAATGTTGGGGTAAACCATTTATACTGCTTATGCTTATGTTTCTATTCTGTACATAGGGAATGAGATTTGATATTCTTACTGCAAATTTGGAAAAATTTGATTCTACTCGTATAACTATCTAGTTTAACTCATCCTGAAGAATAGAAAATGAAAATGTTCATTCACATATTCAACCGCTTTACTTAATTTATATTCATAGTTTCTATTTATTTCTAGTTAACTCTAGGCATCTTTAGTAGACTTCATCAACTCTCCCCCGTTAGGAGTTAGATGAGGCATACTACTATCTTGTATCCATTCACCAAATTCTACCAGTTCTAAATATATATTTGCTTGGGACAAGCAGGGCCGGCCCCACCCTTTAGGCCGGTGAGGCGGCCGCCTCACGCCCCCAGATGATTTGTAATTTTAGGGGCCCCTAAATTTGTACTCCCCTAGTAAATATAGACATGTATTTTGCACGTAAAAAATATTGTTATTAGGGGCTCCAAAAATAAATATTTGGGCCTTTAGAATCTTGTTTAAATTATTTGGGTTTGGGCTTGATTGAATTTGAGGCTTTAAATTTGGGAGATTTAAAAACAAATCCACATTTAAATAAATAGAAACTAAAAATCCCGAAACCCATATTCAAATTCAAACCCAAAACCCTTACCCTCAACCCTCAACCCTCAACACGAAACCCAAATTTAAAATAAACCTTCTTTGGCTCTTTCTTCTTAGGTAGTCGATGATATATATTTTTTATATTTTGCTTTGAACAATCTGCAAATTTTTGTATACATATTTTTTTTTTGTTAAAAGTATGGGGAGCCCATTTCTGGAGTTCGCCTCAGGCACCGGGAACTCAGGGCCGTTCCTGGGGACAAGCAATGCTAAGACGCTCCACCTTAGCTTGCTGCCACCTTAGCTTGCTTTGCAAACCTATTTTGCTGGAGATACATGAGTTATATAAAGGACACAATCACACGTAAATAGTCAAACACAAAATGGTATATGGTTTTATGAAAATAATGTTTATTTAACACACATGCATGAATATGTAAGCATTTGTTATCAAACTCATAGACTGCCATATCTGTTATCTATTTATTTTAGAGACCAATTATGGAATAACCACCATAAACATGAAGTGAAGCGAGAAATGTAATGAGCTCAAAGACAAAAGGCCTACCCACTCCGCCAGTGCCACCAACAACGAGAACAAGTTTCGATGAAGATGAAGTAGTATCATCCACTAGTCCTGTTGATTGGCCCTGTTCCTCACTAACTGCATGGTTACTCATATTAACCAGAACCTTTCCTCCTCCATTTTGGAACAGCGGGGACCACAAACCTGACAGATTAGGAACCGGGAATGATAAAACATTATTAGATTTCTTCCTTACTTGAAGTCTTTTGTAGGGGGTTTCAATAGACAGAGGAGGAAGGTGAGATGAGAAGAACTTCAGAGAAGCCATTCAAGAAGAACAACAAGGTGGAGAGAAAAAATGAAAGCAAACCAAAGAAAGTGCTGCAACCAGTAATTTCCATTCCTTGGATAAGAAAGATGGGCCCCACCCACCCCATTCGCTATTGGGCCTGAGCTGTTTACATATTCAGCCCATTAAGGAAAAAAGACAAAAAAAGTCAACTTGGAACGGGCGGCGTTCAACCCGAGAGCCCGCTTACATGGCCCAGCATTCAACCGCTTAAGCCCCTTTTGGTTACAACTTACAAGACCACGTGACAGGACTCGGCTATGTAGATGTGTTTAATAATCATACTGAAAAAAAAAAAAAAAGTGTCACTAGAGTCCATTGGTAAGCCTCTTCATTGGTGAGCAAGAGCTCCGGAGTTCGAATTCCGCTTGCACAAAAAAGTTCCAATTAATACATATTCGGGGTAAAAAAAAGTGTGTCGCTTCGTGCTACCCCGACATTTGGGTAGAAACGCTGGGGTAGACCCCCCGTTATTTTGTATCTCCTGTTAAAATCCATTTCTATTCATTAATTATATTTGTCGCTATTTTCAAACGACTATATATTTTAATAAAAATCTATATCCATTCTGAAAGTTTATTTTCTTATTCGGTTAATTATTTAACCCAAATATTATTATTATTATTATTATTCCTTCTTTTTTTATTGGTTTGTAAAATCTATAGATCTTAACATATATTTTATTATTATTATTGGAGTATGAATTTTATGTATAATATTTGATTTAATTTATTAATATGTACTACTATATTGCTCTTTATTATATTTTAGTCCAAATCGAATGCAGGCTTAATTAGTTTGTGAGGTCCTACATTCTATTTTATTTATCAGTATTTGAGTATTAACTTAATGCATACTATTTGATTTATCTGTACTAAGGTATTATTATTGATTTATTATTTATTATTTTAATCTAAAACCCATTATTATAACCCTACTGTTTTTCCTATTTAAATCCAATCCAAACCCATTCTTATTGGATCCTACCCGTTAACCCGTTAACCTGTTAACCCTCACCAACCCTATATAATCAATATTAAACCCTAATTACCTTCTTAATCTCCAGCCGCCTTTCCCTAACCCCCGACTTCTCTTCATCCATGTTCATCGTCTTTCTCCTCACGCTTGCCTCCAAAACCCATCCCTCCTCATATTCCCTTCGCCCTCGTCCTGAAACCCACTACAGATCTTCAAACACCATCCAAACGGCTGCTGCCATTGCCTCGTCACCCTGAGCGCCAGTATTGCTCACCCTGCATCCCTACCTCTGCATCATCCTCATCCCACCGACAGTCGTCATCCTCCTCGTCGAACCCCGACCTTTCCCTCTCATCATCTCCCCCGTCAACCTCCACCATCATCTTCGCCTCCAAACCCATCATCAGCTCGCCCTCCATCCCTACCTGCCCACCACCGATCGAGCACATCACCGCTGTCGTCGCCTGCGCTGTTCCGACCACTGCCTCCGTCGAAGTCCGCCATCTCTACCGTCCGCCTGCATCTTCAATCACCATCCATCCCCACCTTCGACCGCAAGCCAGTCGACCTCCGTCGACCATCGTCGCGGTTGTCGCCGCTGCCCTTGCTGTTACCGCTGTCGTCACATTTGTTGTTGGAGTTGTTGTTTGATGATTGGCTGAATTTTGCTGTTTGCTATTGAGCTTGCTGTTCGGCTTGATCCGCTATTTGCTGTTGTATCCGCTGTTGCTGTGTGTTTCTTTGCACAGGTTTACATGTGCTTTTGTGTGTGAGTTGCATGTGTTTCTATCGTCACTCGTCTCGCTTCCGTTCATCATCTGTCAAGAAAGTAACTTGTACGTTTTTGTTGTTCCGTACAAGCTTTTATTTGACCTCCCGCAATTACTAATTTTGCTTGATTTTCGTATTTTGATACTCGTCCATGTTCATGAAAAATATCTTTACTAATTTCAATTGATTGAACCGTCGATTTGTTTATGACTTGAAATCATTCCGTGATTAAATCACTCGATATGTATGTTGAGTCGAATCAGTCTGTTTACCTCTGTGATTCGATGCCCATAAAAAAGGGGCTTCATTTTGTGCTAGATATCAAATTATATATTTCTGCCCTGCGCTTGTTCTGAATTGTAACCAGATTTTGACCCATTTACATTTTAAATCTTGATATGGCTAAAAATGGGGTTAAATCGGAACCGTCCAGATTGGGAACGGATCTTGAAGCTCAGGGGTAAAAAGGTAATTTCACAAACAGATGGACCCAAAGCGGGCACTGGATCTCCCCTTCACAGATCCAATAACCCGTGAAACGGATCCACTCCAGCTAGGTACGGGTCCCGACCCAAGACAAACCCAGATCAACAAGAGGAAATCAGGGTCACTGATTTGACTAAATCAACGGGCCTGATTTGCAGTTATCCTCTCATCGGGAATCAGGGATCAGTTTCCTAAACTAATTGTGAGGATTTTACTCCTAACGGTTTCACAGGAAATTAGGTCCCTAATCAGACTCCCATGGCGACTATAAATACCTCCTACCTACCACTGTGACCAGGTAATCACTCTTTTTCCAACTTAAGCTCTTTCTTAATCATCACTGGTTACTGACAAGAGCGTCGGAGGGTGCGTCGCCGGAATCAACCCCGGTGTATCGCACTTCCTTGCAGGTGAGCGGCAGGGATCAGCAGGCTTGGATCCGCTATTCAGGTTTTTCCACGAACTCACAAATCTCATCTGTTTACCCCCACACCAGATTCAGCGGTAACAGATTGGTGCCGTCTGTGGGAAACCATACAAATAGCAGTCTCTCCTCTTCCCGTCGACTAGCTCTTCTCCAGCCATGCCTCCCAAAAAGGTCAGGTCTAGGGGGTCCAACCGCGGACCCAACCCTGCCGATCAGCAAGAGGAAGTCCCCGTGCATCCTGCTCCGCAGCCCGAACAACTTCCTCCCCCCGTCCAATAGGGCCAGCCTCCTCTTCCGAATCAACACCTCCCTAATGGTCCCACTGGTCAGAACCAGCGGAGGCAGAAGCAACCTCTCCACCCGGACCATGTCTCAGTACATAACGCCTCCTCGGATTCAATGGCCTCCCATAATCCACGAGCTTCCGACCTCCGCAACGCCGTCCTGAATCGGCAGAAGGATGATGACCTTCGCAACCGCCTAGATGAGAAGCGGGCCCGAGAGGGAGCCTCCCACCAACATCAAGGTGAGCGATCTCCTCATCGCGGGACAGTAGGAGGTCTCCAGACCGAAGAGGACGGGGGGAATCTCCCGAGCGTCGTAGGAGGAGGCCACATTCCCCTGCTGATCGCCATCATCCGAGGAACGATGAGGCACCCATCACTCGTGCCGAGTTCCAACAATTCCAGGCAACGGTGTTGCAGGCCTTCAACCTTCGCCACAACAATACTAATGCCCAAAGGGTTCCAACACCCCCAAGGGTCCCAAGTCCTCGCCACCGATCCATAAGTCCTCCCCCGGCTCCTAGTCACCAGCAACACCATCATAGTCCTCACCGATTCCAGGACTATCGACGCCGTAGTCCCCGCTCCCCTTCCTATGAAGACGAGTCCAGTGGATCGTTTGATTACCACCGGAGGGACGATGCCCTCTACTGTCGTCCCCACGAGATAGAGAGGCGCATCGGTCGAATGGACAAAGAAGAGGAGTCGAGAGGAAGGACCGTCCGTCCCAGCAGACCCCCCTTCTCCCGGACTATCATGGAGGCTCCCATCCCGAGGGGTTTCAAGTCTCCGTAGTTTGAAACGTACTCAGGGGAGTCGGACCCTGTTGATCATGTCGAGAGCTTCAAGACCTTAATGCTGATCCACCAAGCTTCCGACGCCATGCTTTGCAAGACCTTCCCCGCCACTCTTAAGGGTTCGGTGCGGGAATGGTACTCCCGGCTCGCTCCCTCTTCCATCTTCTCGTTTGAGCAGTTCGAAACGCTCTTCATAACTCACTTTGTGAGTAGCAGACGAACGGAGAAGACCAGCCTCTCTCTACTCCACCTCCGACAGGAGAGGGGAGAGAAGTTGAGGGACTATGTGAGGAGATTTACCACGGAGGTCAGGTCCATCGCCTCCCTCGACCAATCAGTGGCGACCGTCGCCTTCCAATCCAACGTCCACAACTCCAGCCTCCGGTCGTCCCTCGCCAAAAAGCCCCCGCACAACTTTGCCGACCTCCTCCTTAGATGCGAGAAATATATTCGGGCAGAGGAAGCCGAGTGCTTCCCGGGTTTCGGAGGATCCGCCTCCGGATTGAAGAGGAAGACGACAGAGGAGGAAGGGTCCAAGAAGCTACAGAAGGACAACAGCGGTCAGCGCCATCCTCCCCCCAGGTTCGAGAAGTTCACTCCTCTCACCACCAATGTCTCCACCATCCTGATGGAAGTGGAGAAGGAGGGGGTTATACCTCCCGCTCCGAGGATGAACACCCCGGCCAAGAGGAGGAACAAGGAGAAGTGGTGCCGTTACCACCGGGATCATGGCCATGACACCAACGATTGCCGGGCGTTGAAAAATGAGATAGAGGCCCTCATCCAGAGGGGGCAGTTGGTAAAGTTTGTAAGAACAAATAATCGGGAAGATCGCACCACTCCTCCGCCTCGGGGGGCTAACAAGCGCTCCGAGCGACGCGATGAAACCCCCGAGTTCGAGGAAGAACGGGTTCTGCACCTTATCCACGGAGGCCCCATGGGGGCTCTTCCAACTCCTCTCGAAAGGCCTTCGTCCGAGAGGTCAATTCAGTTCATGGCGCCCCTCCCCCCAAAGGCCTCGGCGTTCCAGTAACCTTCTCTGATGAAGACCTAGAGGGGGTCCGAACTCCCCACTGCGATGCACTTGTTATCGACCTCCGCATGGCGAACTTCAAAGTGCAGAGGATCCTGGTAGACAACAGGAGCTCCGTGAACATCCTCTTCCTCTCCGCCTTCCGAGGGCTGCAACTATCCCGGGATCGCCTCAAACCGGCCGGCTACATGCTCCACGGGTTCACGGGGGTACCAGTAACTATCGAAGGGGTTATCACCCTGGACGTAACTGCTGGGAAAACCCCTACCACCCGGACAGAGCCGATGGACTTTATGGTCGTCGACGTCCCGGCCGCATACAATGTCATCTTGGGCCGACCTGGCCTAGCTGCCCTGGAAGCCGTTCCTTCGACGTACCACCTCAAAATGAAGTTCCCCACCCGGGCGGGAGTGGGAGAAGTCAGGGGCAGCCAAGAGACGACTCAAAAGTGCTACATGACTTCCACTGGGGGTCCGGTGCTCTCCCTCGAGACTTTAAAGATCCCCGAGCCGAACGTCCGACCCACGTCTGAGCCGGCGGACGAATTGGAAGAAGTGCTCTTCTCGGACGAGGACCCGAGTCGAAAGTTCCTCATCAGCAAGTCCCTGCCGACTGCCCTATGTTCCGACTTGGTGCAGTGCATCCGGAAGAACCGTGACCTATTTGCTTGGTCCGCCGCGGATATGCCTGGGATTTCCGAGGAGCTCCTAGTGCACCGCCTCAGCGTCGAACCGGGGTGCAGACCGGTTCAGTAGAAGAGGCGTAAATTCGCTCCCGAGCGACAACAAGCCATCAAGGAGGAGGTGGACAAACTCCTAAAAGCTCGGTTCATACAGGAGGTGAACTACCCCGAGTGGCTCTCCAATGTCGTCATGGTTAAGAAGTCCAATGGTTCCTGGAGGATATGCATCGACTTCATAGACTTGAATAAGGCATGTCCGAAGGATCCTTTCCCTCTGCCGAATATCGACACCCTCATCGATGCCACCTCGGGCCATGATCTCCTCAGCTTCATGGACGCCTTCTCCGGCTACAACCAGATCCGAATGATCCCCCCCGGACATTCCGAAGACTTCCTTCATTACCGACCAGTGCCTCTACTGTTATAGAGTTATGCCGTTCGGATTGAAGAATGCGGGAGCCACCTACCAGCGCCTCGTCAATAAAGTCTTCCAAAGCCAGATAGGCCGCAACATGGAAGTATACGTTGACGACATGCTCGTGAAGAGCATCCGAGGTACCGACCACGTGGACGACCTCTAGGAGGCATTCAGCGTACTGAGAAGGCACAACATGAGGCTCAATCCGAACAAGTGTGCGTTCGGGGTCTCGTCAGTAAAGTTCCTCGGCTTCATGGTCAGCCAGCGAGGGATCGAAGCAAATCCTGAAAATATTAAAGCCATACTGGACATGGCACCTCCCCGAAACGTCAAGGAAGTGCAGAGGCTTACGGGTCGCCTCGCCGCTATTGGGCGATTCCTTTCGAAGTCTGGGAAAAAGTGCATCCCTTTCTTCAAGGCTCTCAGGGGAGCCAAGGGTTTCGAGTGGGGCCAGCCGCAACAAGAGTCGTTCGACCAACTGAAGGCCTACTTGGTGAACCCTCCCTTGCTCAGCAAGCCCGTTCCAGGGGAAACCTCTTCATCTACTTAGCTGCTTCCGAGCAGACCCTAAGTGCTGTTTTGGTGAGGGAAGAAGACCGGGCCCAGAGGCCCATTTACTATGTGAGTAAGGTGCTTCGGGATGCCGAGCTCCGCTACCCGAAGGTAGAAAAGATGGCCTACGCCCTGGTTATGGCGGCAAGGAAGCTTCGCCCATACTTTCAGTCCCACTCGGTTGTGGTCCTCACCGACCAACCGCTGAAGCAGGTCCTCCACAGGCCGGAAACCTCAGGACGGCTTATGAAATGGTCCATCGAGCTGAGTCAACACGACATCTCCTACCAGCCCCGGACTGCGATCAAAGCTCAAGCCCTCGCGGACTTCATTGTCGAGACCACCATTCCCGAGGTCAGCCATGTCCCGAACGGACCCCCTATTTGGACGGTTTTCGTGGATGGTTCCTCTTGCAACGAGGGAAGCGGCACTGGTATCATCCTGACGGGTCCAGATGACTTCGTCCTCCAATATGCCCTCCGCATGAATTTCAGGGCCTCAAACAACGAAGCAGAATATGAGGCACTAATCACGGGCCGCGGACTTGCCCGAAGTGCCGGGGCACAGCACCTCCGAATCCATAGTGATTCTCAGCTGGTTGTGAACCAAGTCTTGGGCAATTATGAGGCACGAGACGAACGGATGGCGAAGTACCTCGCCAAAGTCCGAACCCTCATGACCCGGTTCGAAGAGGCACTCATCCAACGAATCCCTCAAGAGGAGAATTCACAAGCCGACGCCCTCTCCAAGTTGGCCTCATCCTCCCTCCAAGGTCTCGAGCAGACCGTCTTGATCGAGGTCCTCTTGAAACCGAGCATAGAAGATGAGACCGTCGACTCAGTGGAGTCATTGCCGGTCCTACTGCAAGATAATTGGATGAAACCGTTACTAGAATTCGTAAGGGACGGACTCCTCCCTGAGGACCCGAAGGAAGCGCGCCGAGTAAGAACCAGGGCCGAGCGGTACGTCCTGGTCGAAGGGATCTTGTACAAGCACTCCTTCTCGCAGATAGACGGCCGATCGTACCTGAGATGCCTTTCCCCAGAACATGCCGACTACGCCTTACAGGAGCTCCACGAAGGCATCGGCGGGGCAGACTCAGGGTCTAGGTCTTTGGCTCGGAAAGCTCTGAATTACGGATATTTCTGGCCGACCCTCCTCCAAGACGCTGAGCGATACGTTCGGCAATGCGGCTCTTGTCAGAGACATTCCAACATTCGTCGCCTCCCCCAAACTAACCTCGTGTAGCGCCCCAATTTTCGATACCGGGAAACCGTGACACGAGTCAAGACCTTTTCTTCAATTAGTCACAATACACAGAAAAACAGGAGAATTTAAAACTTTTTCATTCAATACACAAGTGTTACAAGTCTGAACATTGTACAACTGTAATACTTTTCAATAGAATTACAACATTACCTTTACATTTCTAAGTATTACAACCTTCAACATCTTACATCAGAGTACTTCTCAACTAATGCATAATC
Source organism: Hemerocallis citrina (assembly GCA_017893485.1). Lineage (NCBI taxonomy): Eukaryota > Viridiplantae > Streptophyta > Magnoliopsida > Asparagales > Asphodelaceae > Hemerocallis > Hemerocallis citrina. Next base: position 350,711 of record CM030367.1, on the reverse strand, counting down.
AATACATATACTGCAGCGGAACTAAACATAACACTGATTCCTTGCTTTCCTTGCCTTGAGTCCTCCTGAGTTTCGCCTTTGTACTTCGGCGATCCAGTACCTATGGAAGTGGGGACGTCAGTATTCACTGATGCTTAAAGGCTGATCATATAGCAGCGAATCTTCCAAACAATATACAAAATATAGCAATGGTGTAGTTTAAGTGTACGTGAGTGCTATGACTAGACTCTAATGCGATATTTAAATAGAACTAGGACACTTCCTATTCTAATGTCAGCAAGTTTCCGAAAGCAACATGCAGCCCATACTACATGCGACTCCATCTCAAGCCGTTTCTTCATATATAGGGATTGAACCCGCGTTTGAGAACTTCTAATTGTACACAACCTGTTCCCGACACCTACACGTGGCTAATGAGGCTGCAGATGTGGTCATATGCCACTGTTGCATATCGCCAGTGGTGTCTATGTTCGCCACTGCGACCCGGCCAACCGGACCTCTCTCAAATAGACGAACCCAAAGTATCGGGCGTCACAACAAAATCAAACTATAGGGTTTCGCAAGCGCAGGGTAGCACGAAGCCTACCCTGCGGCACCCTCTGGGGTCTAGCAAGCACAGGACTGCACAATGCATCCTGTGGCACCCCAGCCACGGTACCTCAGGAATTAACAGAGCGAGATACGCAACCCGTATCCTCAACTTGTGAGACGGCACCGTACGTATCCCTTTGACGGGAAGGTACAACCCGGTACACCACCTACGATCTGCCTCAAGAGACGAGTTAGTGTCGGGGCCCCCTACAACTGACCCCTCTCTCCCGGCAAAAGGGTTTAAGTAAACTGATCCTTATAAGTCACTATCCTAGTGATGTCCCTGACTCGAACAATCCTAGGGATGACGATATTATAACACAACGTGCTAGGCCTTAAATTAGGCTTCGCAAGGCAACTCTACTAGGCCGCTCAACCTAGATTTACCAGAATCCCTCAGGACCCGGTTCGTGGCTCATCGATCCAAGACTTTGGCCGTGCGAATATACATGCACGCCGCTTCCCTAGACTTGGATTCCGTCTATACTCCGGTCCTCGACTAACCTATCCTGGTTAAGATTCGACGGTACCCAAGGAGTGACTCCTCCACAGTTCCTTAGGGTAAGAACATGTGTCTTGATGGTCGATAGCCCTTAGGGTGGTAACATCACCCTAGACGAGCGCAACTAACTGTGTACTAGCTAACAAGCTATACACGAGTAATAACCACATACGAGCCAACTAAGCTACGCATGAAACAATAACTACCTACGAGCCAGGCGGGCCTCGTAGGAGATAACCACATACATACTAGCCAAATAAGCTGCGTATGAGACTAACAGCTACGCACGGGCCGGTCGGGCCGCGTACGAGACAACAACCTACATACGAGCCAACTAAGCTACGTATGAGACCCACGGCTACGTACGGGCCAGTCGAGCCACGTACGAGCATGACCATGTGCAAACAACCATACAGGTAATCAATCTTAAAGCAACCAAACGTGCTTACTAACAAACTTAATCTTCTATGGTTAGAAGCAACAGAAGAATCTACTAATATTTTATGGTCGGTATTCTACTAAGGAAGAATCCGGAGGCGACCTAACGGCCTTCATCGGACCAACTATCACTAGTGGTCTTCCCAACCTATAGCGCCTTAAGTATGGCATTCAATCCCAAGCATCTTCCTACGATAATCTAAACATATAACACAACCACTCACCATGATACTCTTAAGTATGAATGTGATTGATGCTTGTGCTTACATCGAGCTTAAGCATAAAATCACTACGACCTAGACATGAAGTCCACTATAGTCAAGCATAGGTTACAAATTGGGCATGAAAGCCTACTACTTATCATAAACAATCACTACCACCCAAGCATGGATAGATAACTAATATAACATACAACATTCCAAGGTATAGTAGGTATTCTAACATTATTCCTACAACGTTCTAAGCATATACTTGAACTTTAGCATGGCATAGAACATAACATAAGGTCACTACAACTAACCATGGGTAGTTTCTTTTAATCTAAGCATGAATATCATAGTATGGATATCATTAACTTAACGCGATCAATAATTAGCATGGTACCTACTTACTTAGTATGAAGCATGATCATCTACTATTATAGCATGAACAAACACTTATCTAAGCATGGGTACCATGTAAACATGAGTATTCATATAAACTAGCATGGCATACAACTTAATTACCATTAAGCTATCATGGCATACACTTACTTGTAATTAAGCTAGCATGGCCTAGATCTTGCCTACAATTAAAACTAGCATGGTCTATTTCTTACCTACCATTAAGCTAACATGGTATATCACATGCCTACCATTAACTAGCATGGTATATCGCTTACCTACAATTAACTTAGCATGGTATATCACATACCTATAATTAACTAGCATGGTATATTACATACCTACACTTAAACTAACATGGTAGGTAATTTTTATTATGGATCCTACAACATCCCTAGCATGATGAAATTAATCCAAGCATGGTAGGAAACTCTTAGATTGCATCCTACAACATTCTAAGCATAATTAAGGTACTAAACGTGGTAGGAAATTCCTAGGATGAATCCTACAAGATTTTAATCATAAATAAATTACTAAACATGATAGGAACTTTAGGAATGAATCCTACAAATTCTAAGCACAAATAAATTACTAAACATGATAGGAAACTCTAAATTGCATCCTACAACATTGTTAAGCATAAATGAGTGAATCTAAGCATGGTAGGAAACTCTAGAATTTGTCCCACAACATTCTAAGCATGAATGAGTGAATCTAAATGTGGTAGGAAACTTTTAGATTTTGTCCTACAACATTCTAACATCATTAAGCATGCTAGATATTTTTAGGATCAATCTTACAACTAACTAAGCATGAAACATGATAGGATATTTTGGGAAGAAATCCTACAACATTGTTAAACATAGAGCATGATAGAATATGTTTTAGAAGTAATCCTACAATTTTCTAAACATAAGCATGATAGAACTTCTTTAGAAAACATCTTACAACATTTTAAGTCTAAAACATGATAGGAATATTTTTATAAACAATCCTACAACATTCTAAACATAAAGCATGATAGAACTTCTTTAGAAAGCATCCTACAATTATCTAAACATAAAACATGAAGAAATATTTCTAGAAGATCTCCTACAACTATCTAAGCATGGAAACATGTAGGATATTTTTAGAACTAATTTAGCATGAACATGGCTTCTAACATTTTTAGAAGTGGTCCTACAACATTAGTAGCATAAAAATGGCTTCTAAACATTTTTAGAAGTAATCCTACAATATTAGTAGCATGAAAATGGCTTCTAAGCATTTTTAGAAGTAATCCTACAATATTAGTAGCATGGAAATGGCTTCTAAATATTTTTAGAAGTAATCCTACAATATTTTACTACTACTACTACTCCTATTTTAATCAAACATAATTATCTACTACTACTACTACAACATACAACTTACTACTATTACTACTACTTCATTCTCACAACATACAACTTACTACTATTACTACTACTTCATTCTCATAAAAATCACAACATACAACTTACTACTATTACTACTACCTTATTAATCAACATACATGCTACTACTACTTCATTTTATTACATACTACTACTTATTATTTTAGCTTACTACTACTTAGTTGCTTACTAATCTTTATTGTTACTAGTGATAAAGAAAAGATCATTTTTTATTTTAATTTACTTTACAAAAAGAAAAGATCTCTTTTTTTTTATATAGCTACACTAGTGATCAAAATAAAAAGAAAAGATCTTTTTAATAGCTACAATTAGTGATTAAATAAAAAGAGAAGATCTTTTTAATTAACTACAACTAGTGATCAAAATAAAAAGAAAGATCTTTTGAATTAGTTACAACTAGTGATCAAAATAAAAAGAAAGATCTTTTTAATTAACTACAACTAGTGATAAAAATAAAAAGAAAGATCTTTTTAATTAGTTACAACTAGTGATCAAAATAAAAAGAAAGATCTTTTTATTTTACAACTAGTGGTTAAAAGAAAAGAGCTTTTTATTAGAACATATGCTTTTATTATTAGTCCAATGTTTAATCAAGTCCTACAACCCACAATGGTTGTAAAAGAATGTTCATATGCTATGTGTTTTAAGTCCTACAACCAACAATGGTTGTATGTCCAACATTATGCAATATGTGAGTTCTTAGTCCAATAACATACAAAACAACAACTACAAATTTAAAGGTGTGATCTTTATGTATTTTAGTAGATACTACTACTCTTTCTCTCTTTTACTTCTTACTACATTCTCACACAACAATACACTCAACAAAACTCAAAGAAAACAAAACAAGAGGATGAGAAGAAGAAGTCAAACAACCAAACAAACAAACAAACAAACAAACAATCAAACAAGAAAGCATGAAGAAACCCCCACCTTATCTAACTTGTTGGAAGAACTTGCTAGCTACCTTTTCCTTCCCCTAAGCTTTTTAGAACTCTTCTAAGACCCTACAAAACAAAACTCTCAAGTTAATTTGTTCTCTCTTTCTTTTCCTTTCTTTCTTTCTTTCTTTCTTTTGTTTTCTAAAATGAGAGAAGGAAGAGAATGAGGGGGGATTTATAGAAGGAGATGGGAGTGGTAAGTGCACCCAATGGCACAAAATAACCCCAAAAGAAGGGGCCGGCCATGCTTGTAGGGGGGGAAGGAGTATGGTGTAGGCTAGGTGAGGTGGAAGGATAAGGGTTCTAGAAGGGTTTTAGTTCTAATCTTATGCATACAACCCTCCTTTAAACCTTCTAATCAAACCCTAATTCTCTAATTAAGTAGCCATGACAAGAATAAGTATATTGACCAAAAGTATACACTACATACTTGTATGATGTACTAAGTACCATACAATTTTCATGTATGTGTACATGTATGTGCATACAAAAATCTTCTTATAAAAATCCTCCTAAGACTCCCATAAAATAATTTAATTTTGAAAATAATAATAAAATAAATTTTATTATTACTTCGGAGAGTCGCGCTATCAATTTGATGCGCTTTGGATGCGCACTGACCGATAGACGCGCGTAGATACTGTTTGTGGGCAAACCGGCGAAAAATCGCCAAAATAGTCCGACTTTGGAATTAAAATAAAATAATAATAAAATAATAATAAAATAGTAATTTCTATGAGTTAATATCCGTTCGGGATATTACACCTCGCCTCCCTATCAAGTCCTATCCCCTTCGCAATGTGGGGGATGGATTTACTAGGGCCATTTCCTCCAGCTCCGGGCCAGTTTAAATTCTTGGTCGTAGCCATCGACTACTTTTCAAAGTGGATTGAAGCCGAGCCCCTAGCCACTATCACCGAGAACAAGGTTCTTCAATTCTTCTGGAAGAGCGTCATCTGCCGATTTGGCGTCCCCCGTGTCCTCATAACGGACAACGGGACTCAGTTTACTGGGGCCGCATTCCGAGCTCTGTGTGAGGACCTTGCCATCCAGCAGCGCTTCTCTTTCGTCTCCCACCAATAGTCGAATGGCCAGGCAGAGAACGCTAACCGGCAGATCCTCTCTGGTATCAAAAAGAGACTGGACATGTGTTCTAAAGGCTTATGGGTCGACCAACTCCCAAACGTACTGTGGAATTACCGCACCAACAAACAGACCCCCACAGGAGAGTCCCCGTTCAACCTCACCTATGGGTCTGAGGCAGTGATACCTCTCGAAGTCGGAATACCTTCTCCTCGCCTCGCAGCCTACAATGAGGAACAGAACGCCAGAGACCTCCGGGCGAACTTAGACCTGGTGGACGAGCTAAGGGAAAGAGCATCAATACGCCAGCAAAACTACCGGAGGAGGGTCGAGTTGGCGTACAACAAGAAAGTCCGACCCACCGATCTCAAGGAGGGGGACTTGGTCCTCAGAAAGCTAGCCATCTCCTTCCCCCATCAGAAGAGCAAACTAGCTCCGAATTGGGAAGGACCCTACAAGATCACAAGGGTAGTTCGGCCCGGAGCTTATCGTCTGGAAGACCTAGAGAGCAGAGAGATTCCGAGGACCTGGAATGCTGACCACCTTTTAAAATACCAAGAAAGCGCCCCAGCGCCTCTCTGAGTATCACAGGGTGTCAAACCATTCCTCTCCTCTAACTTGTAATTCCTCTCTTAAGTTGTCATATTGTCATATGTAAAAATGGCTCGCCGTCAATTATCAATAAAGAATGCTTTTTCATACTTATAAAATTGCTTGCATCTCTCCGCCTTTATTCTTTATTCAATCAATGGTTCGGAGTCCAATACCCGGCTCGACTCTACTTCGCAAGCTTGCTCTTAAGCGAGCCAGATGTAGTTCGCCGCTTGGAATTGCTCCCACAACCGTTGAACTCTAATGATGGTTCCGGAGTCCAACACTTGGTTCGATTCTACTCCGCAAGCTCGCTTCTAAGCGAGCTAGGAGTGGGTCACCATTTGGAATTGCTCCCACAACCGTTGAACTCTAACGATGGTTCCGGAGTCCAAAACTTGGCTCTAGTCTACTCCGCAAGCTCGCTCCCCAGCGGGCTAGGAGTGGGTCGCCATTCAAAATTGCTCCCACAACTGTTGAACTCTAACGATGGTTCCGGAGTCCAACACTTGGCTTTATTCTACTCCGCAAGCTCGCTCCCCAGCGGGCTAGGAGTGGGTCGCCATTCGGAATTGCTCCCACAACCATTGAACTCTAACGATGGTTCCGGAGTCCAACACTTGGTTCGATTCTACTCCGCAAGCTCGCTTCTCAGCGGGCTAGGAGTGGGTCGCCATTCGGAATTGCTCCCACAACCGTCGAACTCTCACGAGGATCGGTGAGCCCACCATTGGGTAAGGCTCGACTCATCTCGCAACTTCGCGATAAGAGGAGACAGAAGCGCTGCTCAGCACCTCTAGCCGAACGCTCTTGTCGCCGAACCGCGAATGAGCGAGAGGTATGCTCGGAGCGCACCACATCGCTTGAACGGCCGAACTCTTAGACCTCCGGTCGGCTGACCGAACAAGTGCCCATCCGAGTGTCAAAACGGAAAAAAATCACTTTCCCCTCAACATTCGTGTAAGATCTCGATCAGACGGTCCAGATCTTGCCAGCATCGCTAAACGACAAGATAACGTTTTCTTGGGAACTGAGCCGTCTCGAGATTTGTGCCATCATCCAACGGCCCAGATCTTGCCAGCATCGCTAAACGACAAGATAACGCTTTCTTGGGGACTAAGCCGTCTCAAGATTCATGCCAAAATCCAATGGCCCAAATTGCGCTACGGCGCCAAACCGCAAACAAGAGAGGGGCCGGCTCGGAGATCTCGGCGCGATGAACACAGTCACAAACAAAACGACTACACAAAAGTTACAAAGGGCATGCAAATTCGAGAAAGAAATGTTATTAATAATTGGGACACGATACAAAGCGACTCTTCCATACAACAAGGTTACAAGGCGTTCAAGTAAAAAAGCTACAATGCCGACCCACAACACTTGGCTTTAGAAACGATCATCAATGTCCCGTTCGATCGCCATTTCAGCAACCTCGGCCGTCAGTCCCTCTCCATCCGACCGAAGCTCCGCCTCTACAGCCTGCAAGTGACGGATCTCAGAGAGCAGATCGTCCCTTTCGGCTATTATTTTCGACAAATTGTGCCAAACGCACTGGATCCGAAGGGCATTGCTAAAGGCGGTCGGCGAATCTTCGTCCTCTCCTATAGGGGTCAACTCGGCGATCCTGCTCTCCAGACGCCGGATCTCGGCGTCTCGCTGACCTAGGATGAGCTGAAGGTGGTCCCGCTAGCTTTCGGCTCGGCGAACTCCCAGCTCGACTTCATAGAGCCGCTTTCGGCACCTCGCCGAGCATGACCTCATCACCCCCGAGCCAGTCTCGGTCCGAGCGTGTTCACCCGAGCGATTGGGGTCGGCGTCTTGAGCTATCACCACGAGCTGAAAAGAGGAAGAGACGAACAACAAAATTTCAAACATTGCCGAAGTCCAACACTTGAAGAATTTTCAAAACAAACTATCAGGCTTTTATTCGAATGAAGTAACTCTACATACAATAAGACCGACGCTACAACAAGAGTTTTACAACATAAGACAACTTGTTTAGTGCCCCTTCGGAATGGGTACGCTTCGGTTCAAGGAAACGCAGGGGCAGGCGACGCCTAACCTCCGAGCTCGATTCCAAACCAATGAAGCGAGACCCCCCTTCGCCGCTAACTCCAACTGTGGTGCCGACCGAGGCACCGCTAGACGAGACAGCTACGCTACTCTGAGCGTCAGCAGGACTCCGCCTCGCCGCAGTCAAACGAGTCGCAAGTTTGTAGAAGGTAATCCCTCTCTCGCTCTCTTCGCGAGTACACGACGTACTACGAACGTTGGGCCTCTCAGGCAGAGGCTTGAGCGACGCGACCTCTTCCTCCAACTCGATAATCCTATCCCTCAAAGCATCATCCTTCGTCGACATCTTCAGACGAGGAGGTCTTGACGAGCCCGAGACATTGGCGCTATCGGTCGCGAGCCGTCGATAATGGGTGACCTCGATCCCCCTGTCTATCGTAATCCTCCTAAGCTTATCGACCTCGGTCAACAACTTTTAGCGCTCGGATGACATCTTCTCCAACTCAGAAGCTAGCTTCTTTTCTTCCGCCGAGTGTTCCTTCTCCGTTAACTCCAAGTGACGGATCTCGGCCAAGAGCTCGTTATTCTTTTGCTCGACGACGGAAAGCTCCCTACGAAGCCGCTCAGTCTCACCTTCGGGACAAGGAGCTTGGGGTTGCTTACGCAGTTGCTTCAACTCGCGACAATACCCCCTCGCAGCTACCTTTATCTCCTCCAGCTTCAAGAACATGTAAAACCGCCTCTCTCGGCTAAGTGAAAGCTCTCGCTTCGTTTTGATCAGCTCCTTACGAAGGTACGAAACCTCCGTGATCGGACCAAACTTCACCTGAAAAGCAGAGATAAATCCGACGCCCAACACTTGGAGAATTTTACGCCTAATCAAACACAAAATCCGGGGACTAACACTTAAAGAATTTTTGGCCAAACAAAAAGTGTTTTCATTCAAAACTCAAAAAAGCGTTACAAGAGCGGTGGCCAGTCCGCAGTTAGGCTTACAAAAAAAAAAGCAAAAGACTAAAAGACGCAACCAAGTCAGGGGTCGACCTTTTTGTCGCTCAGGTCTGTCGACCCCTCGGCCTTGTCCTTGCCCTCGACCTCGTCCTCGTCCTCGCCCTCGCTCTCCTCCTTAGAGTCGTCCTCCCCCTCCCCCTCGGCCTCAGTCTCGCCCGGGCCTTCAACACCGTCGGTCTGGCCCTCGGGGCCGAGCATCGCCTGGGGAAGCTCCTCCTCCCCCTCCACGGGGTCGTAGAAGTGGTAGGAGGACGTGTCGAACCCCGGGTTCCGAGCGGCGATATGAAGCAGGGCTCGGCCGTACACGTCCTTCATGTTCTTGAACATGTGCTGCTCGGCCTCGTCCTGGACAGCCCTCTTCGCCTTCGCCACCTTCGACCGATGCCTGGCCATGATCTTCTCGGTCTTCTTCCGAGCTCTCTCCACCTCCGACCGAGCCTTGGCCAACTCCTCTTTCAGCTCGGCATTCTCCTTCTCCGAGGCCTCGAGCTTGGCGGCCTCGTCCTTCGACCGCTGAATGGCGTCGGCCAGCTTCACCTCCAACCCTGCCACCTCGGCACCGTTCTTCGCCGAGAGGAGTTGCTCGGCGTCGAGCAGCTTCACAGCTTTTGCACGCTCCGACCTCTCCCGGTCGTACTGCGCCGTCAGTTCTTGTTCTTTGCTCGCAAACTCTTCGAGCAAGAAGTTGAAGTGGCAGAGGGGCTGAAAAGAGAATAAACCGTTAAGGTCCGAACCTAGAAACTTGGAAAATTTCGGAAAAAGTGCTTCAAGAAGAGAGTGTTCGGCCCACTTACCGACATTGTGTTCCGAGCAATTTGCATTGTGGCCTCCCCGACCTCTCCAGACTTAAGGGCCGCTCGGTCCATTGGGGTCGGCAGGTGCTTCACCGCCTGCATACAAATGTTGCCGTCGCCCAAAAAACTGTCGACTTTCATCACTTGCCTGTTGGGGACGAAGATCTGCTTGTGCCCCTCGGTCAGAATCTTTTCCGCATCGGCAGTGAGGGGCAGAACTTGGAGGGATAACACCTTGCTCACGTCGAACGTGCCGCTCGACGAGCCGGGAGCATCTCCCTTCGTCGTTGGAGTCGGCGCATCCGAAACAGGATGGTCGGAGGCCACAACCTTCTCTCGCTCGGGATCGGCCTCCGGAACGACGACCCCCTGCAAGTCGGCGGTCTTCGGGACCGAAGGTATCTTCGGCGCTCGGCCGCCCTGAGGCCCTATCGAGGGTCTCTTCTTTCTCGTCTCCTACTCCCTAACTACCTTGGCCTTCGCCATCAATGACCTATAGTCCATCTTAGAAGACTCTGCACAAACCGAATGAAAAAACTTAGAAATTTTTTTCATGAACTTCAAGAAAAAAGTAAAAATACCAGAAGCGTACTGGGGTCGATCGGACTAAGACCCCCTCGGAACAAAGCCTCCTCGGTGATATCTTTCCAACTTAGCGTCGGCAGGCCGAGGAGTTTCTTGAGGACTTCCGTCTCCTCGTCACTCAGCACCGGCTCCTTCTTCGCTCGCTTGGGCAGGCCTTCCCTCGACCAAGCTATCGGAATTGCCCAGGGTGCGGGAGCTCGGACAATGAAATACTTCTCCTTCCAATGCTTGATCGAGTCCGGGTTCTCGATCAACTTCACGCCTGTCTGCGGCGAAAGGTAGAACCTCTGCTCATTCCTGTTCGGCTGGCAAGGGCGGTAGAGGCTCCGAAGGAGAAACATGCTTGGCTCGGTGCCGATCTCTTGACACTGAAGAACAAACGCCAAGACGTGCCTCCAACTGTTCGGCATCAGCTGGGCAGGGCACAAACCGTACCAATTAAGGACCTTGACGATGAAGGGATGAAGCGGAAAATGAAGCCCAGCGACCAAGGAGTCGAGAGGAAAAACGCACGCGTTATCCGAAGACAACGTGCTGGCTCGGAATCCCGGTCCAGGAAGAAGTAGCCCATACTCGGCAGGGATCTGGAATCCGGTCCGGATCCGATGCAGATCAGCCTCCGTAAGAGACGAAATGGTGTGGTCCACCTCGGACAACTCTCTCGGCTCGTTCTCCTCCACCGACTTGGCAGTGCCCTGGGTAACCTTCTCCAGCATCTCTTCGGAGTAGCTCCGAACACCCCCCACGCTCGACAGAACGATAGGCTGCCGACCGAACTCCCCTGCCGTCTTCGGCTGCTCAATGATCGTGACCACTCCTTTACCCTTCTGGGACTTCGCCACAACCTCCTGGAGTGGCTTGGTGACTTCGCCACTCTTGCTCGGCCGAACAACGGTCTGCTCGGTCGACTCTACCACCTCCTTTCCTCTACCCGCTCGGCCGACAACTTGGTCCGTGGCGGGGGTCTCATCCGAAGAAGTAATCTTAACCATTTTTTCTAAAAAGAAAGGAGAGAGACTGACCTTGAAGTGACTGTTACGGTCGGAAAAGTTCTTCGGAGCAAAGAAACGCCTGCCGCGACAGCTAGCAGCACCACCCAGGAGCTAAAAACTTCGATGGTGAAAAGTAAAAACTTGAGAGAGAAAGTGAAAGTGAATAATGAGATCTGGGGTGGGGGAGTGAAGATTTATAGTAAAAGGAAAAGTCTCTTGGGCTTCCTAACGTAAGGGCGCGACTTTTGGGCCACTCTTAAAACGTCACGAAAGCCCAAAATGACTTTGTCTTTTCACCAAGTCAAGTAGCTCGGCACAACGGGATCAAAATCCGAGCGACGTGCGATCCGATCCCAACATCAAAGGGCCCGGTCGGAAAACCGAGCAAGTGCCCATCCGAGCGTCAAAACGGAGAAAACTCACTTTCTCCTCAACATTCGTGTAAGATCTCGATCAGACGGCCCAGATCTTGCCAGCGACGCTAAACGACAAGATAGCGTTTTCTTGGGAACTGGGTCCGTCTCGAGATTCGCGCCACCATCCAACGGCTCAGATCGCGCCACATCGCCCGGACGAAGCACTTCGGGCCCAGACACTCCGCATCTGTCTGAAGAAGCAAGAGAAAATTTGGGTTTAAAGTTTTAAGGCACCGCCCTCGGCGAGCCCCCCGGGCCCCAGGTCTCGGTCGGTTCCCCTCTCACCCGTGAGCAACTCGAGGCCTACGGCCTCGGAGCCGAAACCACGAATCGTTCAAGGGTTGGAGAAAAACCACCGTCGCGTGGGGCCCAGTCAGAAAGCGGATTGGCACACCTCCCATCTCTAGCTCCTTCGGGCTGACAACCCTCAGAAGCCGTCAGCCCGGAAGGAAGACAGAGATCGGAGGAGACCCATCCTTCCGAAGCAACTTGTCCCCCGGATCCGGCCTTCGGTCGTCACCACTTCTGCCCTGATCTCCTCTGACCCTGACACCCACGTCGGGGCCGTCAGAGTCAGGAGAAGATCATGGCGGAAGAATGACCACCCATTCTTCCGAAGCACCTCGTCCCCGGGGTCCGGACTCCGGTCGTCATCACTTCTACCCTGATCTCCCCTGACCCTGACATCCGCATCGGGGCCGTCAGAATTAGGAGAAGATCATGGCGGAAGGGTGACCACCCATCCGACGCTCTCAGGGTTAGAATTTTTCAAAAAAAAAGGGACAGGCATCCGCCTTGGCTCCGGTCGTCACCTCTTCTGCCCTGATCTCCCCTGACCCTGACATCCGCATCGGGGCCGTCAGAATTAGGAGGAGACCATGGCCGAAGAGCAACCACCCAAGGCAGACACCTCCGATGGCTAAAAATCAACATTGTTGTGACTGAAACTACAAGGGGAGTGGGGTATTTATAACCTCCCCCAAAGAACCAGCCATTATGACCCTCCGGAGGCCAAACGACGGAAGCCCAGCGGTCACGCCTAGGAAGCTGTAGCGCTACGCATTAATTACAGGATGCCATCTTAATTACACCGGGAAGTTGGAATGCCGCACAAATCCTGGAGCACCATTAATGCTCCCTGAGGGCAGCCTGTAACTCAGCTCGGCCTCCTAACGAAGGCCCCTTGGCTGGCCATTGCCCTTGCCGACCCATTAACACTCCGACTCTCATCTGTTACCGAGCGACGCACGATCTGACCCCAACATCAAAGGGTCCGGTCGGCTGACCGAGCAAGTGCCGATCCGAGCGTCAAAACGGAGAAAACTCACTTTCTCCTCAACATTCGTTTAAGATCTCGATCAGACGGCCCAGATCTTGCCAGCGACGTTAAACGACAAGATAGCATTTTCTTCGGAATTGAGCCCGTTTCGAGATTCGCACCACCAGCCAACGACTCAGATTGCGCCACGTCGCTCGGACAGCCGAACCCTTACATCTCCGGTCGGCCAACCGAGCAAGTGCCCATCCGAGCGTCAAAACGGAGAAAACTCACTTTCTCCTCAACATTCGTGTAAGATCTCGATCAGACGGCCTAGATCTTGCCAGTGACGCTAAATGACAAGATAGCGTTTTCTTGGAAACTGAGCCCGTCTCGAGATTCGCGCCACCATCCAACGGCTCAGATTGCGCCACGTCGCTCAGACAGCCGAACCCTTACACCTCCGATCGGCCAACCGAGCAAGTGCCCATCCGAGCTCCAAAACAGAGAAAAAAGCAGCCGAACGATCACGACCGTTGGATCTTCCAGAAATTCGCGTCCCTGATGATGAATGGCCCAGATCGTGCCACGTGCGCTAAACGACAAGATAGCATTTTCTTGGGAAATGCGCCCGTCTCGAGATTCGTGCCACCATCCAACGGCTCAGACCGCGCCACGTCGCTCGGACGGCCGAACCTTCAGACCCCCGGTCGGCCAACCGAGCAAGTGCCCATCCAAGCTCCAAAAGCGAGAAAGTGACTGCCGAGCGACTACAACCGTTAGATCTCTCAGAAATTCGCGCTCGCCCAAGATCAATGGTCCAGATCAGGCCACGCCATAAATAGGTATTAAAAACCAGTTTCTATTTATTTTAATCGTTTTATTTATTTAAAAATTGCAAAAAAATTAACTAAAAATTCTAGAAAATAATTAAAAATTTGGGGGAATATTTTTGAGCCCCTGAACGAACAATTATTGCCTAGAATGTACTGTTAAGACCCCCGAACAATTGGTTAACACATCGCAAAATTAAATAAATAATCCGAAAAAATAGATAAAAACCGTCGAGTATTCAACAAGGCTTCAGAACAGCTTACAATTTCAAAAATCACCTCACTATCCCCTTCGAGATTCAAAATCCTCCATTCGGACTCCGATACAACTCCACTAGCCACTGAAACAGTTAAACTACTCCTCAAAGGCTGATCACACTCAGTCTTTAGGAGTGGGGGGCTCGTGATATGGCTAAAAATGGGGTTAAATCGGAACCGTCCAGATTGGGAACAAATCTTGAAGCTCAGGGGTAAAAAGGTAATTTCACAAACAGATGGACCCAAAGCGGGCACTGGATCTCCCCTTCACAGATCCAATAACCCGCGAAACTGATCCACTCCAGCTGGGTACGGGTCCCGACCCAAGACAAACCCAGATCAGCAAGAGGAAATCAGGGTCACTGATTTGACTAAATCAATGGGCCTGATTTGCAGTTATCCTCTCACCAGGAATCAGGGATCAGTTTCCTAAACTAATTGTGAGGATTTTACTCCTAACGGTTTCACAGGAAATCTGGTCCCTAATCAGACTCCCATGGCGACTATAAATACCTGCTACCTACCACTGTGACCAGGTAATTACTCTTTTTCCAACTTAAGCTCTTTCTTAATCATCACTGGTTACTGACAAGAGCGTCGGAGGGTGCGTTGCTAGAATCAACCCCGGCGTATCGCACTTCCTTGCAGGTGAGCGGCAGGGATCAGCAGGCTTGGATCCGCTATTCAGGTTTTTCCACGAACTCACAAATCTCATCTGTTTACCCACACACCAGATTCAGTAGTAACAAATCTGTTAGAACTTTATAAACGTAAAATGTAGGCCCATGTTTCTAATTTCCAAAACTTTTGACGGATCTGAAATGCGATGTCTAGATTGCAAGATATGTTGTTTTTAGTGTTGTGACGTTTTCGATTCCAGATTTCTATTTTGAAGTGTATTTTCTTGATTGACTAATTTAAATATCATGTTAAAAGTATAATTTAAACCAGATAAATTCCAATATGTTGTTTAACATGATTAAGAACCTGATTATAAATTTTATAGAATTTTAAATGAGTTCTTTACTGATTTATGAGTATAAGAATTGTACCCTAAGTTTCTGCCTAAATATAAAATCGGTAAAGAATAAGAATTTGAACCTAGTTTATGTGATTTTTATATATCGTGTGTATATGCACTGGAACTGACTGAGAGTCTAGTTTCTAGAACATCTAACAGATCTAGATTTGCTTTCCTGTAGCAACGGGAATTCTAGTTTTGGTGTAGCAACGTTCTGCTATCCATAATTGGAGTTCTTGTTGGGAGTTCTTGTTGTTTCAATATTTATAAGTTTGTTTATGGTACCCAAGCATGTTTTTCTCTCAATCTGAACCTGGTTTCTGTCCCTATCATGTTTACATGTCCCTGATTTTGCACATTCATGTCTATTTTGGTAAAAAGAATAAGTATCAAGCCGGGGTATAAGGGAAAGACCTAGTAATGGGCGATATAGGAGATTGTACTCGGAAGGGGTTCCGTGTTTCCGAAATGATGATGCCCGTAATGTGTTACATGGAACTAAGTGCTGTGTAGAACTAAGTGCCATGTCGTCGGATGATGGGGGCCACCTCTAGAATCCATTACCTGATTACATGTTCCTGTTATATGTTATATGTTTACAAGTCACATGGAACTAAGTGCCACGTAGAAAAGTGCTATGTCGTGGGATGATGGGGGCCACCTCTAAAATCTACGGGGGCCACCTCTAGAATTCACCACTTGATTACATGATTCCTGTTTACATGATTTCTCGAGTACTTGACCCAGTATAATTCACCACTAGAGTCTAAACGTTAACATGCTTGTATGCACCTAACCTGTGGTATAGGACGCAGGATTGCGTGCATTAGTTAGGGTTTATAAGAGATTGTCAGACTTGAGATTAACACTAAACACATGCATGATTCATGATTCCAATTCCATGTTACCTATTACAAGTTTACATGATTCTGGTTTATAAGATTACATGACCCCTGTTTTTAAGTTACATGTTACAAGATTTGTGCTTACACGACATGCTTCCTGTTACATGATTCCTTATTTCCGATTAGTTATATTTGAGACTTGATCAGTTCTTGTTTTCTTCTTGTTATGTATATTGTTTTTTGTTATCATGTTTGTTCTGTATTTGAATTCCCAGTTCTTATTGCTTTTCCTGTTATATCTTGTTTTTGTTCCTATTTTGCTTGTACTACTTGCGGCCCGTAGCTTGCTCTAACAGGTACTCCATCTATCTTTCTCTGAGTTATGTTATACAGGTACAGTGATGGGTTATTAAAAGGAACTCGTCGAACTGTTACTGCATTGCATATTCTCGAGCTATTTGGTAAGTCCTTGTATCCCAGATTTGGTTATTGAATTATATTCTCGTTTATGTGATTATTATTGCATTGTTAAGTTTACTGGCATTTTACAGCTTATGGATGATATGAGTTGGCATACTTATATCATTCGCTGGGCTTCAGTTACGCGCCCGTGTTTCCGTATTCAGGAAAGTGGGGCGTGACATTAATATTGTCTTGTTAGGGTTTAGTGACTTGTTAAGTACCCATTAATTTTGGACATCAGGATGAAATTGAAGTTTTGATCATTTTGTAAAACGGTGGATAATTATGGAGTTAATCGAATACTTTGAGCATAGAATATGTGGAGTATAAATCCATTTGGAAAGTTTAGTTCTTTGTAGAAGGGAAGTAATGAAATTTATAACTTTGGAAGTTTTGGTCATGCATTTTGTAAAAAGATGAATTATTTGGAAGTTTATTTCATCATATATAACTTAGCAATGCCCTAAAATTCATGTATATATCTTAGTATGTCTTATGGCACAAATATGAAATATATGTGTATGTTAGCTTAAACTACTATTGAACCTACAAACGTAAATTTATTTTTGGGGTGTATTTTTTCGTAGTATTGAAGATATAATTTCAAGTGACATCTTGCTATCTTTTGAGAAAACAAAATAATTTAAAAGCCATTTATTTTATAGGAAAAAGAAATATAAAGTAGAACACTTTATTATTTTCACTTTTTTTATATCATTTAATTCACTTTGTGGTCCTTATTGTGTGATATGCACATTAGAATTAGACACTTCTCCTAAGTAGTAAAAGACATTGATTATTTACATCTTAAAATAGTTAGAATCTCGTTGCATTATTGTTTGGTTGATGCTTGTTATTTTTTTTAATTTGATTTTTTGCATTGTGTTCGGTGTCTATTGTTTAGTTCTTGTTGTAAGGCTATTAGCTGGTTGTGAAGTATATTGTAGTTCTTTAGTTGATATAAAACCATATTAGTCGACTGTGAAATACACATGAAATTTATCGAATGAGTTGACATGTGTAGTACACATGAAAATCAATCAGGGAATGTCTAAAAATGGGAAAATTAGTTATCGAATTAGTTTTCAATTATAATAGTTATTAATTTTTTGAAATTTAAATTTCAGATTGAGTGCTATTATTCAAATGGATAGAAGTTGGATTAATATGCCACGATAATCCAAGGAGTACCGCAATGGTGTTAAAGATTTCATTAACTTTGCCAAGCAAAATTCCCGTTATCCCAATTTAATTACCTGTCCATGTCTCCGATGTACAAACTATGATTTGAGTACATGCGACGTAATAGAATCACATTTGATTTACAATGGTTTTCTATGAGGGTACACACGATGACATTATCATGGAGAGTGTGCAACGTCAGCTCTACTAGGTCCGGTTGTGTTTCAAGACGAAGACGAGTCTTTAGTGAAGGATGACATATGTTGTAACACCGCACAAAATTGAGGTATGACAATTTTGCCAACAGGTGTTACCCACATATATTTTGTACTGTTACGAGTAGTATCCGTACGTAACGTATTTTAAAATAAAAATTTTCTACGTATTTTTGTATTTTGATTCATATATATATATATATATATATATATATATATATATATATATATATATTCTCTCGAATTCGATTATGTATTTGAATTTAAATTTTAACTCAAACATTTAATATTCTATTTTTACGTGCATTGCATGTGTTTTCAATACACGTGTCGATTGCGTATTTTTTTGTTATGTGAAATATGCGTAACTTTATCAAAATAAATATGTTTACTTAGGGTGTATTTCGATTTCTCCGTTGCTCAAATTGAATATTTATTGATACGTGCGACGTTGCAGTTCATGTATCAGTTGTATTCCATTTCAAAATAAAATTTATGAAGTGTGTATATTTTATATATCTTTTGCTTAATTTTAATATACGGAATGATAGATTTTTAGATTTTTTTGTACATTTTGGCTGCACGTGCTTTGCACGCGTTTCTCTTTTATGCAAGTGTAAATTGTATTATTATTTTACATAAATATCTAATGAAATGTGCACTAAAATTTTTACTATAACTAATCTAAAATTTTCCTATTAAATTTATATTAAAATGAATAATGTATGCATGTACATTAAATAAAAACTACAATTTTAGTGTATTTCATGTGCACACACAAAGCACGTGCACGTGTCTTGCTCACTTTTTTCTCTTGGCCAGGAATGCTTGAGAGAGAGGAGAGAGTGGATGTGTGACCACTCATTAATTATCCTATAAATACCTCCCCCCCCCCACCCACCCACCCACACACACACACACACACACTTAACTCTACATGAAAAAAAAGAAATAAAATTTGTGCTCTTGCTATTGGTCATTTTCAGGAAATGTAGGAGGCTTGAAGTTTTTGGATTTTTGGAGTGGAGCTTGGGAGTTTTGCTAGGATTTCTCTTTTAAGATGAGTATTTCTCCAACTTTCTAATATAATTTTATTAGTAGAATGCTAGATTGTAGAATATATATGTGTGAATTGTTAGATGCATGATAACTTATATAGACTGAGTATTCATGTTTAGATTATGTATTGTTGATTAAAGGTGTGAAATTATGATATGATTGATTTAGGGACATTTTTATAAGTTTATGTTTCAAGTTTTAGTTGCACTTTCGAAAATCATATCTATTAAACTAGATGGAATCTAAAGCTAAAAATTTTATGTGAGCACCCCGTATATGTTAAGAATATCTCATTAAAATTTCATAATATTTGGAAGTCATTTACTATTTTAATAAAATCCCAACTTAGGCCTGGTTGCCAGTTGGCAGTTGGCTAGTTCCTGAAAACTTGTATACATTTCGGATTTTGATCATTTCGGCATCTTAGATCAGTATTTTGAGAAATGTCAAAATTAAGAAGTTGAAGTAGACTTGTTAACCTTTTTTTAGAGTCTAAGAAATAAATTTGTTATAAAGAATAGAATTTATAATGAAATTTACAATATTGAACAAGTGGCAGTCGTAGCTTCTGAAAGATCGCTCCTTCCTCTCCTTCCTCTCTCTGCTCTGATCTCTCAGATCCGTAGCCCCTGATCCACTTCTCCCTCCCTCCCCTTCATTAAAGTCACTCGCCTTTTCACTCGCCACAAACCCTCTTCAGCTCCGCCTTTCCCCTTTGTGTTTTGAGTTTCTGCCTTTTGTCTTCTCCCCGGCTAGCTCCGGTTTCTCCATCTCCCTGGTTCTGGCTTGCGTCTGGTGCCGTGTCTCTCCTCGGTGAGGTTTCCTTTGGCAGCTCTTCTTCTCGCCGCTTTCGTTGGGCTTCCCTTGACCGCTGTGAGTATCCTTCTGTAATTTTAGCTCCTCCTTCAGCGAGTGCCCTCCAGTCCTATCAGCGTTTTGTCTTCCATAGCCCCTACCATTCGTCACTGTTTCTTCGAAGGTATTTGATAGTTCTGTTGCGCCCTCTCCTAACCAATCACTGTAAGTTGTTATTTTATTCGCTCAGTGCATTTCGTTTCCGTTAGATCCGTTTTTGTATCCTCTGTGGAGTTTTTTGGAAGTTTGGGTATTGGCGTTCTTTCGGTCCTCTCTGGTGAGCTTTGTCCGCTTAGTGCAGATCTTTCTTTCCCCTATTTTGGGATCCCTATTCCTATCCCATCAGGATTATTCTCTCTCCCTCCGAGGAGCTTTTTTCTTCGCCTCACTCTCTTTTGCGAGGTGTCGGCCTTCGGAAGTGCAAGCGTTCCCCTGTGCGCTTCCGATCTGCTTTTGCTCTTTAGTGCGTAGTGTGCTTCATCAGTGTGTTTCTGCACAGCTTGGCCATTACTTTTCTCCGCTCCCATTTTCCGTCTCTTTTCTCTTTCATTTCAAGTTCTGAGTGTGGTGGGCATTCCCTCTTGTAAGGCCCATGGAAATGTCTTGGGTAGAAGTTGTTAGAAAAAAAAAAGAAATTGTTGGCTTCTTTTAGCCAGTGGCCTCCTGGGTCTTCTCCGGGGATTGGGTCTGATGGCTCTAGGCCTGTTTGGCCCACTCGACCCTGGCTTCCAGCGGTTTCTTATACCATGCCTTCTCGCCATTTAGCCAGCACTACCTCATCTTCCTCCTCCTCTCCTAGATTTGCTTCCCCCCTTTCCCCTAGCATCTGTTTCCGGTGTCTGAAACCAGGACACTTGAAGTTTTCTTGTGCTGCTAAGATGAAATGCCTATTCTGTCTTAAGGAAGGACATGCGCGTCACCGCTGTTTTGCCCTTCAAAAGCTTCTTGGTCTCTCTGTTGGGGTTCCGATCGCTGATCAGGTCCTTGCGGCTCTTGATCTTCTGGCCCTTCAACAGAAATTAGCAGACTTGCCTCTTTCTAAGGCACAGAAAAAGAAAGCCTCCTCAAGGTCTCCCCTCCTCCCTACTCCCCCTATTTCCTCTTGCATTGAGGCTTCTCTTACTGTAGCCCCTGCTTAGCCTGTGGCCCCTTCTCCTCCTCCGGTGAAACCTCTGGTGGCGCAGGTCTTCTTACCGGACATGGAGCTCTCGGAAAGAATGAAATTTTTTAGCAATTATGGAGCTATCTCCTTTCTCGGAGGTTTGATCCCTTTCTATACCCTCAACTCTTTTCTTTGCAATGCTTGCAACATTCGTGAATGGGATTGGGTGCTTTACTCCTGCTCGAATGGTGATGCCATCATCCAGTGCCCTTCTCCTAAGATTCTCGAAGATCTGTGTGCTAACTCTTCCCTCGCGATCGGCTCCATCTCCTTAGCTATCCGCAAATGGGTCCTTATCTCCTCTCAGTCTCCAGCTTTAGATCAAGTGCCGATCAAAGTTTCCCTCGTGGGTCTCCCTCCTTTCTGTGACTCTTTGAAATTTATTGCTCCGATGACTAAATGTATTGGGGAAATTGTTAGTTTGTCCTCCTGCGCCAGGCTTGCGTCAGGCAGCCTGCAGATTGAGGCTTTATTCCACTATCCCAAGAGTGAGGATCGCATTGAGGCGTTCTGTCTGAAGGATGGCATCTCTGCCTTCACCGTCTCGGTGTAGTATCATGATGGGACTTCCCCTTCGGAATCCTCTAAGCCTTCTTTTCACCTCGCGCCTTCTCCACTTTTTCACCCTGGTTCTTCATCAGCGCCTAAGGCTGCGATCACTGTTGGGAAGTCATCTTCTAAACCTCCTATTAGAAAAGCGACTCCACAACCCCGCGGACCTTTCCCCCTGCCTATCCCCCCGAAGATTTCCCCATCCAAGGCTCCTAACTTGGTTTGGAGCAACCCTGAGCGTGCTTCTCAGACAGCGCCCAGAGGATCATCACCGTCTCCTACTCTCGCCTCACTGCCATCAGCTGATCAGTTTCCTCCCAAGGGCCTATCCCCCATTAAGAGTGCTCCGACGCCTTCCTCCTTGGCTCCCACTCCTGATCAATGGCCAGCTTGGGACATTAACCCCTCCTTTGCCTCTGACTGGGAGCTATTTCAAAAGTCGGTGCACTTCCCTTCCTCCAGCGCGCCTTTCTCTTCCTCTAGCGCGCGCTTGGCTAAGCTTGCCTCCCCCTCTCAGGCCCTAGAATGGATTGATCAAGATGACCTGCTCCAAGAAGAAGTTGCTGATCTTCAAGCGGTGCAGGCTCCCAAACAGGTAGCTTGCATATTTTTTTCTGTTTCCTCTGTGATCATTTTCATTAAGTCCGTAGAATTTCAGTTGTATGTTTTTGTTCTCGGTGGGGAGAATGTTGTGTTTGTAGTCCCACAGCGCAGGCCTGTTTGGGCCTTGCGTCCTCTATCCCTCTTTTCTTTAACTCTAAAGTGGCCGTCGTCTGACTTCGTTATCCAGGTTCGAGGGCTTCGGAGGGCTCTCCCTCCAGAGACTCGTCTCGTTTATCCATATCAGCGAGTCTCGAAGAGCTTGTTCTCTAATTCTAGCCCTCTTTCGGGCTCTCCTCCTTTTCGCCCGGACATAAATTGTCCTCTGTCTCCCTCCCTCCCTGCTAGCGGGTGCCTGCAGGGATCCCCTCTCCAAGCTTCCGTGACTGTCGGACATTCCCCGCGTTTGATTCTCTCTAGTGCTCGACTATTGGCGAAAAATTTTGCGCCGGTGAACTATTCCCCCCCAGGGGTGATGACCACCCCGCCATCCAATAATATCTCTCCCTCTAACATCCTATTAGGATCTTTCTTTCACCCTCAATTTGACTCCTTCTCTGATATTGAGATAGAGTCCGTTGCTCTATCATTAGGCTTCAAATTCTCTCCTAATGCTGCTGGTCCCATTCATACTCTTAGATCTATTGAACGTTCTAGAGTCCAGGAGCACCGTCAATTTTATGATTAGTTTATCTTGGAATATCCGGGGTCTCAATTGCCCCGTTAAAAAGAGAGCCATATTTGATATCATTGCTTCCTCCCATTGCGATCTTATTTCCATTCAGGAATCGAAAATTGAGTCGCCCTCCCCTCGCCTTTTTCAGGCATTAGGTGGCACCTCCATCACGCGATGGATCGCTTTGGACTCGGTTGGCACAAAAGGAGGTATCCTTCTGGGTTACAAAGAATCTGTTTTCTCCCTTATCGCGGTTCACCGTCTGAACTTTTTCCTTATTGTCCAACTTCACTGGACGGTTCCAAATAGTATTTTGACTGTGATATCGGTTTACGGTCCATCGTCTTCGTCGCGTCGGCCTCTTTTTTGGTCCGAATTCCTATCGTTACGCAATTACGTTCAAGGTCTCTGTTTTTTTTGTGGAGATTTCAACGTTACCAGGTTTGCGTCCGAAAGGTCGAACCCAGTAACCTCCTTCTCCCAATCCTGCATCTTTAATGATTGCATCCGTGACCTCCAATAATTGATATCCCGATTAACGGGAGAGCTTTCACTTGGTCCAATCAGCGTTGTCCCCCTACCTTGGCCAAACTGGATCGGTTTCTTGTTTCTCACTCTTGGTTATCCAAATTCCACAAGTCGTTCGCCAAGGCCCTTCCCAACCCGTCTTCTGACCACGTTCCCATCGCCCTATTCTCTAACTTCCATTTCCCTCACCATCACCAGTTTCGTTTTGAAAAGTTTTGGCTCCAAGACCAGATTTTTGTTAACCTGGTTGAGGAATGCCTCGCCTCTATTACTGGATCTTCCGGTCTTGGCAACCTCCTTCTTAAGCTCCATGCTATTAAGCATGGATGCAAGATCTGGCATCGCAAAAGGCACTTCAACACCAATTTTCTGAAAAGCTTTCTCCTTGCTTCCATTGAAGCCTTTGATATTATGGAAGAGCAAGGCCCTCTATCTGTTTCTGCTCGTGACGAGCGTATGGCATGCAAGCGCGAGTATGCCGACTTCCTCCTTCAGGACCATACCAAACGGGCTCAAAGAGCCAGAGTCAGATGGCTGAAGGAGGGCGATGGTATCACTGCCTTTTTTCACCACTTTGCGTCTCGCAGGCAACGCTGTAACCGCATATCTTTGATCCAGAATAACGGAGTGGATCTCCACAGTGAAACGGATATCCACCGTGCTTTTCTTTCCTTCTATAACAACCTTATTGGCTCTCCTAAATCGCGTCAGATCACCCTAGATTGGCAACAACTTTATGGATCCCACTTCATCGATCTATCCTCGCTCGAAGCTCCCTTTACCATGGAAGAGATCAAATCGGCTGTCTTCGCCTTAAAAAGCGATTCGGCGCCCGGACCGGACGGTTTCTGATGAACACATTATTATTCACTTTTTAGAGCAATAATCTTAATATAATTAGACATTTAAAAGCTCTCTATATGGTATTTAATTCCTATTTTCTCTTTTCCATAGGAAACAGCTTATAGCAGCAAAACGAAGCAGATTTAGGACTTCAAGGATAATACATAGCAAACTGCAGAGGATCAGTCGACTGATGACCCAACACAGGCGACTGGACAGGAGAAGCTGAAATTCCACAACTCTCGTCACAGTCGACTTACTCTCAAAACCAGTCGACTGGTATGATCAAATGGGAAATCTACATAAGGCTCGACTCAGTCGACTGGTTCGAAGACAAGTCGACTGGTCTGCGGCGGAGTACAAAGATAAGATATTCGAAGATTCACCTGCATCTAATTTCACATCTATTTGAATCCAGATTTATGCAAATCAAATCTAAAGACTGGGGGTTTTCAAGAGCACGTGGTTAACAGATAAGGAAGAAAAGAGGAAAAAGAAGAAAGATATTAATCATCAAATCAATTAAAGAAGGATCTTCCTGAAAAAGTGGAAACCCTAATTCTCAGCCGTACTCTATAAATATCAGAATACCATCTCCTGAACGGCTCTCTTCTCTTCTCTCCACTCCACGACTCCATCTAACAATCAGATCTATCTCGTGGATATAACTTAATCAGAGAGTTCCCAACCATCAAGTCATCAACCCGTGCTTCACTCCATCAACATCGAAGAGAAAGAGAAGATCCAGCAACCAGAAGGCAGTCGACTGTGTGACAGACAGTCGACCATATTGCCGGAATCCATTAGTTTATTTCTTCTTCTCTCTTTATTCTTTTATGTTGATCATGTATGTGAACTTGTTAAGCAATAAAAGTATTATTATGTGGAACTAATTTCATAGTTGGGTAGATCGAAACCGTAGTTATGTAGTGCTATATTCTTCTGAGATCTTCTAATTACTTATTGATTGAATCTGGTTGAATTTACATAGATTAATGATCATCAAACTTGGATCTTGAAGTCTGAGAGCAGTCGACTGAGGTGAGAGCCAGTCGACTGACATACAGCACGTGAGAATATCAAGTTTATGTTATCATTTATCTAAATCTGTTATATGAAGCATATTGAGACGACCGAATCTCGTGCTCATAATTTGTAACAAAGGAATCTTTAGGGGTTCTTGGTTCAATCAACTTAGAGGATCTAGATCTAATACCAATTTCTAGAACTTTAAGTGTTTGTTCGTTTCCACTGTTCTTATGTTTTCTCTAAGTATGACTTAGTAGATACCATGCTAAAATACTTAGGGGAAGAAACGAATTAGAGTAGATACCATGCCTAATTCTTGGCTTAGGGAAACAATACTTTAAGGAGTAGATACCATGCCCTTGAAGTGAACAACATGAGTAATTAGAAGTAAATTCAGAAGGTGACTTAGCATTACTAACTATTGGTGGAGATCAACAACCCAACTATTCAAGAGATATTTGTGATTCAAACTCATCTTTCTTAGTTTAATCTTTTTAATTCTTTTAGATTTCTACAACAACCCTTCATCATTTATTATTAGTTTTATTGATTAGTAAGTTGAAGTCTACAATCTCTGTGGGATCGACCCTTGCTATTACTACGATTCGATTCGTGCACTTGCGAGGTTTTTATAATTTGTGTCTAGTTTATCTATTAATTTAGGGACTAGATTTCCAACAACAAGTTTTTGGCGCCGCTGCCGGGGATTGTTTAGTATTTTAACTTACAAGTCAGTAGAATTTTATTAGTTTTTCTTTTCTTTTATTAATAATTTTTCTTTTAGGTTACAGGACTTCGGTGAATGCACGGTAGACGATCACTTCGACCAGAACTACTACCAATTGACGCGGAAACAGAACGCACTTTGCACAGACTAGGTAAGTTATTTGCAGCACACCAGTCGACTGCCCACACGAACCAGTCGACTGATCAGAGACCTAGTACACATACAGCAATGGCAGAAGAAACACCCAATCGCGTACCAATGCAGGACAAATTCACTCCTAAGAATATTGAGCAACCTTCCTGCATCTCTTTTCAACCTAATGCCACAGGGAACATGCACTTATCTCCTCATTTACTTAGTATGGTTCCCCACTTTAGTGGCAGACCAGATGAAGAGCCTCATCTTCATCTGCAAGATTTTTTCGATCTTTGCAGGACACAAAGCGTCCAAGGGCTTACCGCTGAACAAATCAGGTTAATCTTGTTTCCTTTTTCTTTAAAACTTAATGCTAAGTTGTGGTATAATTCTTTGGAACCAGGATCAATTAATTCATGGGAGCAATTGGCAACGAAATTTTTGAAAGAATTCTTTCCAGCCCAAAAGACCAAACAGCTAAAAAGGGAGATTCAACTCTTCCAACAAAAGGATGGAGATTTATTCTTTGAGGCATGGAAGGATTTCAAGAGCAAGCTTCTCAAGTGTCCTACTCACAATCTGCCTAAGGACGATCAGGTACAAGCTTTTTATGAAGGTTTAAATGACACTAATAAAGCAATTGTTGATGCAGCTTGCAATGGCATTTTGATGAGGAAAAGTGGAGAAGAAGCCATTGAACTTTTTGAAGAACTCAGCGAAAACTCCCAACAATTCTCAACAAGAAGGGGACCTACGAAAAAACAGGGAGTCTACGAAATCTCTAATAATAATAACATTCAATTAGAAATGGCAAACATGAATAAAAAAATTGATATGCTTGTTAATGCAATGTCGACAATGGGTGGAGTTAAAAATCAAACAAATGAAATGTGTGCAATTTGTTCGCATTTAGATCACACAACTGATACATGTCCCATGTCTACTTTTACAGATCAGGAGCATGCAAACTATGTGGGTCGAGGAGTATTTCCACCAAAGAACAATCCATACTCGAACACATATAACCCAGGATGGAGGAATCATCCAAACTTCTCATGGAGCAATAATCAAAATAATCAAGGAAATCAATTCACACAAGGACATACAAGGAACCCTCAGATGGGAAGTGGGTTTGAAAGACCAGCTCCAGAACAGAAGAAGTTGGATTTTGAAACCACTGTTCTTCAATTGCTCCAACAACAACATCAAACAAGCAACCAACAAGGACAAGCAATTCAGAAATTGGAAACCCAAATTGGTCAGATTGCAAAAGAGCTAAGCGAAAGAAAGGCAGGTGAACTCCCTTCACAAACCATACCGAATCCGGGAGGCCAAGAACAACTCCAAGCAGTGACTACCTTAAGAAGTGGTAAGATAATAGACAACAGGGTTGGAACACACACAGACAAACCAGTCGACTGTTCTTACAAGACAGTCGACTGCACAGACAAATCAGAAAAACAACCATCAAAAGCTTTGGGTTCAGGTAAGGTATGTGAAAAAGTAGGGACAGTTCCACCACCATTCCCTCAAAGGTTAGTCAATAAAAAGAAAGAACAACATTTATTTGACGTCTTTGAAACTCTCAAAAAGGTAGAAATTAATATTCCCCTACTCGATGCTATTAAACAAATTCCTTCTTATGCCAAATTTTTGAAGGACTGTTGTACTCACAAAAGAACATTTCAGGTTAAGGAGGATGTGGCTTTGACAGAAGAAGTGAGCGCTGTATTACTAAGAAAACTACCACCTAAACTGAAAGATCCAGGTAGTTTCACCATTCCTTGCAAAGTTGGTGAGCACTTCTTTGAAAAAGCACTGTTAGACTTGGGGGCAAGCATCAACCTTCTTCCTTATTCTGTTTACGAAAAGCTTGGATTGGGGGAACTCAAGCCAACATCCATCACTTTGCAATTGGCTGATCGCAGCATCAAGAGACCTAGAGGTATTTTAGAAGATGTCCTAGTTCAGGTAAATGATTTTATTTTGCCTGCTGATTTTGTTGTGTTAGATATGGAGGAATCTTCAATGTCATCATCTCTACCGATCATACTAGGTAGGCCCTTTATGAGTACAGCTGATATAAAAATTTGTGTTAAAAAGGGCATTATAAGTATGAAGATAAACGGAGAAAAAGTGGAATTTAAAATGTTTGATACACTAAAATTACCACAAGATGATCATGAATGCTATAATATTGATGTGGTGCAGGAGATTGTTGATCAAACATTTCAGGTACATAGCGTTGAACCACTACAAGCCACAATCACTCAATCTCTAACTTTATCTCGTGTTGAACAGGAATACGATGACTGGGAGATTGCAGAGACAGTACATCAACTTGAAACTTCACAGTCAGACCCAGGTAAACTTGGTCCTGTATTTGAAAAATTTGTGTCCGATAATCTTTGTTTTTCTACAGATCAGGCGCCTGGTGCACAGAGCAAGTCGACTGGTCTTCTAACCAGTCGACTGAACCAAGAAACACAGGATAAGTCGACTGCTGACATGGATCAGTCGACTGTACAGAAGCGCCCAGACATAGAACTCAAGCAGCTGCCCGATCATTTGAAACATGCCTTCTTAGGTGAGAACCAGACGCTACCAGTAATAATTGCTGCTAACTTGAGTGCACAGGAAGAAGAAAAGCTGCTGAAGGTATTGCAAGAACACAAAAATGCAATAGGATGGACCATTGCAGACATCAAGGGAATAAGTCCATCCAAATGCATGCATAGAATATTGCTTGAAAACGATGCAAATCCTAGCAGAGAGGCACAGAGAAGGCTCAACCCCAACATGAAGGAAGTGGTAAGAGCAGAAATTTTGAAGCTACTAGATGTTGGCATCATCTATCCTATCTCAGATAGCAAATGGGTAAGTCCTATACATGTAGTTCCTAAGAAAAGTGGAGTTACAGTGGTAACAAATGAAGAAAATGAACTTATCCCAACAAGAGTAACCACAGGTTGGAGGGTATGCATTGATTATAGGAAACTGAACAATGAAACCAGGAAAGATCACTTCCCTCTTCCTTTTATTGATCAAATGTTAGAAAGATTAGCAGGATATAGTCATTATTGTTTTTTAGATGGTTATAGTGGCTATAATCAAATTGCTATTGCTCCAGAAGATCAAGAAAAGACCACTTTTACATGCCCATTTGGTACTTTTGCTTACAGGAGGATGCCGTTTGGATTGTGCAATGCTCCAGCTACATTTCAAAGATGCATGATGAGCATATTTTCAGACATGGTGGAGAGGTTCATCGAGGTATTTATGGATGATTTTAGTGTTTTTGGATCTAGTTTTGATGAATGCCTTAACCATTTGCAGCTGGTGCTTAAAAGATGTGAAGAATGCAATTTAGTGCTGAATTGGGAGAAGTGCCATTTTATGGTACAACAAGGTATTGTGTTGGGACATGTGGTGTCCAAAAGGGGAATAGAGGTAGACAAGGCAAAAATTGACATCATATCAAAACTACCCCCTCCCACTACAGTTAAGGGTATTAGGAGTTTTCTAGGACATGCAGGGTTTTATAGACGATTTATAAAAGACTTTTCAAAAATCTCCAAACCCCTTTGTGACTTGTTGGCTAAGGATGTTGAGTTTGTATGGACAGAAGAATGTACAAATGCTTTTAATACATTAAAGAATCTTCTCATTTCTGCACCTATAGTCATGGCACCAGATTGGAGCCATCCTTTTGAGCTCATGTGTGATGCAAGTGATTACGCCTTAGGGGCTGTTTTAGGCCAAAGAATCAATAAGAAACCCCATGTTATTTACTATACTTCTCGAACTCTAAACGATGCACAGCTAAATTATTCCACTACTGAAAAAGAAATGTTGGCTGTTATATTTGCTGTAGAGAAGTTTAGATCATATTTAATTGGTTCTAAAGTTATTGTTTTCACTGACCATGCTGCTTTGAGATATTTGTTGGCTAAAAAGGAAGCTAAGCCTAGGTTGATCAGATGGGTGCTGCTGCTTCAAGAATTTGATCTTGAGATTAGAGACAAGAAAGGATGCGACAATGTTGTGGCAGATCACATGTCCAGATTACTGCACGAGGACGAGAGAAATGTGCCCCCGCTGAATGAAAATTTCCCAGATGAACAATTATTTGCAATAAATATTCACACCCTCGGGGCAGTCGACTGGTCCCTCAACCAGTCGACTTATCTCTCTGAACAACTACCCTGGTTTGCTGATATTGTCAATTTTTTAACTGCTCATGTTTTTCCTCCAGGTATGACACATCAGGAAAGAAAAAGATTGGTTGATCTGAGCAAACACTATTATTGGGATGATCCTTATTTATTCAAATTTTGCTCTGATCAAATTATAAGAAGATGTGTGGCAGACGAGGAACAAAGGAGTATTCTACAACATTGCCACCAATATGCTTGTGGAGGACATTTTGGACCAAAGAGAACAGCACTTAAGGTATTACAATCTGGTTTTTATTGGCCTAAAGTATTCAAAGATGCTTTTTCTTTTTGCAGGACTTGCGACAAATGCCAAAGGACAGGCAACATCTCTTCTAGAAATCAAATGCCACTACACAACATACAAGTAATTGAGCTTTTCGATGTTTGGGGAATCGACTTCATGGGTCCATTTCCTAACTCATTTGGTTATTTATATATACTTGTTGGTGTGGACTATGTGTCTAAATGGGTCGAGGCTGTCCCCTCACGAACTAATGATCACAAAGTTGTTGTCAAGTTTCTGCAGGAGAACATTTTCACTAGGTTTGGTACACCACGAGCAATAATAAGTGATGGAGGCAGCCACTTCAATAACTACCCATTTGCTTCTTTAATGAAGAAATATGGGATTACACATAGAGTGGGTACTCCATATCATCCTCAAACTAGTGGGCAGGTGGAGATTAGCAACAGGGAGATCAAGAGCATCTTGGAAAAGACAGTCAACACAAGGAGGAAGGATTGGTCGCTACGCTTGAATGATGCATTATGGGCCTACAGAATCGCTTTCAAGACACCCATTGGCATGTCACCATACCGTTTAGTCTTTGGAAAAGCATGTCATCTGCCAGTAGAATTAGAACACAAAGCTTATTGGGCTATCAAAAAGTTCAATTTTGATATGCAACAGGCAGGTGACAAAAGGAGATTGCAACTAAATGAGCTTGAAGAATTGAGGCACGATGCATATGAAAATGCCAAGCTATACAAGGAAAGGACTAAGTTATACCATGATAAGCAGCTAGCACGGAAGGAGTTTTATGAAGGACAAAAGGTATTGATCTACAACTCAAGATTAAGACTCTTTCCAGGCAAGCTCAAGTCAAGATGGTATGGACCATATATCGTCACAAAAGTCTTTCCACATGGTGCGTTGGAAGTTCACAGCAAAGAACGAAATCAAACATTCAAGGTGAACGGACACAGGGCGAAGCCATACATAGAGATGAGTCTAGAACCGCAAGAGGAAGATGTGAATCTTCAAACCATTCAATACATTGCATGAACTCATCATGTCTAGCTGAAGACATGAAACACATCGCTTATTGGGAGGCAACCCAACCTTCAGGGGAGTATTTACACTTTCCCTTTATGTTATTCATTATTATTCATTTTTCTTTTTATTTTTCAGTCTTTCCTCACTAGATGGTAACACATGCCTATATCTTATGTTTTGTGCGAACATTGAGGACAATGTTCCATCTAAGTGTGGGGGTATTAGTTAGTTATATTTGGAATTTTTGAATTTTTTTTTTAGGATAAACAATTTCTTATAAAGTAAGAGTAAGGATACTTATTTACTTTAGGATTGTTGAGTTTCATAATTCCCTACAAAAATTGTGCGAGTCATGCGATTATACATAATAAACAAATGTGATGCTTTTTCTGATAATTATTCCCTTCAGATCTAGTCCTAAATCGAGTTTAAGTAAATAGAGTGATACAATATATGTATATATATTTGAATAAAGTCAGTCTACTCCAATGTTTTGAGGGCTTAGTAACTAGGGGTATTCATCACCAATGTTTACCTTTACGTCAAACGGCAACTTGAAATACGAGTATGCAAAGCACTTTAATGTTTGTGACTTGTTGAGTAACCGGGTGGATACACCACAAATGTTTCGCATTCGCGTCAAAAGACAAGTGACAACTTTAAAGAAGAGACTATAAAAAAAAAAAAAAAAAAAAACTCTAGTTTGCTACTGGATTTGTAGTAGAGAAAAGGGATAATCACAGACTGAGTAGATGCATACTATAACTACATTAATCGCATGACAAATATGACTAAGTTTGGGATTTATGAATAGACAATTGCACTAAAGAAAGTGGGTATGTTTAACTTTACTTTATCTGAAATTGTTCGTAGTTTTATTTTGATGTCCACATAATAAGAAATCTTGATGGTTGAGCTTATTCTTATTATTACTCCCTTGTTCATAAATTCACTTTTTGCTTGAGGACAAGCAAAAGCTAAGTGTGGGGGTATTTGATGAACACATTATTATTCACTTTTTAGAGCAATAATCTTAATATAATTAGACATTTAAAAGCTCTCTATATGGTATTTAATTCCTATTTTCTCTTTTCCATAGGAAACAGCTTATAGCAGCAAAACGAAGCAGATTTAGGACTTCAAGGATAATACACAGCAAACTGCAGAGGATCAGTCGACTGATGACCCAACACAGGCGACTGGACAGGAGAAGCTGAAATTCCACAACTCTCGTCACAGTCGACTTACTCTCAAAACCAGTCGACTGGTATGATCAAATGGGAAATCTACATAAGGCTCGACTCAGTCGACTGGTTCGAAGACAAGTCGACTGGTCTGCGGCGGAGTACAAAGATAAGATATTCGAAGATTCACCTGCATCTAATTTCACATCTATTTGAATCCAGATTTATGCAAATCAAATCTAAAGACTGGGGGTTTTCAAGAGCACGTGGTTAACAGATAAGGAAGAAAAGAGGAAAAAGAAGAAAGATATTAATCATCAAATCAATTAAAGAAGGATCTTCCTGAAAAAGTGGAAACCCTAATTCTCAGCCGTACTCTATAAATATCAGAATACCATCTCCTGAACGGCTCTCTTCTCTTCTCTCCACTCCACGACTCCATCTAACAATCAGATCTATCTCGTGGATATAACTTAATCAGAGAGTTCCCAACCATCAAGTCATCAACCCGTGCTTCACTCCATCAACATCGAAGAGAAAGAGAAGATCCAGCAACCAGAAGGCAGTCGACTGTGTGACAGACAGTCGACCATATTGCCGGAATCCATTAGTTTATTTCTTCTTCTCTCTTTATTCTTTTATGTTGATCATGTATGTGAACTTGTTAAGCAATAAAAGTATTATTATGTGGAACTAATTTCATAGTTGGGTAGATCGAAACCGTAGTTATGTAGTGCTATATTCTTCTGAGATCTTCTAATTACTTATTGATTGAATCTGGTTGAATTTACATAGATTAATGATCATCAAACTTGGATCTTGAAGTCTGAGAGCAGTCGACTGAGGTGAGAGCCAGTCGACTGACATACAGCACGTGAGAATATCAAGTTTATGTTATCATTTATCTAAATCTGTTATATGAAGCATATTGAGACGACCGAATCTCGTGCTCATAATTTGTAACAAAGGAATCTTTAGGGGTTCTTGGTTCAATCAACTTAGAGGATCTAGATCTAATACCAATTTCTAGAACTTTAAGTGTTTGTTCGTTTCCACTGTTCTTATGTTTTCTCTAAGTATGACTTAGTAGATACCATGCTAAAATACTTAGGGGAAGAAACGAATTAGAGTAGATACCATGCCTAATTCTTGGCTTAGGGAAACAATACTTTAAGGAGTAGATACCATGCCCTTGAAGTGAACAACATGAGTAATTAGAAGTAAATTCAGAAGGTGACTTAGCATTACTAACTATTGGTGGAGATCAACAACCCAACTATTCAAGAGATATTTGTGATTCAAACTCATCTTTCTTAGTTTAATCTTTTTAATTCTTTTAGATTTCTACAACAACCCTTCAACATTTATTATTAGTTTTATTGATTAGTAAGTTGAAGTCTACAATCTCTGTGGGATCGACCCTTGCTATTACTACGATTCGATTCGTGCACTTGCGAGGTTTTTATAATTTGTGTCTAGTTTATCTATTAATTTAGGGACTAGATTTCCAACAACAGTTTCCCAGCCTTTTTCTTTCAAAAGTTCTGGTCCTGGCTCAAGGATGATCTTCTGATCCTTTTTCAAGACCTGTACCATGGTTCTTTCTCCTTTGATCGCATTAACTATGCGCACATCATCCTCATTCCCAAAATGGCGGGAGCTCATGTGCTAGCGGATTTTAGACCCATTAGTTTGATCAACACTTCTTTCAAGATCATCATGAAAGTCCTAGCCACAGCTCAGTGCTATCATCTCTCCCCTGATTGATCCAGCTCAATCTGGTTTTGTTAAAGACCAATTCATTCTTGATAGCATCGCTTCTGCTCAAGAGATTATCTCCCTCTGCCACCATACCAAATCAGATGGCATCCTTCTTAAACTTGACTTTCAAAAAGCTTACGATAATGTTAGTTGGGATTTTCTCCTTCCTTCTTCATTGGGGGTTCAGTCCTAAATGGATCGCGTGGATCAAATCCAGCCTATTTGCTGGTACGTCCTCCATCATTATCAACGGCTCTGAAGGCCACAAGTTTAAGATCAAATGTGGCCTTCGTCAGGGAGATCCCTTATCTTCACTTTTATTCTCTTTGGTTGCGGATGTTTTCAGCAAGCTGCTGCGCAAAGCTCGTGAAGCTAACGTTATTGACGGCCTGGGTCGCTCTCAGCATTTTGATGGTATTCTTAATCTGTAATATGCCGATGATACTATTATTTTCACTAAACCGAATCAATCTTCGTTGCGTAACCTTAAGCTCCTGCTTTATTGTTTCGAGCTAGCCTCGGGTCTTTCCATCAATTTTCATAAATCCTCAGTGATTTGGCTTGGGGGTGACTCCAGCTACCAAACTGAGATATCACAATTTTTTGACTGCCGCATCGCGGAATTCCCCATTACCTATTTGGGAATTCCGCTGAGATGGGGCAAACTGCTCAAAACAGACTGGTTCCCCCTCATAGATAAAACAGTCCTAAATGGATCGCGTGGATCAAATCCAGCCTATTTGCTGGTACGTCCTCCATCATTATCAACGGCTCTGAAGGCCACAAGTTTAAGATCAAATGTGGCCTTCGTCAGGGAGATCCCTTATCTTCACTTTTATTCTCTTTGGTTGCGGATGTTTTCAGCAAGCTGCTGCGCAAAGCTCGTGAAGCTAACGTTATTGACGGCCTGGGTCGCTCTCAGCATTTTGATGGTATTCTTAATCTGTAATATGCCGATGATACTATTATTTTCACTAAACCGAATCAATCTTCGTTGCGTAACCTTAAGCTCCTGCTTTATTGTTTCGAGCTAGCCTCGGGTCTTTCCATCAATTTTCATAAATCCTCAGTGATTTGGCTTGGGGGTGACTCCAGCTACCAAACTGAGATATCACAATTTTTTGACTGCCGCATCGCGGAATTCCCCATTACCTATTTGGGAATTCCGCTGAGATGGGGCAAACTGCTCAAA
This sequence comes from Hemerocallis citrina, assembly GCA_017893485.1. Lineage (NCBI taxonomy): Eukaryota > Viridiplantae > Streptophyta > Magnoliopsida > Asparagales > Asphodelaceae > Hemerocallis > Hemerocallis citrina. The sequence goes on along the minus strand of CM030367.1, from coordinate 314,846 downwards.
ACAGACTGGTTCCCCCTCATAGATAAAATCGAAGCTAGACTCAATGTCTGGACCGGTAGATTGTTATCTCGCGGAGGGAGATTAGTTTTTCTCAATTCTGTTCTCCCCGCTATCCATCTCTACATGATGTATTTCTTTTATCTTCCTTCCTGGGTCATCAAGAGGTTAGACCAAATCAGAAGCAATTTTTTCTGGTCTGGATCTTCCAGTTTTAAGCGAAGTTCTCACCTTTGCAACTGGAAACTTATCTGTACTTCGAAGGCTAACGGTGGCTTGGGGGTTTTAAACTTGTGGGACCATAACCTTGCCCTGTTAGGTAAATGGCTCTGGAGATTCCATAAGTATGGCCACCTTCCTTGGGTTCAGTGTATCAAAGGGTATTACTTTTCGTCCCTCCCCTGGTGGATCTTCCACGCTTCGACCCATCGATTAGCCTCTCCTTTTTGGAAAGGTGTTTGGAAGTCCGCCGAAGCGTTCCAATGTGGTAGTTACCGTATCTGCGCGGATGGCTCTAGAACCAAGTTCTGGACTGATATTTGGATTGGCAAGTCCAAACTCTCCTCGGTCTATCCTAACATATTCCAACTGGCCTCCTTCCCTGACGCCTCTGTGGCTAAATCTTTCTCCTGGATCAACTCCACAAGGCACTGGATCATCCCGTTTACTATGGATTTGTCTCCAACCTTAATTTCTGATCTGCTCGAGCTTATTCTCGCTCTGGACCGCTTCGATTGGCAGCCTTTCGAAGACGTTGGATGGCGTTGGGGTACTTCCGGAACCTTCTCGGTTAAATCTTTTTATAATTTCCTTAACTTTCGTGGTATTACATCTCCTTCAGCTAGTTTCATCTGGAACTCTTGCGTTCCGCTCGAAGTCAAGATTAATTCGTGGCTAGCTCTAAACAATAAATTGCTCACGGTTGAGGTGCTTAACCATAGAAACCTGGCTTGGGGACAACTCTGTCCATTGTGCTCTGATGAGTCAGAGGATGGTAATCATCTTTTTTTGTGCTTTCCTTTCGTCGCCCCTCTTTGGAAAATCGTTTCTCTGGCCTGGATGAATTCGACCATTCCTTCCAATATTTTTTCCTGTTGGTCCTCCCCGACCTCGCATCCTAGATTTCGCAAGGGTTGGAACCTTTCGGTTCATATTATTATTTGGGTGGTGTGGCGGGAAAGGAACCGTAGGATTTTTTCGCATAAAGCAGCCTCCGTCTCTTTCCTGATTGATGAGTTTTTATTTCTCTTTAAATTTTGGTCCTCTAATGTTAAACCTCAAGATAGAGATTCTTTTGATTGCTCCCGTTTAAATGAATCCTTTCGCTGTCTTACAATTCTTAATGCTTTATGATTATCTGTGATGGGTGTTTTATTGTCTTCGTTTTTCTCGCAGGTTTAATTGGGAGACAGTATCTCCTCTCGGCCTGTTTTGAGGCTGATCCCTTTTGCCTCCTGATGCTCAGCTCTGCGCGACTGCGCCCTTTTTGTTTGGTCTCTTTCTTTCAGCCTAAGGGTTCTGAGATTTGTGGTCTGTTCTTTTCTTTTTGCTTTGTGTTGTAGCAGGTCTCGGCATTTTTTGTTGCAGCCAGTGGCCTCGTTGCAGGGACTGGTTTACTTTTATGCTAGCCGACTTCTGTCTGACTGTGTGCAGGGCAGGCTTTGTATGTTTTATCGCTGTTTAGTTCATATTGCTTTCTTTTCTTTACTGGCTTAGCCCTTTGTGCTCGCCATAGAGCGGTACTCCAATAGCTGTCCTGTATGTTTGTTTGGCTCAGTTTGTTTCGCTGTGAGTTGTATTTTGTTTATTTGGCGCTGGGTTTCTCTGTGATCAGGGAGTTTCTGAGCTTGTGCCTTATTTTTCTGGGGCCGTTATTGATGTGCTGTTCCTGTTTGGTGGGGATATCCCCCCTTTGAGAAAACCTGTGTTTTGATTTTTGTCTATTTGTTTCCCTCCTTTTCTTGAGTTTTGTTTGGCCAGGTTTTGTTTCGACCCTATGCGTTCCTTCCTTCCCGGCTGAGCTGAGCGATGCGCCGTAGTAGTTCATCGGACTCCGTTTCTCTCTGTTGGTGTACCACGTTTGGCCTCAGTTGGGGGATCTTCGTCCTGGGCTATCAGAGGAGGACCCCTTGTTGGCGTCGGCCCGGGATTACTGGCTTGGTCGTCTTCGCTTCGTTGAGGATTGCTTCCATCCAGTCTCGTTAGCAGATCTGCTGACGTTCTCCGTTGTCATTTTTGTGTGCCCAGTTTATTGTTGTTTATTGTTTAGTTCGTTCGCTGTTGCGAGCTTTTTTCCGGCTGCGGTTTTACGGCTTGTAAAACTTTTTCTTTGTTGTTTGTATTACCTTGTACATACGTTTTAATTTATATATTTTTTGATCTGGCTGGAGTCTCCGAACTCTATCCGTTTACATCAAAAAAAGAACAAGTGGCAGTACTTATAACATTTCGACCATACTGTAGAATTCGAAGAATTCATGGTTATAAACACAATATTTCGGAGAAACGTAGAAGTACAAGTTATAGTAGACGTGTATACCTTTAATTTGTTCTATAGAACACATAGTTTCATGATGTATAAATTTCCTATGATTTTTACAAGTAGCATAAGCTGCAGCTTTTGGATTTTAAACCTACTGTTTTGCAAATGAATTTAGACGAAGTAATTGAGGATGATTTTAGATGATCTTCACTACAAAGTTTTAGTAGATTCATTTTTAATTCCAATGAAACTATCAAAATTTATTTTTTGGAGTAGTATTGGAATTTATATGATTTTTTCAATACCATTGGGTTGATGTCTTTTATCTAGTTAACCTAAAACTTTTAAAATGTATATATATTGAATTTGAAATTGGAATGTTAGTAATATGTACTGTATGAGGAATTAAGAGGTAATTAAAGGATGAAATTGTTATATTAAATAAGTGATGTTTATAAGGGTTTTAACTCATCAAGTGTTATTGAATGCTGCTATAATAAGCGTTTAGTTACATTGAGATGATAAACATAAATAGAATGGATTAGGAAGGAATGATGAATAATGAATGCGATGGTTATGATGAGGTTAGATGTAATCTAGATGGTCGCTATGTTGATGGTTGATTGCTAGAGGCTGAGCGAGACCCAGAATTATGTGAAAATTTAAGAAATTGCTAGTGTGGGTAATGTTCTCGTGTGCTGATTCTAAGTCCGGTAGGAGGGTAAGCTAGCACTAGGTGATATTCTTTTTATAATTAAACCTAAGGACAAGAACTATGGGCAAACCTGAGTATGAGGGCCTCATATGATTCGCGGTGGGAGATATTTCTTCAGAATTATCGGGATCAAGATTCGCGGTGTGAGATTATCTTCAGAATTATCGAGGCGTGATGTCCAAAATTGCTCGCGGTGGGAGATACTTCTTCAGAATTATCGGGATCGTGGTGATGCTCGTGGGATATTTGTGGGATGAGGTACCATATGACTCCCGGTGTTGGTTTCATCTCCAGAATTATTGGGGTGTGAGGCGTGACATCCGAAAATCACTTGCAGAAGGAGAAAGACTCTCAAGAATTATCAGGGTCATGGCTTGCGCTGTGGGTTTCATCTTCAGAATTATCGCGGTTACGACTCCTGATAGGAGAGCGATTCTCAAGAATTATTAGGCGGTACTAGATACTCACAAGATATCGAAACTTTACATTAGTCACCGTTGTAGGATTTCATAACGAGGGATTGAACCGTATAATGAGGAGTACGATAAGGTCTTTCCCTCGGACTTATGTAGTATGGGATACATAGAATCCAAACAAGTATGCATTAGTGTCATCGTAGTGTAACGTTTGCATTAGGCATTAGGTCATACATTGACATGTTTAGGATTGTCACTTCCCACATTTTTGTTTCGCATTCAAGTTTGTATTTGCTAAAGTAGAAGAAACCCTGTATTATAGCATTGCGTCAGTTGTATGCAACTGACGTGCCCACAGTTTTCTAGTTGCAGGATTGGTTTTGGTATGGATTTGAAGTCACTATGAGAGATGTCACAAGATTGAAGAGCTTTCATTATCATATTGTACTTATTTATTTCCACTGTGTTATTGTAAAGAACAATGTTGTAAATAAAAAAAGTTTTAAATTCCTTGTAAATTTGTACGAATTAAAGTAAAAGATCTTGTTTTGCTACGAATTACCTGTGTTTGGAATTCGGGGCGTTATAGAGTGGTATCAGAGCCGACTTCAATAAGTGGTACTGTAGCGCCCCGAATTTCCAATATAAAGTTTAGAAAATACGTGGCACTTTCCCAGCGATCCACTTCAATGTAACAATATACATAGACCAAAAACTCAAGTCATTTTATTCCAAATTCTTATTACAATATTCTTTTTCAATTGCAGCGGAAATACAAAACACCTTAAAATACATTTAACTGTTACAACCCTTTCTCCTTACAAAATTACCCAAGGCTCTATTATAACACTCATAAAATCCAAAGCTACCCTAAGCATCCAAGCTCCCAACTCTAAGCAGCTACCTGTAACACATGAGGCTAGAGTTGAACCCTAACCCCCAAACTAAAGGGGTCAGCCATAAATGGTGTGAGTGATATAAACAACAAACATAAATAAACAATAAACATAAATTCTCGAACAACATGTATTGAACAAAAATACATAAACTGAACATGTAATGTGCAACAAGAAACGATAGGCCAGTACAAGCGTGAAGTCAAGTCGAGAAACAATACCAATGATCAAGTATCCATCAATCAATCACTCTCAAAATGGTACAGCTCAACTGCACTGTACAGTCGACTGTTTAACGAACCAGTCGACTGTTCTGAACTAACAGTAATCCTCACATCTCAGAATGTGTCCAACTATCAATAAATCTCAATACCACGATGTATGTCCAATCAATCGATCACCAATAATGCCATAGATCGGATACCCATATATCCATCTACAAAAAAAACTAAAGATAATATAGATCGAATACATACCCGGTATGCAATCACTAATAGTGACTCTTACACCGACGAACATATCCATCTACAAACAAACTAAGAGGGTATAGATCGAATACGTACCCAGTATGCAATCACTATAGTGACTCTTACACCGACGAACATATCCATCTATAAACAAACTAAGAGGGTATAGATCGAATATGTACCCGGTATGCAATCACTGTAGTGACTCTTACACCGACGAACATATCCATCTACAAACAAACATAGAGGGTATAGATCGAATACGTACCCGGTATGCAATCACTGTAGTGACTCTTACACCGACGAACATATCCATCTACAAACAAACTAAGAGGGTATAGATCGAATACGTACCCGGTATGCAATCACTGTAGTGACTCTTACACCGACGAACATATTCATCTACAAACAAACTAAAGACTGAAAGAACACTCAAGATTATGAAGAACTCCTCAGGACCAGTCGACTTATGCAATAGTAAGTCGACTGCCCCGAGAACCAATATCCAAGATTATAACAAGTGCTATAAGTCGACTTAATAAACCATCAGTCGACTTACCCGGGACAATTACCAATAATTCTCAAGAACATTCCAAGTGTTAACAGTATAAGATGACTTATAAAAACATAAGTTGACTTATCAACAATATAAGATGACTTATAAAAATCATAAGTAGACTTATCAACAATATAAGATGACTTATAATAATCATAAGTAGACTTATCAAAACATAAGATGACTTATAAAAATCATAAGTTGACTTACCAAATCATAAGTAGACTTATAGAAAACATAAGTCGACTTAAAGGAGACATAAGTCGACTCATAAGAACATAAGTCGACTTATAAAAACATAAGTTGACTTACCAGAGAGAAATTCCAGAAATCTTTAAGAAAATATTCTAAGTGTCATAAGTCGACTTAAAATACAATATAAGTCGACTTAAAAGGTCATAAGTCGACTTACCAGAGAAAAATCTAAAATAACCTTAAAAATAAATTCTAAGTGTACCAATCGACTGAAAAGGGTATAAGTCGACTGTCCAGAACAGATTTTCAAGAAAAACTAAAGATACAGCAGTAGAGTCGTACCAGTCGACTGAATCGTAGACCAGTCGACTGTCGGCCTACAGATTTCATAAATTAGGTCTGAATACGAAAATCAAGACTGGAGTTTCCTAAAGATTCATTGCTTAGGGAATTTACTCGTATTTAGTTAAAAGTGACAATCTCAAGATGATCCACATATTGGATACAATACTAAATTCTCATGTTCTCAATTCCTAAATCTTCCATTAGGGTTTCTCAATTCTTTCACAAATCATAACCAAGATCTGATTATATACACAAGATCCAGATGTTCATACATCCGATCAAACCATACTTGAATCTTAACATGTTTTCGAGCAATAAAGAATTTGTTAAACAAGATCTACTAAACATTCGTGGATTTCTCATGCATAATACGAATAACGACTATTGCATCGATCACATACAAGATACGAATACATCAAACAAAACAGCACACAATCACACACACAAACAAAACCAAGTTCATATCACTCACCTTTAGATTGCAAAGATCCAACGAAAAACCTTCTTCTTGCTAGATCCAAGAACTTCTTCTTCAATCGCCAAGAGAATAAGAGGTACAATAAAATCTGAGTTGTGCAGCGAATGACGGCTGCAAACTCCCTTATATAGGCCGGGAATCAAGTATTAGGGTTTAGGAATACATTTGCAAAACCATTCCTCCAAAATACAATTATATATATATATATATATATATATATATATATATATATATATCTTCTCTTGGAAATTCATCTAAAATTTATTAAAATTAGGATTTAAAAGAAAATATATTTCTAAATCTTAACCAATACCGTTCAAAATGTCTAGAATGCCAATTTTGCATTTTAGCCCTTAAAAATATCAATTTTACAAAAAGGTCCTTCTTTTATCAAAAATTGCAAATAGATCAAATTAATTTCAGAAAAATCTGGAAAAATAGTAAATAAATCCCAAATATTAAATAATGACTTTTCATAAAGAAAACTAAATTTTTCAAACATCTCAAAAGTCATTTGCACGTGTTTTGCACGTGTACAAAAGATAAATCTTTTTAGAAAATATCAATCAAATCCTCAAAATTCATTTAAATTCATTTTCAAATAATTAAAATAATATTTGAAAATACGGGGTTCTACAGGTACAATGTTATAAGGAAAACACATTAGGGTGGACATTAGAAGTGTGAGTGTCAGTTTGGAGTCATGAATGATGTAGTTATTGAACTTACATTCATGATACACTCCTCGCATACATTGATGTGATATTGTATGCGAGCATCTTCTTTTGTGTTACGAGTGTTATGGTTGGTTTGAACCTACATTCATGATACCTTATATAGACTAACTTTTCTCCTTAATTTTTCTTCGTATATTTTCCTCGTAGTAGTTTTCATCTTAAATGTTTAAATTTTTTTTCTCAAAATATTATTTTCTTATACTATTAATTCACTTGGATATTTATTATTCTGTGTATCTTCCTTAGTCTTATTCTTTTAAGTTTGACTTACTCATTTTTCTTCCTTGATGTTTTTATGCTTCTTACTTTCGTGCACTTTTACGTTACTCATTTATTTTTGTTATTACTTTTACGTATTACATTAAGTTTTAAATTACTACGTATTAAGTTATTATTGCTACTACTATTTTCTTTCATTATTATTTATATTATATTATAAAATTTGATTTTTGCATATTTACTTTCATTTTATATATGCTTTGATTTTACAATACTTTATTTTTCCACTATTTTATATTATCTTATTTATTTTAGTATATTTAAACAAGATTGTAATATTTTACTTATATAAATATGACATACTTCTACACATTATAAATATTCTTTTTCTACTATTTTTATTTTATCGCCTATATTCGATACTATGGATATTACATATTATTTTCTACTTTGTTTAGTTATATTTACTTTTCACTATTAATAGCTACTTATTAATTTTGTCGCTTTATACTTCTCTAACGTACTGTGTACACTCACTAATTATATTTTACATTCTTGGTTACTACATATACTTTCCACCGATTTCTATATATATATATCATATATTTCAACATACTTACTATACATATCATTGTACACTTATCCAATTAATACATTATTATATATTTTTTATATAATTATTTATACTTATTATCCTAATTTACTCCGCCACATAATTATTGTTCTCATTGTATTTTCAGCTCATGCATATACTTTATATTATTTTTGTCTTAATGTTATAAATCCTTTTCATTACTACTAATTTTTTATATTCGATATTTAAAATATATACTTCTACTTTAATATTTTATCGTTGTAATTTTCTACTTCATTTCCTCCTCTCACTATCCCAACTTTTACATCTATTTTTGTATCCCAAATTTTAAAACATAATATCATACTTAATTAAACATCCAATATCCAAGTACATATGGAAGATTACATCATTCTATTCACCGTTTTGGTGCAACCTAATGTTGAGAGAGCAAATCTGCAACTAGACATCAATGGAGGCAAACTGCAACTGGATGTTGGGGAGGCAAAATCTGCATCCGAATGTCCAGAAGGTAAACTGCAACCAGGTGTAATAGAAGCAAATCCGCAACTTGATGTCAAGGAGGCAAGACTGCAGTTGGACACTAACGAGACGAACCCACAACAAAAGTGATTTTAATATTTTAATAACCGCCACTTTTAGTTATATATATATATATATATATATATATATATATATATATATATATATATATATATTACTTACCACTATTTCATTCTTTTGACTAATTTATACCATTTTATAATGTTTTACAACTTAGCTCATATTACTTCAACATTATTATTTATAATACAGATATACTTACATACGCATGTAATTAATTACCTTACTATTTATATTTGCTTCTACATCTATCATATATGTGTTATTATTATTTTATTTATTTTTAAATCTATGTTACTGGTTACAATTAATTATTTAATTATTTTCTATTTTTATACAATTCATTTTTTATATTTTATTGTTAACCTATCATCAAAATGTTTGCTACTCATATAATATGATTTTTATTATTTATACTTTTGTTTACTATCTACATTTTATTTCTATCACAATTAATATTATATATTATTTCAATTATATATTGCTACTTTCACTATTATTTTATTTTGTTTCTCCAATTGCTTACAACTTTCATGTTATACTATTGTTGTTTCGTCATATAGTTTTTAAGCGTACTTACGTATAAAATATTATATGTTGATTTTCGTGCTATAGCTCACAACATATAAATATTTGATATATACTAATCATTATTCTATAAAATTATTATGTAACTTTTACAAATGAAAATTTTATGATATTATTTTATACACATCATTACAACTTTATTATTATACTTATATTATACTATTTATTCTTTCAATGAAAATTTAACACTCATATATTTTCAGTTTTTTATCCAACGACATTCTCTTAAATTTCTAATTAAATTTTATCTCGTAATATATAGTACTAGTTCAGTTTGCAATTTTAATCATTCTACTGCTGATTACTTTGATAAATTTTGATTATTAAGCCTATTAATAATTTATGAAAGTATCTATTGACTATGATTCTCTTTATTCTTTCCAATTGCTTTGTTTTCCAAATTCATTCATAATTAATGACTTAATTTATATTTTCCTTTTTATCTAATACTTTATTTAATATTATTTTTGTATGAAAATTTCTTTCAATCTATACTATATTTTATGGTCACGTTTCTCTTTCTGCAATTTTTCTAGTTTTCTTGTTTCGTTCTTATTCACTTTGATAGTCATAGTTTCCTTATATAAGTTTACTTTGTTTTTCAAATTACATACTACATTTAGTTTCTTGGTATTTATAGTTTTTCTATATACAATAATGATTTTTTCTTTGGTGTGTATAAGATACAACTCTTACCCTAGTAAGTTCTGAGGACAGAACTGTTCTGGAGGGGGGGGTCTTTGGTGTGTATAATATACAACTCTTACACTAGTAAGTTCTGAGGACAGAACTGTTCTGGGGGGGGGGGGACTGTAACACCCCGCAAAATTGAGTTATAACTATTTTGCCCACGGGTGTTACGCACATGTATTTTGTACTATTACGAGTAGTATCCGTAACGTATTTTAAAATAATGTTTCTATGTATTTTTGTATTTTGATTCTTATATATATATATATATATATATATATATATATATATATATATATATATATATAATAAATTACAAAGAAAGCATTCAAGTGGCTCTCATTCAATCTCCTCCAAAATCAATGGCCAAGATCTAATCTCACAATACATATTTTCCCGCCCAAAATTTTAAACTCCACAAATTCAAAATCCACACACACTCTCTCTCTCTCTCTCTTTCTCACCGGGTCTCTCTTTCTCACTCCATCTCTCATTTCTCCTGCTCAATCTCTCTCTCTCTCTCTCTCTCCCCCCGCTCTCTGTCACTGTCTCCCTCACCCCACCTCCGGCACCTCTTCAGCGCCCCCCCCACCTCCACTCTCCAACCCCCCACCTCCACTCAGCAACACCTCCGGTCGCCCCCCACCTCTAGTCACCGATGCCTCTTCAGCGCAACCCCCAACTCCGGTGCCTCTTCAGAGCCAACCCCGATGCCATCCAACCACCGATCCCTTCACCGTCATAGACCACCGATTTCACCATCTTTGGGGTTTACAAATTTCCTTTTTTCTCCCTTCCGCTGTTTCCAATCAGCGACACCTCCAGTCGCCCCCCCACCTTCAGTCACTGACGCCTCTTCAGCGCCCCCCAACTCCAGTGCCTCTTCAGAGCCAACCCCGACGCCATCCAATCACTGAACCCCTCACCGTCACTGACCACCGATTTCACTATCCCAGGTATACTGGTTTGGGGTTTACAAATTTCCTCTTTTCTTTCAAATTGTCAAATTGGTCTTTTTTTCCACCGATTTCACCATCTCAGTTCTAGAATGAGTGAATGAATTAGTCTCTGATATAATGGATTAGTCTCTGTTATGAGTTCTAGAATGAGTGAGTGAATCAAATTGGTCTTGCTGAAAATTCGTTCAGTTACAATTAAGCAATTAAGTAATGAATGAGTGAATGAGTGAATGAATCATTTACAATAAGCAATTAAGCAATTAAGCAATCAAATTCGTTGAGTGAATGAATCATTGAGTTCTAGAATGAGTGAATGAGTGAATGAATTATCTCTGTTATGTTCAATGAATGAGTGAATGAATCATTGAGTTCTAGAAATTATCTTCTCGGTGGATTGAACAAAGCATCGATTTGGGTAATCTTTCTTCTATTTCATCACTTCAATTCTCATTGGTACTTGATCACTCAAAGCTTCACCAGAAAGTCTAAATTTAATCAATTAAACGGTTCGAGTTGAAATTTAATTGACAAACATTTCCCAAGTTCCCACCCAAAATGTTTGTCTGTGTTGGAGAAACGCATTTGGCAATGTTATTTGATCTCATTGTTGTTCAATAACTTAAAAGTTTAATGCTCTGAGGAATAGGACATTGAACTTTTATGTTTTCAATTAACTAATACTTGGAAGTATGATTCTTTTTCTATGGTGAAGTATGGTGAAGTTATCTATATTTTTTTACAGATGCAATTCCTATCTCTTTGTTTTTTAAACTTCAGGTGGTGGGTTCTGCTTCAACATTAATGCAGGATGAGTATTGGAGCAACTTAGTAAATAATGCTAAAGATCGTGGTTGTTACTTTCAGGTTGAAAAAAAAATCCTTCTTTTCTTCTATATATATTTGTCTGGCTTTTAGACTGTAGTTTTATTATGTTTTGTGGGGTTAAATTTTGACCATTGATGGGGTTAAATTTAATTTTAATAATTAAGATGTTTATTATCATTAATAAAAAATTTAGATCAATTTCCTTAATTCTATTCCACACACCCATTACACATAGTGTAGTCAAGTTTTTTTTTGAAAGAAACATAGTGTAGTCAAGTTCTTCGCCGTCTTATGTAGGTGAGTAAGAATTCGACTCTTTATCTAAAGAGAATTTATTGATGTAATAATTATGGCTGAGTATGGTGAAGTAATCTATATTTTTTTACTGATGCAATTCCCGTCTCTTTGTTTTTTAAACTTCAGGTGGTGGGTTCTGCTTCAACATTAATGCAGGCTGGGCATTGGAGCAACTTAGTAAATAGTGCTAAAGACCGTGGTTGTTACTTCCAGGTTGGAAAAAAATTCCCTTCTTTGCTTCTATATCTAAATTTGTCTGGCTTTTAGATTGTAGTTTTATTATGTTTTGTGGGGTTAAATCTGGACCATTGATGGGGTTAAATTTAATTTTAATAAATCAGATGTTTATTATCATTAATAGAAAATTTAGATCAATTTCCTTAATTCTATTCCACACACCCATTACACATAATGTAGTCAAGTTTTTTTTGAAAGAAACACACTGTAGTCAAGTTCTTCGCCGTCTTATGTGGGTGAGTTAGAATTCGACTCTTTATCTAAAGAGAATTTATTGATGTAACAATTATGGCTACTAAATATAAAAAGATTCAAGTTGTTACATGACACTCATTTAGGGATAGAGCTAGGACTTTGAAAGATGAGTAGTGTAATGTACAATAGCCTATAAGTATCACCGGCAAAAAAATAAGACAAATGTCCTGTAAAAAATTTGCTACTTAAAAACTCCATCTCATTAGCTATAGAGATGGACAATAAGCGAATTAATAGAAACCGGTAGTAAATTGGTTTAATTAGTTACATCAAGTTTAGAATTGGCTAGAAAATTATTCAGTATTTGAAATGCAATACGTAACTAACAATTTTTTTATAATTTATTACAAAAACAAAAGAAGATTATTTGGGCAACTTTTAAGCAAATTCAGATGTTTCCATTTTACATGTGTTTGTAGCCACATAGGGCCAAAAAATATTGTATATTTTTTTCTACAAAATGAGCCCACAATCCTATTCAAAAGTTTCTTTTTAAGAAAAAGAAAAAGATAAAAGTATGACTTTTTCTTTTTTCCACCTTTTATAATGAAATAAAATGTTACTACAGTCAGAAGCTTGAACCCATTTACAAAACATTCGACTGTTCTGAGTCTTCACAAAAATAAGATTTACTTCTTTCTGTCTGTTTCCATTCCTTCTCTTATTCTCTCATTAGATTCTCACATAAATCCTCTGTCGCTCTCTCTCTCTCCCCCCCCCCCCCCCCCCCCCCCCAATTTTAATGGGTTCTTCATATCGGGCCAATTATAATGGGTTCTTCAGTTTTTCACCTTTTGGGTATCTTCTATTTATGGGCCACTCTTCTTCAATGCAAAGCTCAACCCTTTATCATTTCCAACTTCAACCACCCTCAGACTTGGCTTCGCCCCTATGATTGCACTTACATGAGAGGTCAGTTTAGTCCCACTGGGGCTAATTGGAGATGTTTAATTGTAAAATTGAAGTTAATTGGATGCTGGGCTTTTGTTGTTGTGTATGTGTTGACATTTGTTGGGTTTATTGACCCTCCTGTTTTTTGTTTGTATTCGGTGGAATTTATCATGGGTTTTAGGTTTTCATTGTATTTGAGCTGAGGGCAGGTGATTGGGTATTGGATTTTTGTTGGGTTTTTTAGGAGAGGAAAAATGTCATTTTTTGGGTACAGGATAAGCTACCTTTTTATTTATTTTTACTGGTACAGTTCACATGGTACAATAATTGTTCTTTAAAATATTTGTTGATACTGAGATGCTATGGCAAATTAGTATTTTATTCATTTTATGTAATTTTAGTTGAATTCTAATTTTGATGCTCATTCTCATGTAAAGATTGGATTTGTAGGCTTTTGTAGCTTAAAGGCTTTGTTCTAAGTTCTTATAGGCTTTAAAAGAAATCATGCTTATTCAATTTTGTAGCTTATTTGGATCTGGTTTGATATTATTAAGAAATGCACTTGGTCACTGATTTCTTATACTGTAATTATTTCCAAAGAGCATTTTATTCTGATGTGCTAACTTTGAATATAACAATATGGTAACAGGATGATGAGAGTGCGTTGCTACAACAAGCTCTTGCAATGTCCATGGATGATGCTAGGTCTGGTGGTGGTGCAATTGTAGACACTGACATGTCAGATGCTACCGCAGATGACCAAGAATTGGCATTCAGTTTGTTCTTATTTACATTCCAACTTTATGACAATTCCCAACACATTTGGCAACTTTATTTATCTTCTTTTTTGGCCCAAAACATCCCATTAGATGGTAGTTTTTAATATTTTAAAAAAAAGTTTTGCTGATACCTTGCCAAATTGATCTTTCGTTTAGATCGTGGCTAGAAATCCTTCGTTTAGATCGTGGCTAATTCGCTATGAAAGAAGGGATAACTTAATGAGAAAAATGGCCTTTAGACCCTTTGTTTTAGATCTTTGCATTGATAATTCCTATGCCACATTGTTTTTTATCTTTGCTGCCAAATAGGAATACATGACCGATTTATAAAAAATGAGGTTATGAAACGGGAAATTTAATAAGATAGAACTCTACCCCAAATAAAAAATAGATCCTATACGATAGAACTCTACTCCAAATGAGTCATCAATCTGTGCAAGCTAAGCAATCAGTGCAAAGTTGAGAAATCCGTGGTTTTGAGACATTAAATGATCAGTTTTTATTGTGTGGTTGATCATGGGTTGATTCAAGTTCGTAAGAAGTAGCAACATTATGCTAGGATGATGAAAGCTGAACTTTATGCTTTGTAATATTTTACTTATCTTACATATTACCAACTGTAGTGAAGCACTTCAGCACTTCAGTTAGATTTCCTTAGGATGGAGCCTACAACTTATGATTAGAGTGATAAAAAGATTGATTTTGTGCCAAGTTAATTAAATTTAGTAAGGATTTAAACCGGAAATTTAAAGTTTTTACATATTACTTATTATAAGCGCTACTACATAGATAAGAATGATAAAATTGATGGAGCCTATTACTTTTTTCTTTGAATTCCATATTTGTCATCTTAGAGGTATATAGAATAGTGAAGTTGCGGTCAATTAGAGGCTAACATCAAGTGGCAGCAAACTATGTTTTTGTAATCATTTTTTAAACAAATGATGTTTACGCTCAACTAATATGCAAACCATTAGTTCACAGTTACCTTTAATTAACCATTACGTTCAACTAATATATGCAAAACAAATGAAGAGCTAGGCTTGGAAACAACTTCTCCATCTCCTTACCTTTCACCTGCAAGTATTCAACCATCAATAGTGGTTCAGTTCCTGATTGCCTAAGATGTTTTCTTTCTTTCATTCAAAACAAAGGGACAAGTACGATGAAGTGCTTCATTCCTTTAATTTTTATGTTCATGCTTCTTTGCAGCTTATGTATTTCTTCTCTTCTGTTATCTAGCATATATGAATATTTTGTATGTGTAATTCTACCTCATAATCAAGGTATTAATACATGTTTTATGCTGAGAATGGCACCATTAGACAAAGGTTGATGGTAAATTCTATACTGTAATTACGTCCTTTGTTTTTTTTGTTGTTGATGTATCCGAAGACTAATAGCTGCTAAGCACTAATTTTGTTTCTTAAATCATTAGAGTCGTTAGTTGGGTGCAACTACAGGAACTGAAATTGTGTTGTTCCATTTATAGCTTTTGCTTATGTTAGCTGGTAGTCATTTAACCCGAGTTATTTGTTGATGGTGGAAGCATATACTGTGATCAAATTAGGTAAAAAATAACAATGCTAAATTGTTGCCGAGAGAAACAAAAGCCAAAGATGAGTTTTCTATATATTCTTCTGATAAGGTTTTTAATAAGGTTCATTATATTTTTTAGTCTGCGTCGGTGATTAATTGAGAACTGCTATAATGGGGTAGGAGGCTTAGATCAAGAGAGTTCAGGACTAGAGCCTGCTGGTTCATACTATGCCTAATTTTTGGTAACACTGTTAGGAAACCTAACCTTGGTATACTGACAATTAATACACTGTTGAACTGTACTATATTTTCAGCTTGATGCTTTGTTGCAGTATTTGGTGGGACACAGTTTACCATATTGTATTGCTCTCTAGAGTCTTCGAGTTCAAAGAGGAAAAAGAGTTTTTCAATCAGCGTGTTTAGATCTATAGTGCAAAGAGATAGTTTCACTTTTATATATAATTTACCGTAGAGATTCTCATTTTTTTTCATTTCTTTTCCGTCCGATTCCGTTTCTCTTTGCCCTTCGATTGTTTGCATAATTAGTTGGTCTACGTTTGATGATGTTCATCTACTTAATTCATTTGGTGGAAAAACTTTTGAAAATGATCAAGATAATGGTTTATCTTGAATTTAATTCCTTACAAAAAAATTGTTCATGTGTACCATTAAAAAACGAGTTTCTTTTACACCAACCTAACTTCAAAATGGATGCATATATACACACTTATTTCCTTCCAATTTCATGTAGTTCTATTTCCTCTATGTAATTGACACAAATCACAAAACTAAGTTAGTACGGTTAGTAAGTTGTAGCTCAGATGGTTGTTAGTAAAAGACTATGATAGGTAACAAGTACTCCATGGGTTTTAAATACACACAGGTCTTGGTCTCTCTCTCTATCTCTCTCTCCCTCTCTCTCTCAGTTAAACACGAGCTTAGAAGAATCAAGGATTAACTAGGACTAGAATTCACAATCTCTTCCTCACTAGAATTCTAAGCTATTCTTATGTCGTTTCCAGGCATTTTTAGCTATGTTTACAAGCAGTTGATCACACTATTATGCTTCACTATGAGATTACAATGTTATGATATTACACTTATTTTGTTATGACTGTTGATATTACACTACTAGGTTTATGAGCATTTTGAGTCATATATAGTGTTGTTTCAAGGTGATTTGTGCTTTGTTTATGCTGTTTATAAGCATTTTTAGCTCTGTTTATGTTGTTTCTAGGCTTATTGAGCTCTGTTTATATTGTTCCTGAAAATTCTAATCTATTTTTATGTTGTTTCCATGCATTTTTATGTTATTTCCAGGCATTTTGAGTTCTGTTGATGATTTTTTCATTGATAGCTTACTTTCATTTTGGGTGCTAATGGTAAGCTTTATTATGCAGATATGTTGAGTTCAAACCGTCGAGTTTGAAGGCAATCTCTTTTGTACATCATCCAATCTGAAAGGTATTGATTTGAGAATAAATTTTCCTACATACTCTTACTATTTATTTCTTTAATTATCATTGGTTTTGATTGATTCTTAAAAAACTCTTACTGTTTGTGTAGGCTCACTGTTTCGTCCCATATTGAAGAGTCGAAGCTTTGTGTTTGATCCCTATTGTAACAATCCTGTAAAAAAAAATTTATAGTAGGGTTGGTTGTATATTTTGTTCTCTTAAGTTATGTAGAATAAGAGATTATGTAAATCTGTGTAATATTTAGGATTTTGGGAGATGATGTAAGTAACTGTATATAATGATGATATAATATAGCTATGTTAATACCCGTACCGGCAATTTTGTGGAGTATTGGGTTCTGTGTTTGGGTTTTTAAAGCTTTTTCGAAGGCTTTTTAAAAAATCCATTACGTTTTTAAACGAATTTTTGGTTTTTAGTTTGTATCTTGCATTATATTCTGATTTCCCCCCCCCCCCCAGAGCCTTATATATATGATGCATGTGTGATGTTACTTGGTTTCGCCTGGGGAGGATTGATATTTATTGCCTGTGATGTCATATTTTTAATTGTTGGCAGAATTCCGTAAGGAATTACTGTAAAAGGGCTAATATTTTAGGGGAGGTTCTGTCAAAATTTTTACTAAATTTTCTAAAATCTATTATGTTTTCAAACGATATCTTGGTTTTTATTTTGTATCTTAGTCATATGAAGATTTTTTCTTCCTAGAGCCCTATATATATGATGTCTGTATGATGTTGCTTGGATTGGCCTGGAGAAGATTTATATTTCTTGCCTGTGATGTTAAATTTTTAATTGTGAGCAGAATTCCGTAAGGAATTGCTGTAAAATGGCTAATATTTTAGGGGAGGTTCTGTCGAAATTTTTACAAAATTTCCTAAAATCTTTTATGATTCCAAACTATATCTTGGTCTTTTATTTTATATCTTTAGTCATATGAAGTTTTTTTTTCCCAGAGCCTTATATATATGATGCCCGTGTGATGTGGCTTGGATTGGGTTGGGGAGGATTCAATTTGACTATCTGTGATGTTAACTTTTTAATTTGGAGCAGAATTCCGTAAGGAATTGCTCTAAAAGAATAATATTTCAGGAGAGATTCTGTCGAAATTTTTACTACAATCCTGCCTGTAAAATTTTAAATAAGACTGTCGAAATTTTTACTAAACAACTTAATTAATTAATCATTCTTCGCGATAACATGCCGTAGGAAACAATTTAAAGGCATCGTATTAGAAAACTATTAGGAAGCAATATAATTTCAGAAGAGGCCTGTATAGAGTAGATGATTGTATTAGAAAGGTGGTTATATTTGTTTACAATCAGTTTTTTTTCCTGTCATGGTGCATTTTTTAATTGATGTTCTCACATCTCTTGACAAAAATCTATCTTTTTTAAGAATTGAATAAGTCAATATTGAGATATTTAAGGGCAATAAAGATAAATTCCTAAAAAACTAAAACATTTTAACGAATAATTGTTAAAGAGGTAGAAAGAGGTGTATTGAATGATTTTTTTTTCTTAGCATGTACAATGCATGAATTTATATGCAGTTCACCCACCAAATAACTCCAACTAAATTTATATGCAGTTCCGAATATGTGCCGTAGGCACGTGCCACGGGCATACCTAGTATATATATATATATATATATATATATATATATATATATTCTCTCGAATTGGATTATATATTTGAATTTAAATTTTAACTCAAATATTTAATTTTTTACGTGCGTTGCACGTGTTTTAAATACACGTGTCGATTACATATATTTTTTTGTTACGTAAAATATCTGTAACTTTATCAATAAATATGTTTACTTAGGGTGTATTTTGATTTCTCCGTTGCTCAAATCCCTTTTGTTTTGAATATTTATTGATACGTGCGACGCATGTGCTTGCAATTCATGTATCGGTTGTATTCCTTTTCAAAATAAAATTTATGAAGTGTGTATATTTATATTTCTTTTTCTTAATTTTAATATACGGAATGATAGATTTTTATATTTTTTGAACATTTTGGCTGCACGTGCTTTGCACGTCTCTTTTATGCATGCGCAAATTGTGATATTATTTTACATAAATAACTAATGAAATGTGCACTAAAATTTTTATTATAGCTAATCTAAAATTTTCCTATTAAATTTATATTAAAATGAATAATGTATGCATATACATTAAATAAAAAGTACAATTTTAGTGTGTATTTCATGTGCACACACAAAGCACATGCATGTGTCTTGCCCACTTTTTTTCTTGGCTAGGAAGGATTAGTGGAAAGCTTATTTAGGAGTGTGGGTAGTTTTTTCAACCACTCATTAATTATCCTATAAATAACACCCCCCCCCCCCCCCACCCCCCCCCCCCCCCCCCCCCCCCCCACACACACACGCACACTTAACTCTACAAGAACAAAAAGAAACAAAAAAAAAACAAAATTTGTGCTCTTACTATTGGTCATTTTTGGGAAATCTCAGAGGCTTGGATTTTTTGGATTTTTGGAGTGGAGCTTTGGAGTTTTGCTAGGAGTTCTCTTTTAAGGTGGGTGTTTCTCCAACTTTCTAATATAATTTTATTAGTAGAATGCTAGATTGTAGAATATATATGTGTGAATTGTTAGATGCATGATAACTTATATAGAATTAGTATTCATGTTTAGATTATGTGTTATTGATAAAAAGTGTGAACTTATGATATGGTTGATTTTGTGGGCATTTTTATAAGTTTCTGTTTGAAGTTTTAGTTGCACTTCAAAAAATCATATCTATTAAACTCGATAGAGTCTAGAGCGAAAAGTTTTATATGTCAAGAACATCTCATTAAAATTTCATAATATTTGGACGTCGTCTACTATTTTAATAAAATCCAAACTTCGGACTGGTTGGCAGTTGGCTAGTCGCTGGAAACTTGGGAAGATTTTGATCATTTTGGCATATCCGATGCAGTATTTTGAGAGAGGTCAAAACTAAGAAGTTAAACTAGTTCCGTTAACCTTTCTTTAGAGTCTAAGAAATCATTTTTTCATGAAGAATAGAATTTATAATGAATTTTACAAGATTGAACAAGCGGCAGTATTTATAACATTTCTACCTTACTTCTGAATTCGAAGAATTCAGGGTTATAGATTCAATATTTTGGAGAAACGTAGAACTACAAAGTTATAGTAGACGTGTATACCTTTAATTTGATCTAAAGAACAGAAAGTTTCAGAAGTATAGAATTTTCACAGATTTTAACAAGTAGCATGAGCTGCAGACTTCAAATTTTAAACCTACTGTTTTGTAAATGAATTTAGAAGAAGTAATTGGGGATGATTTTAGATGATCTTAACTACAAAGTTATAGTAGACTCATTTATGATTCCTATGAAACTAATAAATCTATTTTTGGTGTATTATTGAAATTTATATGATTTTTTCAATACCATTGCGTTGATGTCTTTTATCTAGCTGTCCTAAATTTTTTACAACGTATATAAATTGGATTTAAAATTGGAATGTTAGTAAGTTGTACCTTATGAGGAATTAAAAGGTAATTAAAGGATGAAGTTGGAATATTAAACATGTGATGTTTATAAGAATTTTAACTCATCAAGTGTTATTGGATGCTGCTATAATAAGTATTTAGTTACATTGAGATGATAAACATAAAGAGAATGGATTAAGAAGGAATGATGAATAATGAATGCAATGGTTATGATGGAGTTAGATGTAACCTAGATGATCGCTATGTTGATGGTTGATTGCTAGAGGCCGAGGAGACATAGAATACCAGCAAGTTGAGATATGTGAAAATTTAATAAATTGTCAGTGTGGGCTAATGTTCTTGTGTGTTGGTTTCTAGTCCGGTAGGAGGGTAAGCTAGCTCTAGGTGATATTATTTTTTTTATTAAACCTAAGGACATGCACTAAGGGGAGATGTGATGAAGTATGAGCAAACATGAGTATGAGGGCCTCATATGATTCGCAGTGGGAGATATTTCTTCAGAATTATCGGGATCAAGATTCGCGTTGGGAGAGTATCTTCAGAATTATCGGAGCGTGAGGTGTGATGTCCAAAATTGCTTGCGGTGGGAGATACCTTTTCAGGATTATCGGGATCGAGGCGACGCTCGTGGGATATTTTTGTGATGAGGTACCATATGACACGCGGTGTGGGTTTCGTCTCCAGAATTAATCGGGGTGTGAGGCATGATGTCCAAAAATTACTCCCGGTGGGAGAACGACTCTCAAGACTTATCTGGGTCATGGCTCGCGGTGTGAGTTTCGTCTCCAGAATTATTGGGTTACAGCTCGCAAAAGGAGAGCGATTCAAAAGAATTATCGGGGCAGTATTAGATACACACAAGATATCTAAACCTTACATTAGTTACCGTAGTAGGAATTCATAATGAGGGATTGAACCCTATAATGAGGAGTACAATAAGGGCTTGGATCATCACCAGGGGAGGAGGTGTTTTAGTTCACTCTAAGATGTGAATGCAGTGTCTCAGGATCTCAAGAAGTGTTTAGAATCTGAAGTTGCCCGGAGTTCAAACTTCATGCTAGAGAGATGCCGTTTGGATGTGTCGAGAATTTGGTGAGCCAGGAGGCAGATTGTTGGAGCTAGTGGACGCTATTAACAGAGTATTTCCGATCAGAGTAGCGCAACAGAAGCATGGTGGACCCATAACCCAAAGGTCCCAGGATTCTCTTTGTAGCGTTCTGAATTTCCAATATGATATCTCAGAAATACATGACATAATTGCCAGCATCAACCTCAATTGTAATAGTAAACATAGACAAAACACAGAGAAAAAATTTCAACTTTTATTACATCAATTTATTACAAAACACAGCGGAAAAAAGAACACCTTGAATTACAATCTTTTCTTTTACAACACATTCTTTTACAATTTACATAAGCCATAACATCATTCTATCTCATGCATCCAAATCCCAAGCAATAGGCACCTACCTATAAAACATGAGGCTAGAGATAACCCTAACCCCCAAAACTACAGGGTCAGCCATAACGGTGTGAGTGACATAAAATAAATGCAACATAAATAAAACATAAGGCATAGAGTCATAAACAACATGTATCAACAGCAAGAATAAATGAAATAAGAAATAACAATAAATAAAACATTAAAACATCAAGTGAGACTAGACTAAGTGTCGAGTGTAGGAAAAACAAAAAAACAACATGCATAAAACCAAGTCAAGAAAACACAGATGTTATATGATGACTATCTAATGCATACTTGTCAGATTTTATACATCCCATAATACATAGGTCCGGTGCAAGCTCTTATCGTTCTCCACTTTATAGGGTTAAATCCATCGTTATGCAACTAATCCTACTACAGTGATGGAAACGAGATCCAGAATATTTCGCAAATAGGCATTGCAACCCTCGACACGCAAGCATCATGTAAGAATAGCTAAAAAAACCGGAGAATCACCTCCCTACCGTGTACCCCACGAATAGGCTTGAGAGGCCCTCGACGTGTAGGTACACCAGGTACATCCCGTGAATAGGCCTGTTGACCCTCAACATGCGAATGCACCCTGCATGCTGCATGAATAGGCCCTGCAGACCCTCGACACGCGAACATACAAATGTCCTCTCGAGACAGAACAACACACAAGTCCTGGAACGCATTCGTTGTACCTAAACCTTATACTTACGTTTCCCAAGTTCCATCACGCCTCCACTAGTGTAACGTTCCGAGCCTGGCTCAGCTGCGCACACGGCTACACGTGCGCACACACGAAAGAATGGATACAAAACTCTAGCCACGCCCACCACAGGCACCATCAAAAGGTGGGTTAACCCTTAGGTGCCTTAATCATTTTGTTTCCTATATATATACTCACTCCTACTCCTACCCACATCCGATATGGGATTTAATCCCCCAAAGTCAACCGGTCAAACTATCACCACACATTCACGTTTCCATCTCTTTTTTTCCATCATTCCATAGGAAATCACCTAGGCCATCACACCATCAATTCCCATAGGATCATCCTATAGTCCACCTATCAATAATACCTTCTCCACTTTCCATTCCTTCCTTCCACGTCATCACTTTCTTTCTACCACCATTTCTTTCTTCTAATTCATATATTCTACTATATATATACTATATATACCATACTAGTATATATATATACTCTCTAGAAATACGGGGTCTCACAACTAGTGTCAATCCTTAAGTTGGTTATTTATTAAAGACACAAATTCCCCTCTCTAAAATAACCCGAACTGGTCAAAATCCATAAAATCTCATCTGCCGGTTCACAGGACTCCTACTTAACTCCTAAAGATTCACAAAACAAAAATCAACATCAAAACTTCCAATAAAACTCACAAATCCATCATCGAAACGTTTATAATAAGAAAACCTTTCAAATCAACAAAATTCAAATTCATAAAATGTACTCATAAAATTTCAGAATTCAAATAAAATATTAAATCCATTAAATAACAGAAAATTGCATTTTGAAGTCGTAGAATATCACCAAAACCATCTACAATACAACAGGCAAGTCTCTTCTTGAACCCTTTTATTGTTTTTGTTCAAGATTATTTGATCTCCTGCAAGTAGATCCTGTCCATTTTGTTATCAAAAAACTGTTTTTGACAATTCCGTTAAGATTATGGAGGGTTTGCACGAGCTAACCCGACGTACTCTTAACATCGTGCTATCTCTTTGATTTAAAACCTAGTCCCCAATGTTTCATGCATATGCACAATTAAATAACTAGATTCATGCATAAGACTGCTTGATAAATTGGACATTGAAATTGTATGTGCTAAACTGAAGTTGCTCGATGAATTGACACAATGACTGTGATAATTGTATCTTAAACCTTGAAATTTGCATGTTGACACCTAGAATCACTTTGATTACCAATTTGCATGCTATATGTGATTGTATGATTCATTTGTTGCCTTTTTATGTTAAGTTGATTGCTGGTCTGCTGGATGTTTCAATTTGAATCAGGTTTTAACCATGCTAATGAAATAATTTGAAAGAACTTACTGAACATAAAATGTAGCTCTGGATGTCTAGATCATTTTTCTCTAGTTCGAATTTAAATTCCAATTTTTCATCTGTTAGATATCATCACTTTACTGCAGCTGTGTTAGTAATTTCAGATTCATAATTTCATGCGTATCCTGCTGTTCTATATTTTATTTGACCCTATTAGCAGTAAAAGAAAAATCTGAAATAAATTAGGATGGACCTGCACATGTATAGCTACTTCCCAATTTTTTATAAAAGTTCTATTAATAAGTTCTTTGACCTGAAACAATTAGTTGAACGCAACCTACTGCATGCTGACTGAACATAAAACCTGATTAGAATAGAGTTTTCACCCTAGTTTCGGTATGATTTATATGCCTTAATTATACTCGCTAGAACCGTGTGGAAGTCTACTTTCCAGATCTTCCAGCGTATTCAGTTTTTTTATTTTGTAGTGACCATAATCCATGTTTTGGTACAGCAAGGTCATGCTGTCTTGATTTTGTGAAATGCGTTTATATGATATGTTTGCCTCATGCTTTGTCCGTAATGCTTAGAATTAGTCACACATAGTAATATACAACATTGAAACCCTCTTGCATACTCACATAGGATGAAATAAACTATTAACAAGCCGATATATCATGGGTAGACTTGGTAGTGAATAATCGAGAAATGTACTCGGTGAGGCATTCTCGCACGCACAAACACTTGACATGGAAGGAGGAGTATTTATTGCAATGATTGAATGATGATTCTTGCACATAAGTTATTGTTATCAATACCGAGTACATTAACTGTGAATTCACCATCGGTCTAAAATGATCACTGTGCTTGCGCGGAACCTGTGGAATGGGACGCTGTAGTACGTGCACTAGATAGACTAATAAAATACTTAATAACCTGCATCTCATGCTTGACCTCGTCTTGACATCACTCATTACATGCGTGATTATTGTACACCTTTGATAATATTGTCTGCTCTTTGTTTTGTTTTTTGTCTTTGACCATGTTTCTTTCCTTTGATATTCATGCTTTCCTATTATCCTTTGTTTTCTCTACTTGCCGCCTACGACTTGCTCTAAGGGCACTCTTTTCTTTCTTTTTAGATCAAGATTTTACAGGTACTGAAGGATCTATTCCCGAAGGAATTTGTGTGCAACGTTTCGAGAGTTGGAACCAGTCTCCACTGCATAGTTCTATTTGCTGCTAGATTTATTTTCTTGAACATTGTTATAACTTTTAGTTTGTTTTGGGATCTATGACCCGTAGTTTGTTTTGATCCCGGATGTTGGATGTTTATACTATTGAATTATTTCATTATTATTGGAATTTATCTTTATTTCATGTGGTTATATTTCTTGCGTGGTTGTATTCTGTTGTTCTTATTGCTAAGTTAGTCTGGTACAGCTTACAGATGGTGTTTACATCATTCGCTGGGCCTACGTTACGTACTCGTGTTCCATATTTTGGGAAGCGGGGCGTGACAGGGGTTTTAAGTGGTATCAGAGCCCAAGGTTGACTAATATATCTGTAACACCCGGTATATATATAATATTATATAGAGATATAATATATATATATATATATATATATATATATATATATATATATATATATATATATATATATATAAAATAAGTATAAGAAAAAGAAAAGAAAGAATGTAAGGTGATGACGTGGCTTGGAAAAAAAGAAAGAAAGGAAATGAGTTAGATGGTGGCCTATCGATGATCCTATGGGAATTAATAGTGTGATGGGCCTATGAGATGTTCTATGGGGCTAAGGAAAGGATATGAAGGAATGAATGGAATTAGTGTGTGCTGGTGTGGTGTGTGCTTGACCGGTTGACTAAGGGATTAAATCCCATATCGGTTGGGACTAGGAGTAGGAGTGAGTATATATTAGGAAAGCCATATGATAAAGGGACCTAAGGGTTAACCCACCTTTTGATGGTGCCTGTGGTGGGCGTGGCTAGAGTTTTGTGTCCGTTCTTTCGCGTGCGCGCACATGTAGCCGCGTGCGCAGCTGAGCCGGGCTCGGGGCGTTACAAATGGTATCAGAGCCGACTTTCGACACCGAGTGTGTGCGAGATGTACGCCTAAGAGGGAGCTAGGTTGGGACAGGTCGCCCGGGTAGGGGACTGTACAACTAGCAGAATCAGGGTAATCCTCTCCACATCGACTAGAAAGGGATTCTGAATCAAGTTGTAAGTCCGGGCTCAGCGAGGACGCTGAGTTCTTAAGGAGGGGTGTGTGTAACACCCGGCATATATATAATATTATATAGAGATATATAATAATAATTATATATATATATATATATATATATATATAATAAGTATAAGAAAAAGAAAAGAAAGAATGTAAGGTGATGACGTGGCTTGGAAAAAAAGAAAGAAAGGAAATGAGTTAGGTGGTGGCCTATCGATGATCCTATGGGAATTAATAGTGTGATGGGCCTATGAGATGTTCTATGGGGCTAAGGAAAGGATATGAAGGAATGAATGGAATTAGTGTGTGCTGGCGTGGTGTGTGCTTGACCGGTTGACTAAGGGATTAAATCCCATATCGGTTGGGACTAGGAGTAGGAGTGAGTATATATTAGGAAAGCCATATGATAAAGGCACCTAAGGGTTAACCCACCTTTTGATGGTGCCTGTGGTGGGCGTGGCTAGAGTTTTGTGTCCGTTCTTTCGCTGCGCGCACGTGTAGCCTCGTGCGCAGCTGAGCCGGGCTCGGGGCGTTACAATATCAATCAAACATGACTACCTTTACGAGGTTTGGCTTTGATTAGTATATTAGTCGAGTTTGGCTCTAGCCGGGTTAACTCAGTGATTTGCACACCATGATA
Organism: Hemerocallis citrina; assembly: GCA_017893485.1. Classification (NCBI taxonomy): domain Eukaryota; kingdom Viridiplantae; phylum Streptophyta; class Magnoliopsida; order Asparagales; family Asphodelaceae; genus Hemerocallis; species Hemerocallis citrina. Next base: position 287,742 of record CM030367.1, on the reverse strand, counting down.
ATCACATGAATACATTTATAATAACTAACATATAATCTAGGTACTGACTATCTTTGGTCGTGCTTCAGGCTATGGCTCATGGGAATTCTTCTTCTCGCTCGGTGGATCCGCAGCCGGACAACGCTGCTATTCTCCAGACAATTCAGCAGATGGTGACTCTTCAGCAGGAGCACAATGAGCAGATGAGAACCACTTTGGCAGCCAATGGGAATGTCGCTGGACCTACATCTGGTGCTCTGCCACCTAGGCCTGGTACAATAGCGGATTTCATGAGGCTACACCCGGATAAGTTTTCGGGTACTGAGTCGCTGTTGGAGGCCGAGCAATGGCTTATCCGGATGGAGCAACTGTTGGTCGCCGCTCGTGTTGCTGAGGCGGATCGTGTGGATGTGGTTTGCATCCAGTTGGTGGATCTCGCTCATATCTGGTGGCGAGTTTAAACCGAGAGGATGCCGCGACCAATTGAGTGGGCCACTTTCTCTGAGAGCTTCATGGCAAAGTTCTTTCCTATTATCACCAAGGCAGAGATGGAGCGCCAGTTTGTTTCCCTAACTCAGGTAAGCTAAATAATGTTCTTAAATGTCATTTGTAGTGGCCTACTTTACTTGTGACCGTATTAATTTAAGCATTATCTTAATCAGGGAAACCATTCCGTGGACGAGTATGTTGCAGAGTTTACTCGGCTCAGTCGCTTTGCTCCTACCCTCGTTGCCACTAATGAGGCTCAGGCTAGTCGTTTTCTGTCGGGCTTGAACTTTCCCCTTCAGGACTGTTTGGCTACTCTTCGGCTTCATGCTTATTCTGATGTTCTAGATGCGGCTTGGATCCAGGAGCAGACTCTCAGTAGGTCTAGTGTTCCTCAGAGGACTGTTTCGCACCCTGTTGCAGCTCGGCCTTCCGGAGGATCTATTCAGAGGCCAGTTCTGCCCCCTCCCGCGAGAGTACAGCCATACTGTAGAACCCCGTATTTTCAAATATTATTTTAAAGATTTGAAAATGAATTAAAATGATTTTTGGAGATTTAATAAATATTTTCTGAAGGTTTATCTTTTTACACGTGCAAAACACGTGTAAATATTTTTGGTGTAAATAACTAATTTTGTATTTTTAGTAAATTCTCCTAATTATAATGGAGTATATTCTAAATTTTGGGATTTTTCTGAGTAGGAAAACTATTTTTATAAATATCTCGAAAGAGAGGGGCTTTTATGTAAAAAGCCGTTTGGATCTGAAATAAATTATGAAAATATGTTTTTACTGATTTTTGGGCTTTCCATGGTCATCATTAAAAATTTAAATTTATTTAGATTTTATTTAAAGTCGATTTGGTGAAGATTTAAACAAATAGGGTGTTTTTGCAAATATAGAATTTATGTTGGATCTTTGTGCAAATGTTTTTCTGGAAGGTAAAAGTCAGATAATTTGATTGGAAAATATAATATGTATTATAAAATATTATTTCTGACTTTTCTAGATTTTTATGAATATTTTATGATGTGTTTGCAAATATTACAAAAGGGAGGGCTTTTATGCAAAATCGCCACCCTGAGTTGTAAATCCGGATTTTTCTTATTTACCGGGCTGTGCTGGATTGCTGGAAAACTCAGTGATAAGAATATTTGATTTAGTTTTGATTTAGTTAACTTATTTTAACTAAGAAAGGTTATATATGTAAAGTAATAAATTGAAAAAGGACTATTTTGCAAATATATTTCTAAAACCCTAATTCCTTATTTCCGGCCTGTATAAAAGGGGGTGTGTAGCCGTCATTCGCTGCACAACACAAGTTTTATATATTTTTATTTTCTTGGTAATTGAAGAGGAGATCTTGGACTCTTTGTAAAAGAGGGGATTCTTCATTGTGCTTCGGAATATTCGCTTGATCTCTCCAACTATGTGAGCGACATTGTTTTGTTTTATTTTGTTTGTGTATGTTGTAGATGAGTAGATATAATTGTTTGGTTGTTTGTTTGTTTCTCTTTGATTTGTGTACGTCATATGAGAACAATATGAATGTTTAGATTGATTGGATGTTGAATATGTATATGTATGAATGGATGAAAAATTGGATCTCCAAGAAGAACCCTAGATATTTGTATATAAACGATGTTAGATCTGTTGAGAACCTAATATAAATTTTTGGTGGGCTAATAATGTTAGATTTCCGTGGTGAACAGTCGACTGGTGACTCGAAACAGTCAATTGCTACTGTTTAGATCATATTTTCTTAAAATGTTGGATTATCGTTGATTTGATTGAGTTTGATAGATGCTATGCATTAATTAAATTAAAGATGAGATTTTTGGACTATTGGTGAGTTGGATAAAAACAACTTGACCACGTTGTGGATAAATTGGTTTTGTTCATGAATCAACTATAGAGAATAGTTGAGATTTAGTTGAGGAATTTTGTGAATGATAAATGGTCTACAGGACCAGGTTTTGAGGATTTGGGTTATGAGGAGTTAAATTGGGGATTTGTGATTGTTGTAAAATATATTGTTTGAACTTGGATTTCTCAAATGCTAAGTTTAAATCTAATTATTTTGGTATTAATAAGATTTGAAAAATAATACAAAGTTATTTTGTTATATGACTGATTCTTAAAAACCCTAGTTTTGACATATGTACAACCTAAATTCTTCAGACTGTAGGCCGACAGTCGACTGGTACGACCTTTCAGTCAACTGGTACGACCCAGCTGCTACGATCTTTAGTTTTCTTGAAATTGGGTTCTGGACAGTCGACTGACGACTTTTACAATCGATTGGTACCACTCAGATTACTCTTAAAGTTACTGTAGTTTTCTCTCTGGTAAGTCGACCTATGACTTTTAAGTCGACTTACAACACTTAGAATATTTTCTTAAAGAAATGTTGGAATTTACTCTGGACAGTCGACCTATACTATTAGTAGTCAACTTCTGCTATATTTAGACTTATTTTCCGAAAATTACTGGATTTCTCTCTGGACAGTCGACTGGTGAGTTGTGCAGTCGACTGTAGATACTTAGATTTTATTTTCTTAAAGATGTTAGTTTCCACTCTGGACAGTCGACTGGTGACCTTTTGCAGTCGACTGGTTCTTGATACTTTTCCTAAGGTATTTTGATGTTCTTTAAATGACTAATTCTTTAAATGTTTTGGATCTACAACTTACTATTCTAAATATTATTCTTCTATAGAACATATGTTTTCAAGATACTTCATCGTTGGATTGGATGTTGGAAATTTATAAAGATTTGGGTTTTGTTGAGTGGAGAGATTTCTCCTTTGATCGTTTGACGATGGATTAGTGAGTTTTGGTCCTGTTGAGGTCTCTAGGAGTTGAGTGGGAGTCCTGTGAATCGGCAGTTGAGATTTATTGAGTTAGGCCAGAGGGGTCTTGGTTTAGTTGTTGTTGAAGTCCGGCAGGGTACACTAACTCTAGAGATAAGGATTTTTGGTGTTTTAATAATAACCAACTTAAGGACAGGCACTAGTGGAGATGTGATGGAACTTGAGAAACGTAAGTATAGGCTCATGGTTTTGTTAGTCCAACTAGAGAGTATTTATATGTTCGCGTGTCGAGGGCCTACGGGCCTATTCACAGAGCATGCAGGGTGCATTTGTGTGTTGAGGGTCGGCAGGCCTATTCACGGAATGTACCGGGTGTATCTGCACGTTGAGGGTCTTGAAGGCCTATTCGTGGGGTACACGGCAGGGAGATGATTCTCCGGTTGTATATGTTCGCGTGTTGAGGGTCTACGGGCCTATTCACGGGGCATGCAGGGTACATTTGTGTGTTGAGGGTCGGCAGGCCTATTCACGGAATGTACCAGGTGTATCTGCACGTTGAGGGTCTTGAAGGCCTATTCGTGGGGTACACGGTAGGGAGATGATTTTCCGGTTATTGTTTTTGAGCTATCTTACATGATGCTTGCCCGTCGAGGGCGGTGATGCCTATTCGCGGAGTATTCTGAATCTTGTTTCCCATCACCGTAGTAGGATTAGTTGCATAACGAGGGGTTATCCCTATAAAGTGGAGATCGTTAAGGGCTTGCACCGGACCTATGTAGAGTGGGATGCATAGACTCCGACAAGTATGCATTAGAGAGTCAGCATATAGAGATTGTGTTTTCTTGACTTGGTTTTATGCATGTGGTTTTCCTGTTTTCTACACTCGACACTTAGTCTAGGTTCACTTTTTGTTTTCATTCCATGATGTTTTCATGCTTTACATCTTTGTTATTTCTCATTCGTTTATCCTTATTGTTAATACATGCTGTTGATAACTTTATGTTTTATGATTTAATTATGTTGTATGTTTTTTTATGTCACTCACACCATTTATGGCTGATCCCTTTAGTTTTGGGGGTTAGGGATCATCTCTAGCCTCATGTGTTACAGGTTGTTGCTTAGAGTTTGGAGGCTGGGGTGCTTGAGATAATTTTGAGATAATTGAGCTTTTGTGAAAATTTTGTAAAAAGAAGTGTTGTAAAAAGAAAGTTGTAATTCAAGATGTTTTGTACTCCGCTGTGTTTGTAAATATTGATGTAATAAAAGTTTGGAATAAAATTATTTGTGTTTTTGGACTATGTGTACTATTACATTGAAGTTGATGCTGGGATTGTGCCACGTATTTTCTAAGATATTATATTAGAAATTCGGGGCACTACACGTACGCACCTGTTGTCCCGAGGAATGTTGAGACTTGAGGCTACTGCCATAAGATTGAGCATTCACAGCGAGATTGCAGGATGGCCAACCGACGATGTTTAGTGTGTGGGAGCAGTGAGCATGTGGTTCGTGACTGTCCGAGGAACAGAGTTCCTGCGTCGGTTACTGGTGCTGCTCAGCTAGGAGCGCCGACATGTGGTCAGGGCAGGCCATCTCTTCGTCCACAGAGGTAAGTCTTTGATCAGAGGCGTGTGGCTCCTAGAGGAGGTCAGGTTGGTGGTCGTGGTCTGGCTTATAACCTGACAGCCGAGGAAGCGGAAGTTGCTGTTGGAGTGGTTGCAGGTATATCACAGTGGTTGTACTTTCTTTTCTTTCTTTCAGTTTTCTGCATATTATTTTATTTTTATTTTTCCCTCCTTTGTACAATTATTCGTGTATATATCCTGCTGGCACCTTATTCTTTGTTTGATCTTCTTCTAGGTGTGATTTTAGTCTTCTCTCTCCCTGCTCATATGTTGTTTGATTCGGGTTCTACCCACTCTTTCATCTCTTCTCGCTTTGTCGATCAGCATGGTTTGTGTCACGCCCCGCTTCCCAAAAATACGGAATACGACCACGTAACAAATGCCCAGCGAATAATTTTCATCATCCATAAGTTATTCAGGAATACTTTACAACATACCACAGGAATAATCAGAGTCGGAAGCAAAAGATACAACCAACATGCAAAGTTGAAACAAGATACCAACAGAAATTACTTGAAAACCAATTACAATATTCTCAAATAATCAGGTTCTGAACAAATCAAATATCCTAGGTCACATCGCCCAAATACAAATAAATATCCAAGTCATCAAGTACATTTTATTCAAGTTCAAGCAACAGATAATAATAATAACAAAGCAGAAACTCCAGCACTAATACATCATCTCGCCAATACCATCTGGTAGTCGTCCATCCTAATCTGCAATTAGTAAATTTGTAGGAGAAGGAGAAAAGAAGAAAACAAGTACCCGTCAATTGCAAGTTACGAGTCACAAATAATGTGGGATACAAGCACATGAGGAACAAACTAGCAACATGGTATACGTGTAATGTCAACATAAACAACTAGCATGGTAATGTGATCAAGTGTAACTGGCATGAATCAAGTGTCAAGTAATCAAGTAAACAGGTAAACATGCACAGGTATCAGGAAACAGGTATACAGGTAAACAGGTAAACAGGTAATCAGGTATACAGGTATACAGGTAACAGGTAAACAGGTAATAAGGTAATCATGTAACATTATATTCAGATAACAGGTAAGCAGGTATCAGATTATGTCATGTCAAGTCTTGTTATTTTACTATCTAGGTAGCACTTCATGCATCCCGGTTTTTACTACATGGTTGCTACAGCAAACAGTTTCGCTTTAGATTTCATAGTGGAGTCCATAGGTCAGTGTACTTAGGTACAGGAAACAGGAATAATAGGAACAGGTAGAACCTAGTGGTTCTCTTCCGAGTACACCTTCCTAAGGGAAGTATGCAGTCAGGTACAGGAAAACAGGCATAACCTAGTGGTTGTCTTCTGAGTACATATTCCTATAGGGAAGCATGCAATCATGTACAGGTAACAGGATCATGAATTATATAGTCATGAACACGTAACAGGCAAGCAGGACACAGGTCCTCTTCCAAGTACACGATTCTATATTTTCCACTACTAGATCTTTCCCTTAAACCCCGGCTTGGTCATTTATTATTATAATCAGGCATGCAAGTATGTGTCGCAAAACAAAGCAAGAATAACAGGATATAAACATGTATAAGGTTCATGGTGCAAGATAAACGAGTACAGGTACAAGATAACACATAACAGGGCAAAACAACTAGCTTTCTACTTCAGAACAGCAAGACAGTGTTGTACTAAAATAGTGATTCCCGCTACTACAAACATCCAAATCTGGATCCGTCGATGGGTCTGGAAAATAGACTTCCACACGAGTCCAGCGAGTATAATTAAGTCATATAGTAATTCACAAAATCATAACTCAAAACTGATTTGAAAACAAAAATCATGAAAACGAATTCTCAGTCAGAAAAACTACATCAAAGCCTCTCAAATAAATTCAGGATAAATCTGGGCTGTTCCCCTATATGTCTAGCATCAAAATATAAAGTTTCATAATATTCTAGAAAAATTATCTTAGTCATCAAAATTAAGAAAACATCAAGAAACGACACTTTGGAAAATTTGGATGTCCCAACACTGCTGTACAAAAACTAGAATATCTCGTAGCCAGTGAAACGAAATCCAAATCCGCCAAAGGGAGATGAAAATAGATAGAATATATTAACTTTCATATTTCACAAACATTTTTCATACAGTAAAAGGAATCATAGTGAAAATAAGGTTCTTTACGGATCAGCGAGCAAAATACAGCAAGTATAGATTTCATAAACGAGCATGAAACAACACATAAAACTCATCGATAAAATTCACCAAAATTCTGGGTAATCTCTAACTTAATAAAGAAACACTGACCAAAGTTTCAGATCAGAATAATATGTATAGCATGGTTCTTGAAAATAGTTTGTTATCAAAATTACCCAAAAACAGAATCTGGAAAAGGTCGGCACCTTTGTTCTAAAACAGCCATAACTCAGTCATATGAAATCAAAATCAAGCAAGGTTAGGGGGGTTTGAAAATAGACAAAATTATGTAAAACTCATGTTTTATACTGAAATCAAGATACTGACTGTAACACAATCGAAAACAGCAAATGAAACAGAACAGTGCCAAAAATACAGATTTTTCCCCTTAAACAAAATCAACCTAGCTTCAAGAAATTTGATCCAAACACATCCAAACTTGGAATAAAGTCTACCAAATGTCTAAATATCATGAATTAGGGTTATTAACATGTCCACGGCAAGAATTTCACATGGGTCTAAATCAAAACTTAAGTTTGCACACAAGTCTCACATACATATTCAAAATCAAGAATTGGGCGAATCCTAGGTTAAATCATGTCAAGATTGTGTCGTGAGTCATTCTATGGCCAAAATATCACAATAGAGACAAAACCCATCAAGGAAAATACAATCAAGAGTTGTCTCTAGACACAACTACACTACAGATGAACTTTTTGACTTGTATCAAACAAATAAATTGGAGTACAAGTTACTTGCCTTAATTTGGGGATGAAGAACGATGCAAACAAGAATCGAAGTAAAACCCACGAACGAAAATCTGCAAAACCAACGAATCCAAGCAAACAGGTGAAAATCTTCACACGAACCAAACTTCCAACGCGAGAGACGATCAAAGTGGCTTGCATCCACCTTGAGAACACCACAAAGAGAGTTGGGGGCTTGATGGAGTAAGATAGTTGTTGTAGCGGTGTGGTGAGAGGTCAGCAAGGCAAGGGAAGGAGGTCTCGGGTTCGTAGGTGGCCGGAGTGGGGAGATGGCCGGATGAGGGAGGCTCGGGGTGGTGGGGATGAGGGCAGGACGGAGGTGCTGTGGTGTCGGGTTGGGGTTGTGCAACCGGAGGGAGAGAAAGAGAGAGAGGATGGGGGCCGGGATTTAGGAGAGGGAAAAATTAGGGTTAGGGTTTAGATGAGAGGAGGGTTTATATATAGGATTAGGATGTGGGTTAATGGGTTAATGGGTATTAGGGGTAGTATTAGGTTTACAAATAGATTTTGGATTTTGGGTCAAATAAGAATAGAAATGCAAATAGGATTGGGAATTTATTTGGCTATGAAAACTTATTAGGGACCAAATTAATACGAGTGGGAAAAAGACCATCAAAACACCACCACAACACCACGAAGAATAAAAATAAAGATAACGAGATCAAAAATGAGGGAAAGACCAACCAAAATGAAAAACAGGACAAAGGAGACAATCAATCACACACAAGGAGCTCAAAATGAAATAAAACGAATATATATTGAAAACAACTCCAATATACGGTTCATAAAAAATACAAGAGAGATAATTACACCAAAACGAAAAATACAGTCCAAAAATACACAAAAATGAAAAACTGGGGTTACAGTTTGGCTTGTGATGTTATGCTTGCAGCTTGGGACATCACCATAGGTGGAGGTGTCGTTATCTGTTCTAGGCTTTGCAAGCAGAGTCCGTTGTTGATTGGTGGTGTGGTGTTCTCGGCAGATTTGATTGTGATTCCCAACTCCGATTTCGATGTCATTCTGGGCATGGACTGGTTGGGTGTTTCCTGTGTCGTGATTGATTGCTGGGAGAAGAAGGTGACTTTCGGGCTTTCTCGTCAACTAGAATTTGTTTTCCAAGCGGGTGAGACACCATCAAGGCGTGTCAAGAACTCATTGTGTAACACCCCGCAAAATTGGAAATTACAATTTTGCCCCTGGGTGTTACGCACGTATATTTTGTAATGTATTTCATTACATATTTTGGATTCGTACTATTTATAAATTTTTCGTATTGATTTCAGTCAACTAAAATATAATATTTCAATCTCTGGGATTTACGTGCTTTTTACGTGTTTTGATGCACGTGTTTCCACCACTACGTACAATATTTTCTATAGGTTTAAATTATTTATTTTTATGTATTTAAATCTATTTTATAAAACAGAAATTTATTTTCCCCTTGTTTTGATTAAAATGCATTTTTCGATTTTCTGCACGTATAATGCACGTGCTTTCTGCGTGTTGTGGTTTCATCATGAAAAATATGTAGATTAGTAAAAGTAATTTTGACTATAGTATTTTTAATTATATTTAATGACTTTTCATCAATAAAGTCAATTTTCGCATTTTGATATTTTACGTGCTATGCACGTGTTTTCAGTAAACGTATTTGGGCATATTTGTTTTCAAAATAAATTTCGGAGAATGTGAAACACCCGTAACTTCTAAAGTATAATATATAGAGTATAGATATATATATATTTATAAACATATATATATGGTATAGTATATGCTGTTGGTTTAAAAAATAAAAAAAAATAAAAAAAAATGGAGTTTGTCATATTTGGTAAAGTATGGTATAAGTTGATTTGGAGAATGGAGCCCACATTTGGTTTAGTGTACATGGGTTGATGGGTATATAGTATGTGATAAAATAAATAGTGATAAGGTATAATGAATTAAAGTGGGTTGTATTTGGAGGCCCACGTTGAATGTTTGTGCATCTGCACACTTGGAGAAGTGGTGGCCGGTTTTTGGCATGTAGAAGAGAGGGATTTGATTAGTAGGAGTTAGAGTTTTGAAGGAGTGAGAAGAGAGAGAGTTTGAGAGTTATAGAATTTGAGAAGTGGGGAGATGAAAAGTTAGGAGTTTTTAGGAGTTAAGCAAATGAAGAGTTGTAAGAGTTAATTAGGTGATTTATTAGGGGTGAAATTTTGCAAAATACACCTTCCCAAAATCCTATAAATAGCACCCTACCCCTTTTCATTTCACACACAAAAATTAGAATTAAAGCAAGAGAAAGAAAGAAAAGAAAAGAGAAGCAAGAGAGAAAGAAAAGAGTGTAAGAAAAAGAAAGAGAGTAAGAAAGTTATTGTGCTTGGAGGATCTCTTGCTTGGAGCATTTGCTAGGAGGAGAAGAGGACTAGGAGTTGCTTAACTAGGAGCAAGAAGGAGCCATTCATTTGTAGTTTTCAACCTTCAAACAAAAGGTGGGTTCTCATGCTTTCTAATTTAGAACTATGCATGCTAGTGACAAAATATGAGCATTTTGTTTTGATATGTAGTTAAGATTTCATGTTAGTGTTACATGCTATGAATGAAAACAATATTGTTATGATTAAACAAATAATAGGAGATTTTGACTAAAGAGCTAATACCATAGATCATGTTAGAATGCTTGTAAAATATTATGCATGTTAAAAGTGTATTCTTTTGTATGGGAAATTTGTTGAAAAATGTTGTTTTATGTTCTAGGGTCATGTTGATTAATGAATAAGAAAGAAAGATTAATATTGTGTTAGTGGTTGATTTTTATATTGTAGTACAAACATGCTAATTTTGATAAATAAAGTAAAATGTGATGGGATAAATATATTGTGTTTATGAATGGTAGAAATATTGTTATGACTAAGAGAACAATTTTCCATCACGATAGTTAAAAATAATAAAATGAATTACTGTCACAAACCATACTAGTACGCATGATTGTAAATGTCGAAATGTATAATTTGTAGGAAGATTGTTGAGACTTCTTAATAAGTTTAAATGCAAATTAAATTTGGGGAAAAATTCTAATACTCTTATAAAATGAAATAGAATATAGTAAAAATAGTTGTAGAATTTTTCAAGTATATTTGAGAAGTAAAAGAGATATTTGAAGATAGAATGAAATTTTGTTCTTAAGTTAATTATTTTTAAGAATATGATTTTTTTTTTTAAAAAAAAAAGACTTTGATGTGAGAATTAGTTTCTCTTGTTGAGATTATGCAATTATGATGAATGTGAAATTCTAGATTCCTATGTGTACTCAAATTGTTAATGAGTTTAAATTAGATGAATGCATGAATAGAATTCTTGTTGGAAAGAATTGAGAATAAGTGAATTATGAATAGAACATTGATTAAGTTGTGAATTATTTGTATTTGATTAATTGGAGAGACTTCATGAGTTTAAAATTTGCAAATGAAATTGCTATTGTTGTTGATTCATGAATGAACTAAAAGAGAATTATGATTGATGCCAAATGAGATATAGATCAAATTGTGGATGGCTAGAGACATGGAAATATCTAAGTGAAGACATGATAATGAAAAGGGTAAAAAGAAAATAATTTCCGAAACTGATCCACCGTGGAAAATATTTACCCGACTGGTCCACTTTTGGAAATAATTACCAAAGTTAGTCCATAACTGGTCCACTTTCGAAAATATTTGGCCTATGTACCCAAGCAACTGTAGCAAACTAGTTGTTCGGCTACTTGTGCATTGTATAATGTAGTCTTCATAATTACTACAAGGTTTATATGTTTTAAGAAGAAATGTAAAGTATTACTTTTGTGAAGTGATTTTCTTGAAGAGAATTTTACTCTTATTTGTTCGAAGAATATTCTAAGTAAAGTGAGACATTATTGTTGTGCTAATCTAGGTACCTAAATATATAGATAAAACTAGACACAAATTATAAAACCTCGCAAGTGCACGAATCGTTTATAGAATCGTAGTAATAGCAAGGGTCGATCCCACAGAGATTGTAGACTTCAACTTACTAATCAATAAAACTAATAATAAAAATGAATAAGAGTTGTTATAATATTCTAAGAGAACTAAAAGATTAAAACAAAGATGAGAGGTGTTGAATCACAAATATCTCTTGAATAGTTGGGTTGTTGATCTCCACCAATAGTTAGTAATGCTAAGTTGCCTTCTGAATTTACTTCTAATTACTCATGTTTGTTCACTTCAAGGGCATGGTATCTACTCCTTAAAGTATTGTTTCCCTAAGCCAAGAATTAGGCATGGTATCTACTCTAATTCGTTTCTTCCCCTAAGTATTTTAGCATGGTATCTACTAAGTTATACTTAACAAAAGCATAAGAACAGTGGAAACGAACAAACACTTAAAGTTCTAGAAATTGGTATCAGATCTAGATCCTTCAAGTTGATCAAACCAAGAACCCTAAAGATTCCCTTGTTACAAGTTATAAGCACGAGATACGGGTCGTCTCAATATGCTCATATAACAGATTCAGATTTCTAACTCACAAACTTGATAATATCAGATTCTGTATGGCAGTCGACTGGCTCTCACCTTCAGTCGACTGTACTTATAACTCCTGAACAAGTTTGACTGTTATCAATCTATATCAATTCAATTAGATTTAATCAATAAGTAATATAGAAGAATTCAGAAGAATATAGCATTACATAACTACGGTTTCGATCTACCCAACTATGAAATTAGTTCCACATAATAATAGCTTTATTAATCAACAAGTTTGAATACATGATCAACATAAAAGAATAAAGAGAGAAGAAATAAACTAATGGATTCCGGCAATAGAGTCGACTGGCTGTCACACAGTCGACTGCCTTCGAGTACTGGCTCTCCTCTTCTCCTTCTTCGATGCTGATAGAATGAAGCTCTTTGTTGATGACTTGATAGTTCAGGACTTTGTGATCCGGTTGTGGGTGGCGATGGATTCTGGCGGCCTCCCCAATAATGCTTCTTTTCTGATATTTATAGAACACGGCTGAGAATTAGGGTTTCCACAATTTCAGCAAAATCCTTCTTTATTTTATTTGATGATTTATATCTTTCTCTTTTCTTCTTTCCTTCCTTATCTGTTCACCACGTGCTCTTGGAAATCCCCAGTCTCTAGATTTGATTCGTTGCACAAGATTTGGATTTAAATAGATTTGAAATTAGATTTGGGTGAATCTTCGAATATCTTATCTGTCTACTCCGCCGCAGACCAGTCGACTTGTCTTCGAACTAGTCGACTGTGTCGAGACTTCTGGAGATTTCATCTTTGATCAGGCCAGTCGACTGTCTTTTGAGAGTGAGTCGACTGTGTCGAGAGTTGTGGAAAATCAGCTTCTCTTGTTCAGTCGCCTGGTTGAGGAACCAGTCGACTTATCCTCTGCAGTTCTCTGTGTATTATCCTTGAAGTCCTGAAACTGCTTCGTTTTGCTGTTATAAGCTGTTTCCTATGGAAAAGAGAAAATAAGAGTTAAATACCACATATAGAGCTTTTAAATGTCTAATTCCATTAAGACTATTGCCTCTAAATGTGAACAATATTGTGTTCATCAAATACCCCCAAACTTAGCTTTTTGCTTGTCCTCAAGCAAAAAGTGAATTTATGAACAAGGGAGTAATAAACTCAACCACCAAGATTTCTTATTATGTGGACATCAATATATAAAACTACAAACAATTTCAGATAAAGTAAAAACAAGCATACCCACTTTCTCCAGTGCAATTGTCTATTCATAGTTCCCAAACTTAATCATATTTGTCATGCAATTGTCTGTGATTATCCCTTTCCTCTACTACAAACCGAGTAGCAAACTAGAGTTTTTTTTTTTTTTTTTTTTTTTGTAGCCTCTTCTCTAAAGATGTCACTTGCCTTTTGACGCGAATGCGAAACATTTGTGATGTACCCACCCGGTTACTCAACAAGTCACACTCTCTAAAGTGCTTTGCATACTCGTATTTTGGGTTGCCGTTTGACGTAAGGGTAAACATTGGTGATGAATACCCCTAGTTACTAAGCACTCAAAACATTGGAGTAGATTGACTTTATTTAAATATATATATATATATATTGTTTTATCACTCTATTTACTTAAACTCAATTTAGGACTAGATCTAAAGGGAATAATCATCAGAAAAAGCATCACATTTGTTTATTATGTATAATCGCATGGCTTCTATAACTTCGTAGGGAATTATGAAATTCAACAATCCTAAAGTAAATAAGTATCCTTCTTCTTACTTTATAAGAAATTGTTTATCCTAAAATTTTCAAAAAGACTCTAAAAATAACCCTAATACCCCCAAACTTAGATGGAACATTGTCCTCAATGTTCGAAAGAAAATGTAAAAATAGGCATGTGTCACCATCTAGTAAGGAGATACTGAAAATAAAAATAACTAAAAGAAAAATAATAATGAATAACTGAAAGAAAATAAAGGGAAAGTGTAAATACTCCCCTGAAGAATTGGGTTGCCTCCCAATAAGCGCTGTGTTTTCTGTCTTCAGCTAAACTTGATGAAATCATGCTATGTATTGAATGGTTTGAAGATTCACATCTTCCTCTTGCGGTTCTAGACTCATCTCTATGTATGGCTTCGCTCTATGCCCGTTCACCTTGAATGTTTGATTTTTTTCTTCGTTGTGAACTTCCAATGCTCCATGTGGAAAGACTTTTGTGACAATATATGGTCCATACCATCGTGACTTAAGCTTGCCTGGAAAAAGTCTCAGTCTTGAGTTGTAGATCAATACCTTCTGTCCTTCATAAAACTTCTTCCTTTCTAGCTGTTTGTCATGGTACAATTTGGTCCTTTCCTTGTACAATTTTGTGTTTTCATAAGCGTCATGCCTCAACTCTTCAAGCTCATTTAGTTGCAATCTCCTTTTGTCACCTGCCTGTTTCATATCAAAATTGAACCTTTTGATGGCCCAATACGCTTTGTGTTCCAATTCTACCGGCAGATGACATGCTTTTCCAAAGACTAAACGGTATGGTGACATGCCAATTGGTGTCTTGAATGCGGTTCTGTAAGCCCATAATGCATCGTTCAAGCGTAATGACCAATCCCTTCTGCTTGTATTGACTGTCTTTTCCAAGATGCTCTTGATCTCTCTATTGCTAAGCTCCACCTGTCCACTGGTTTGAGGATGATAAGGGGTCCCCACTCTATGTGTAATACCATACTTCTTCATTAACGAAGCAAATGGAAAGTTGTTGAAATGGCTCCCTCCATCACTAATTATCGCTCGTGGTGTACCAAACCTAGTGAAAATGTTCTCCTGCAAGAACCATGAAGTCGATTCCCCAGACATCAAAAAGCTCGATTACTTGTATGTTGTGCAGTGGCATTTGATTTCTAGAAGAGATGTTGCCTGTCCTTTGGCATTTGTCGCAAGTCCTGCAAAAAGAAAAAGCATCTTTGAATACATTAGGCCAATAAAAACCAGATTGCAATAGCTTAAGTGCTGTTCTTTTTGGTCCAAAATGTCCTCCACAGGCATATTGGTGGCAGTGTTGTAGAATACTCATTTGTTCTTCGTCTGCCACACATCTTCGTATAATTTGATCAGGGCAGAATTTGAATAGATAAGGGTCATCCCAATAAAAGTGTTTGCACAGAGCCACCAATCTTTTCCTTTCTTGATGTGTCATACCTGGAGGGAAAACATGAGCAGTTAGAAAATTGACAATATCAGCAAACCAGGGGAGTTGTTCAGAGAGACAAGTCGACTGGTGTTGCCGCTAAATTCGGTGTGGGGGCAAACAGATGAATTTGTGAGTTCTTGGGGAAACTGAATAGGAGAACCTGTATACCTGTTCCGTCGAACCCTGATCGTTGCTCCCGTCGTGCACCTGCAAAAAGTGCGAGACACCGGGGTTGTTCCCGGCGACGCACCCTCCGACGCTCAAGTCAGTAACCAGAATTGATTATGAAAGAGCGTTTAACTAGAGAAAGATTGATTACCTCTTAATGGAGATGGGTGAGGGGTATTTATAGGCGTCTTAGGGACTGGTTTTAGGAATGTAATCCCCGTGATTAGATAAGGAATATTCCTCGTAATCAGATAAGGCATGTAATCTGATAAGGTATATCCCCTATAATCAGTTAAGGAATTTAATCCCTAATCCCCAGTGAAAAGATAGATGTGAATCATGGCCGTTGATTTAGGTCTAATCAGGGACCTTGATTGTATCTTGTCGGATCGGGTTGGTAGCGGGTTGAAACCCGTACCCAGCTGAGGCAGATCCGTTTGCGGGTTATTGGATCTGTGAGAAGGAGACCCAGTACCTGCTTCGGACCCATTTGCATGTGAAATTACCATCTTGCCCCTGAGCTGTAGGATTCGTGCCCCATTTGGACGGTCTCGATTGAACCCCCGTTTTTGGCCACATCACGAGCCCCCCACTCCTAAAGGCTGAGGGTGATCAGTCTTTGAGGAGTAGTTTGACTAACTCAGTGGTCAGTGGAGCTGTATCGTAGTCTGAATGGGTGATTTTTGAATCCTGGAGCGCGGGGGTAGGTTAGTTCCTCCTTTTTCGGTGCCCTACGATGCTCCAAAGCTGTATCGAGTTTTTATCTATTTTTCCGAATTATTTATTTAACTTTGCGATGTATTGGCTAATTGTTCGGGGGTTTTAACCGTATATTCTAGGCGATAATTGTTCGTTCGGTGGCTTAGAAATATCCCCCGAATTTTTAATTATTTCCTGGAATTTTTAGCTAATTTTCCCGAATTTTTAGCGATTTTTCGCGATTTTTTAAATAAGTAAAACGATTTAAATAAATAAAAATCAATTTTAAATACCCATTTATGGCATGGCGTCATCTGGGCCTTCGATCAAGGCGGAGCGCGAGTTTCGGAACGATCAGACGATCCCTGTTCCTCGGAAGGATTTTTTCCCAAAAACGAGGGTCGGCACCCCGTCACCTCGTCTCGGAGGCGTGGCGCCGCGGCTCAAGGGGTCGGCGCGTTTTTTTGCCAAAAACGAGGGTCGGTACCCCAGCGTCCCGGCTCGGAGGTGTGGCGCCGCGGCTCGAGGGGTCGGCGTCTTGGTTTGAAGGGTCGGTACCTCGGTTCGGAGAATCCGGGGTACGTGGCACCATCTAGGCCGTCCATCCCCAGCGTGGATCCCCATAATACGCTATCTTGTCGTTTTGTGGACGTGGCAAGATCTGGGTCGTCCATCATGACGAGCGCGCTTTTCTACAAGATCTAACGGCTCATCAGGGTCGGAGCGTTTTTTTGCCAAAAACGAGGGTCGGTACCCCAGCGTCCCGGTTCGGAGGTGTAGCGCCGCGGCTTAAGGGGATCGGCGTCTTGGTTTGAAGGGTCGGTACCTCGGTTCGGAGAATCCGGGGTACGTGGCATCATCTAGGCCGTCCATCCCCAGCGTGGATCCCCATAAAACGCTATCTTGTCGTTTTGTGGGCGTGGCGCAATCTGAACCGTCCATCAAATTCTGACGCGAATTTCGGAGAGATCCGACGGCGACTTTGCCTCGGGAGGATTTTTTGCCAAAAACGAGGGTCGGTATCTCGTCACCTCGGTTTGCATTCCTCCGCGCCCTTTCCCGGGGAACGAGTTGAGTGTTTTTGGGTCAACTCGGTAGCTCGGTTACTGAACCTTTCGTTCGATAGCTCGGCTCGTCAGGCCGGTGGCCGAGTCGTTGTGTTTTTGAGGAGCTCCGTCACTCCGTGTTAAGTACCTCGGTTGCTCGGCTGAGCTGTTCGGTAGCTCGGCCGACCAAGCCGATGGCAGGCAGTTCGGAAGGTCTGCGTGGGCGGATCTGGGCCGTTCATCTTGGCACGCATCACGAGGATGGGGTTCAGATCACGAAAAAACGCTATCTTGTCGTTTTGTGGGCGTGGCGCAATCTGAACCGTCCATCAAATTCTGACGCGAATTTCGGAGAGATCCGACGGTGACTTTGCCTCGGGAGGATTTTTTGCCAAAAACGAGGGTCGGTATCTCGTCACCTTGGTTTGCATTCCTCCGCGCCCTTTCCCGGGGAACGAGTTGAGTGTTTTTGGGTCAACTCGGTAGCTCGGTTACTGAGCCTTTCGTTCGATAGCTCGGCTCGTTAGACCGGTGGCCGAGTCGTTGTGTTTTTGAGGAGTTCCTCCATCTCTCGTACCGTCGCCCCCTTCTCGCTGGGCGTTTTGGCTTCTTAGTGGGCCTTTGGGATTCCCAAGGAGGCCCGTTACCACTTGGGGTTATAAGTTACCATTTCTTCACCCCTGAGCTCATTTCTCACTTTTCACTCCACGATTTTACTTTTGTTCTCTAAGTCTTCTGCTAGCGGCGCTCTTGCTCCACGGTGTTGACGTTAGCTGTCGCGTGGGCCAGGCGATTTCCAGCGAGCATTTTCCGACCGTGAACGTCACTTCAAAGGTTAGTTTGCTTTTGCCTTTGCTTTTTCAAGAGATGTCAAGGGTTAGCTCGGGGAGTGGTACCTCGTCCTCGGGCGATGATAGCGCCGGGGAGAGGAATAGGGCGGAAGCTCGAAGAAAGGGGAAGCAAATGGCCGAACCGTTGGTTACCGAGTCGAGGGTCGGGAAGAAGAGGAGGACGGGGGAGACTTCGCCCCCCATAGTGGGGGTGATTGTGGAGAACCCGAAGCGAGCCCCCGAGATGGGACAATATCCTTCGGTCCTGTCCGGGCATTCGGGTGTCAGGCAGTACGGGGGCGATCTTCTGGAGAAAGCGATCTACGGAAAGTCGAAGATCGTCGAGGAACCTAGCCCGTTCCTTCACTCCGAAGCCGACGAGCTCACTTCGTCGTTGTCTGAGAAGGATCTTCTCCGGATCAGGAAGGCCTTCGCTATCCCGTCGGAGTACAAGCTGATGGTCGCTGGCCCCGGGATGCGAGCAAACTCTAAGTTGCCGTCGTCGGACATGTGCATGTTTGACGTCGACTCCTTGAACGCGGGACTGCGTTTTCCGCTGCACCCTTTCATACTCCAGATCCTTGGCTGGTATTGTCTCGCTCCTACTCAATTCAGTCCGAACACTTGGCGTCATGTGAATGCATTCTTGCTTCAGTGCCACCGAGCCGAGGTAGCGCCGGACTTATCAGTTTTCCGGGGCCTGTATCGGATAAACAGGCAGCACCAGACGGAGTATCGGTACAACTTGGGGCCGAGGAGAGGCGTCAAGATTGTGGAGAATCCCGACTCACTTAAGGGTTGGAGGGAGAAGTATTTTATCATAAGGGGTGAAGTGATTCGGCATATTCCGTCCCGGTGGAAGGTGGAGGTGCCGAAATTTGCGCGAAGTGACCCCACACTATCTGAGGCTGAGGAGGATGTAGCGAGGAGGATCACGGCCCTTCCGGTACTGAGTTGGAGGGAGTTGACCGAAGAGGTGTTGTTCGGGTCCGGACTAAGCCCCATCGACCCGAGTACGCTCTTGACATCTCATTCATTTTTTTCTAAGTTTCCAATTCGTCTGTCTTGATTCGTTTTTCTTTTTTCGTTGGTGCAGAGTCGATGAAGATTGACTTTAAAGCTATGATGGCCGATAGGTCCAAGCTGACCGGGACCAAAAAGAGGAAGAGGGCGGCCGAGGGTGCGTCTTCGGGTGCGCAGCCCGCGGTCGCTACTAACGTTACTCTGCCTCCCCCGGTTACCGAGGTGCCTTCGGAGGTTGTGGTGGTGGAGGGGACCTCGGCCCCTGTCGCCCCGTCTGCGAACGAGGGTGTCTTTGATGTCAATGCGGCGCTGGCGCTCGAGTTTCCCCCATTGACTAAGGCGGCCGAGGAAATCCTGACCGAGCAGCACAAACAGTTGTTTGTGCCGAACTGGCGGGTTAAGAACCATGATGGTTTCCTCGGCAACTCGCAGATGTCAATGCAGGTCGTCAAGCACTTGGCGACCCCGAAGGATAAAGCCGCGCTGAAGGCAGGAAGGGTCGGCGACGACACTTATGAAGTCGCCCGAGGGCTTGTTTCGGTAAGTGTTCGCAAATTTCTTCAAGTTTGTTACTCGATTTGTACTTCGTATTTATCGTTGTCTTCGTAGGCCACCGTTCACTTCGGCCATCTCATCGAGGCGTTCGCCGAGCAGGAGAAGGAGCTGAAGTCCGCCGGCGAGAAAGACAGGCTGGCGAAGGTCAGGGCGGTCAAGGATCTCGAGGCCGAGCAGAGGCGAGCCGAGGCCCTGGACGTTCGGGTGGCCGACCTTACTGCCGACCTGAAGAAAGCAAAGGAGAGCCTTGCAGCGGAGTCCGCCAAAGCCGCGAAGGCCGCCGAAGAGCTTGCTGCGGCGGTGAAGTCCTTGGCCGACGAGAGGGCGGAGAGGGAAGCGCAGGCCGCGAGGATCAGGGCAGAGGTTGAAGCCGAGGTCGAGGCTGAGGCGAAGAAACATATGGCTGAGAACATGGAGCAATCCTATCAGACGGCCCTGGACCACGTTCAGGCTCGCGTCCCCGGCTTCGAGCGAGTCGGCTATCGACTGTGGCCCGAGTCGCCTGCAGACGATGAGGAGGGGGATGATGAGGACGAGGCTGAAGGCGAAGACGGAGGGGGAGAGGATGACCCGGCTAAGGGGCCGTCCGTCGATGCGTCCGGGGTCGGAGCGGAGACGCAGGTGGACCCCTGATTCTTTCGTTAAACTTCTTGTAGTTTTTGTTTTGCTTTCTCTTCCGAACCTTGTAACGCCTTTTGCGGACTGGCCACCGCTTCTTGATGAATGAAAAAACGTTTTGTCTTTGAAATTGTCTAAGTGTTTGGTTCGGTCGTAGGATAGGCCCCCGTCACGACGATGGCTCGGCGACAAGTAGAGCTGTTCCATCTATCTCTCGTGAAACGCCTCGAGGGCGAGATAGACCTGACGAGGAGGATACTGTACAATGTGGAGAAGAAGAACGGGGATCTGTTGGCCGAAGTGTACCACTTGCGAATAGCCGAAGCCGAGCTATTTGCTAAGGAAGAAGAATTGGCTTCTGTTTTGGCCGAACGAGATGAGCTCGTGAAGAAGGTCGAGCATTTGCAAAGGGTGACAGTCGACAAGAGTATCGAGGTGACCCATCTGCGTCGTGTCATATCTGACAGCGCCGAATACCCTGGATCGGCGAAGCTTCCTCGGTTCAAAATTGTCGTGAGGGACGAGGCGCTGAAGAACCGGATCGTCGAATTGGAGGAGGAGGTCGCTCGGCTCAAGCCTCAGCCGGTGAGGGCCAACGTTCGGAGCACCTCGTGTACTCGCGAAGAGATTGAGCGAGGGATCACGTTCTATCAAGCGGCGACCCGGACTCCTATCATCGGTAGGTCAGCCGCCGACGCACAAAGCGGTGTGGCGGTGTCTTCGAGTGGTGCTTCGGTCGGGGCGACTGTGAGGGTCAGCGGCGAAGGGGCGTCCCGGTTTGTTGGCTTGGAGACGAGCTCGGAGGCCAAGAAGCGCCGACCCAAAGTGTCGTTGAACCGGAGTGTCCCCCTTCCTCGGAGGAAATGAGCGGGTCATGCCTTCTAATATTTTCGTTGAACTCGCTGTTGTAATCTTTTTGTAATCTCGTCCAAGTCATTAATAAAATTGGGGTTGATTTATCCGAAGTGTCCTCTATTGGCTATTCATCGAGTCTTTTGTCGCAGCTCCGATCCTGTCGCTCGGCTATTGGTGCCGATCGACGTGGGGTGTCCATGGCCGTTGGATGGTGGCACGAATCCAGAGGCAGGCCCAAATCCCAAGAAAACGTTATCTTGTCGTTTTGTGGGCACGTGGCACAACTGGATCCACTCATCACGCTCTGGCACACAATTTGAGAGGATCCAACGGCGAGTTGCCTTCGGGATGATTTTTTCCCAAAAACGAGGGTCGGTACCTCGTTAGTTCGGCATAATCTATGGTCGAGACGGATTCCCAACCGTTGTGTGATCAGTTTAAGAGATGCAGGAGCAGTTTCGAATGGCGAGCTACTTCTAGTCCGCTTAGGAGCGGACTTGCGAAGCAAAATCGAGCCAAGTGTTGGACTCCGATCCATTCAACGGCTGCAGGAGCAATTTCGAACGGCGATCTACCCCCGGCTCGTCTGAAGACGGGCCGGGGAGGAAGAGTCGAGCCGAGTGCTGGACTCCGAACCATTGTGTGATTAGTTTAAGAGATGCAGGAGCAGTTTCGAATGGCGAGCTACTTCTAGTCCGCTTAGGAGCGGACTTGCGAAGCAAAATCGAGCCAAGTGTTGGACTCCGATCCATTCAACGGCTGCAGGAGCAATTTCGAACGGCGATCTACCCCCGGCTCGTCTGAAGACGGGCCGGGGAGGAAGAGTCGAGCCGAGTGCTGGACTCCGAACCATTGTGTGATTAGTTTAAGAGATGCAGGAGCAGTTTCTAATGGCGAGCTACTTCTAGTCCGCTTAGGAGCGGACTTGCGAAGCAAAATCGAGCCAAGTGTTGGACTCCGATCCATTCAACGGCTGCAGGAGCAATTTCGAACGGCGATCTACCCCCGGCTCGTCTGAAGACGGGCCGGGGAGGAAGAGTCGAGCCGAGTGCTGGACTCCGAACCATTGTGTGGTAAGGGAATTAGAGGCGGAAGTACGCGACAATGTAAAAAACTTTATTTATTAATATCTAATGGTCGGCTGCTTCTAAAGTTGCTAGCCGTTATTACAATGAAAAAAGAACAAAGGAAAAATTACTAGTAGCAGGAGTGGTGGACCGACATCTCGAGTTACTTAGATAGGCGGGGTTGCCTTCTCTTGGTATTTCAAAAGATGGTCGGCGTTCCAAGTCCTGGGAATTTCTCTGCCCTCAAGGTCTTCTAACTTGTATGCACCGGGGCGGATCACTTTGGATACTTTGTATGGTCCCTCCCAATTTGGGGCCAGTTTGCTCTTTTGTCCGGGGAACGAAATGGCCAGTTTTCGGAGGACCAGATCCCCTTCTTTCAGGTCGGTTGGGTGGACCCGTTTGTTGTAGGCGAGTTCGATTCTTCTTCGATAACTTTGCTGCCGTATGGCTGCCCTTTCTCGGATTTCGTCTATTAGGTCCAGGCTCGTTCTGAGCTCCCTGGCATTCTGTTCTTCTTCAAAGGCTACGAGGCGAGGAGAGGGTATCCCAACTTCTAGTGGGATGAGGGCCTCGGACCCATAGGTGAGATTGAACGGACTCTCGCCTGTCGGGGTCCGCTTCGTGGTTCGGTAGTTCCACAACACGTTGGGCAGTTGATCGACCCACAACCCCTTGGAGCACTTGTCGAGTCTGTTCTTGATGCCGGAGAGGATCTGTCGGTTGGCATTCTCGGCTTGGCCATTTGACTGGGGATGAGAGACGGAGGAGAAGCGGTGCTGTATGGCTAGGTCTTCACATAAGGCTCGGAAGGCAGCCCCAGCGAACTGCGTACCGTTATCTGTAACTACGACTCTGGGAACACCGAACCGGCAGATTACATTTTTCCAGAAGAATTGGACGACCCTATGCTCGGTAATTGTAGCCAGGGGCTCGGCCTCTATCCATTTCGAAAAATAGTCGACTGCCACGACTAGGAACTTCAACTGTCCGGGGGCCGGTGGAAATGGCCCAAGTAAATCCATCCCCCACATCGCAAAGGGGATCGGACTCGATAGGGAGGAGAGTGGTGCTTGCGGAAGGCATCGGATGTCGGAATACTTCTGGCAGGAGGTGCATTGCCGAACGTGTCGTTCGGCGTCACGTAGGAGAGTGGGCCAGTAATACCCGTAGTTTAACATTTTGCGTGCCAAAGCTCTGGAGCCGGAGTGGGCTCCGCCGATGCCCTCGTGGAGCTCTTGCAGAGCGTAATCGGCTTGTCCGGGGGAGAGGCATCTTAGGTAGGGTCGACCATCCACCTGTGTGAAGGAGCGCTTATACAGAATGCCTTCGACCAGTATGTAACGCTCGGCTCAGGTCCTTATCTTTCGGGCTTCCTTCGGATCCCTTGGGAGGAGTCCGTCTCTTAAAAACTCGATGAGGGGCTTCATCCAATTATCTTCGAGGGGGACTGGCAGTGTTTCGACGGAGTTGAAAGCCTCGTCCTCTATGCTAGGCTTGAGGAGGACTTCTATCAGAACAGTTTGTTCGAGGCCCTGCAGGGATGAGGAAGCTAATTTGGACAGGGCGTCGGCCTGGGCATTTTCCTCTCTGGGGATTCTTCGGATGAGGGCTTCCTCGAAGAGCGCCATGAGGCTCTTTACTTTAGCCAAGTACTTTACCATCCTGTCATCGCGGGCTTCATATTCGCCGAGGACCTGGTTGACGACCAACTGAGAGTCGCTGAAGATCTGCAGGCGCCGTGCTCCCGCGTTCCGGGCCATCCCGAGGCCGGCCATGAGTGCCTCGTATTCGGCTTCGTTATTCGAGGCTTTAAAGTTTATCCGGAGGGAATATTGAAGGACAAAGTCGTCTGGGCCCGCAAGGATGACTCCAGCCCCGCTCCCCTCGTTGCAAGAGGATCCATCGACATATACCGGCCAGATAGGCGGGCCCTTCGTTATCTGTTCGGGGTCGGGGATAGTGGTTTCCACTATGAATTCGGCCAGTGCCTGCGCCTTGATGGCGGTTCGAGGCTGATAAGTTATATCATGTTGGCTCAGCTCGATCGACCACTTCATGAGGCGGCCGGAAGTCTCTGACTTGTGAAGGATCTGCTTCAACGGCTGGTCGGTAAGGACGACCACCGAATGGGACTGGAAGTATGGCCGAAGCTTTCTTGCAGCCATTATCAGGGCGTAGGCTATTTTCTCAATTTTCGGGTACCGGATCTCGGCATCCCGGAGCACCTTGCTGACGTAGTAAATGGGCTTCTGAGTTCTTTCTTCTTCCCTGACTAAGACCGCACTTAGTGTCTGTTCCGAGGCTGCCAAGTAGAGGTAGAGGGGTTCGCCCGGCATGGGTTTGCTGAGAAGGGGCGGATTGACGAGGTAAGCCTTAAGCTGGTCGAAGGAATCTTGTTGTGGCTGCCCCCACTCGAACCCCTTAGTCCCCCTCAGGGCTTTGAAGAACGGGAGGCATTTCTCCCCAGACTTCGACAAAAAGCGCCCAATGGCGGCTAATCGACCAGTCAGTCTCTGAACTTCTTTGACGTTTCTAGGCGGGGCCATGTCCAGTATGGCCCTGATCTTCTCTGGATTCGCCTCTATTCCTCGCCGGCTAACCATAAAGCCGAGGAACTTGCCTGATGAGACGCCGAACGCACATTTGTTCGGGTTGAGTCTCATATTGTGCTTTCTTAAAACATCAAACGCTTCTTGAAGGTCGGTCACATGATCAACGCCTCGGATGCTTTTCACAAGCATGTCATCCACATAGACTTCCATGTTCCGGCCAATTTGGGCCTGAAATACCTTGTTGACAAGACGTTGATATGTTGCCCCTGCGTTCTTTAGGCCGAACGGCATGACTCGGTAACAATAGAGTCCTTGGTCTGTTACAAAAGACGTCTTCGGAATATCCGGGGGGAACATCCTTATCTGATTGTAACCCGAGAAAGCGTCCATGAAACTGAGGAGCTCATGTCCCGAGGTTGCGTCAATCAGAGTGTCAATGCTCGGCAGAGGGAAGGGATCTTTAGGGCAGGCCTTGTTGAGGTCAGTGAAATCGATACAGATTCTCCATGTCCCGTTGGATTTCTTCACCATGACTACGTTCGACAACCACTCCGGATAATTCACCTCCTGTATGAATCGGGCCTTCAGCAGTTTGTCTACCTCTTCTTTGATAGCGAGCTAGCGCTCGGGGGCGAACTTGCGCCTCTTCTGCTGGACCGGTTTGGTCCCTGGATCAACGCTGAGGCGGTGGACCAAGAGTTCTTCGGAGATACCGGGCATGTCTGCCGCTGACCATGCGAAGAGGTCTTGGTTGGCTCGGATGCATTTCACAATATTTGAATATAGGGCGGACGGAAGGGCCTTGCTGACATAGAACTTTCGGGTCGGCTCCCGCTCCGAGAAGAGTACCTCCTCCAACTCGTCTACCGGTTCGGAAGTTGGCCGAGCGGCGTCTTGAGGGATCTCGAGTGTTTCTAGGGAGAGGACAGGTCCGAGGGTGGAGGTCATATAACACTTGCGGGCCTGCTCCTGATTGCCTCTTACTTCTCCCACCCCGGCCCGGGTAGGGAATTTCATTTTGAGATGATAGGCGGAAGGGACGGCCTCGAGAGCGGCCAGGCCGGGCCGACCCAAAATGACGTTGTAGGCCGCTGGGACGTCTACGACCATGAAATCCATGGACTCCGTGCGGGTGGTAGGAGTTTTGCCTGCTGTGACATCGAGGGTTATCACCCCTTCGATCGTCACCGGCACTCCCGTGAACCCATGGAGCGTGTACCCGGCGGGCTTGAGTCTGTCTCGGGAGAGCTTCAGCCCCTTAAAAGCATCGAGGAATAGGATGTTTACGGAGGAACCGTTATCTACTAAGATCCTTTCGACTTTGAAATTGGCCATGTGAAGGTTGATGACGAGTGCGTCACAGTGAGGGGTGCGGACGCCCTCGAGATCTTCGTCAGAGAAGGTGACGGGCACTCCGAGGCCTTTGGGGGGAGGAGTGGCTCGGACCGAGTTGACTTCTCTTATAAAAGCTTTCCGAGAAGAGTTCGAGGAGCCCCCCATCGGACCCCCATGGATAAGGTGGAGAACTCGTTCTTCCTCAAACTCTGGCGTTTCTTCTCGCTCTGGTCGTTTGTTAGCCCCCCGAGGCTGGGGGGGAAGCTCCCCTTGGTCCTTTCTCACGAATTTCGCCAACTGCCCCCTCTGGATAAGGGCCTCGATCTCGTTTCTTAACGCTCGGCAGTCGTTGGTGTCGTGCCCGTAGTCCCGATGATAGCAGCACCACTTTTCTCTATCTCTCCTTTTAGCAGGGGTGTTCATCTTCGGAGCAGGAGGTAAGGCCCCTTCTTTTTCGACTTCCATGAAAATGGTAGAGATGTTCGTGGTGAGGGGAGTGAACTTCTCAAATCTAGGAGGTCGGCGCTGGCCAGTATTATCCTTCTGGAATTTCTTCGCGCCTTCTTCTTCCGTTCCCTTCCTCTTAGATCCGGAGGCAGTTGCCTCCCAGTTGGGTGGTTCCTCGGCCTCTTCAGCTCGGATGTACTTTTCAGTGC
Organism: Hemerocallis citrina; assembly: GCA_017893485.1. Taxonomy (NCBI): domain Eukaryota; kingdom Viridiplantae; phylum Streptophyta; class Magnoliopsida; order Asparagales; family Asphodelaceae; genus Hemerocallis; species Hemerocallis citrina. The sequence continues at coordinate 260,823 of CM030367.1, read as the reverse complement.
GGAGGAGAAGGTCAGAAAAGTCATGTGGCGGTTTCTTGGCGAGGGAGGAGCGGAGGTTGGAATTAAGGATATTGGATTGGAACGCCGCGGTAGCGACGGATTGGTCGAGGGATGCGATGGTTCTGGCCTCGGCTGTGAACCTCCTCACGTAGTCCCTCAATTTCTCCCCCTTTTGCTGACGGAGGTGCAATAGGGAGATGCTGGTCTTCTCGGCCCTTCGGCTACTGACGAAATGGGTGATGAACAGGGTTTCGAATTGTTCGAAGGAAAATATCGACGCCGGGGCAAGACGAGAGTACCATTCTCGAGCTGGTCCTTTCAGAGTTGCGGGAAATGTTTTGCAGAGGAGGGCATCGGAAGCTTGATGGAGGAGCATCAAAGTCTTAAAGCTTTCGATGTGGTCAACTGGATCGGTCTCCCCAGTGTAGTTCTCGAACTGGGGGGGTTTGAAACCGAAGGGAACCGGAGCATCCACTATGGTCCGAGAGAAAGGGGGGCGGCTAGGACGGAGGGTCCTCCCCCTGAGTTCTTCTTCTCGGTTTATCTGTCCCAAGAGTTTTTCCACCTCGTTCAGGCGACGGTTCATGGTGTCATCTCTCTGACGGTGATCTGCCGAGCCACGGGACTCGTCTTCGTATGAGAGGGAGCGAGGGCTGCGGCGATGGTGGCTTCTAGAACGTCGAGGACTCGGGGTGCGTCTGGAATTGGTAGGAGCGGGTCGAGGAGAAGGGGACCGTCGGCGAGGGCTTCGGACCGGAGGAGGGGATGGGGCCCTTTGCTCATTGGGGTTCTGACGGAGGTTGAGGGCCTGTTGTACCATTGCTTGGAGTTGTTGGAACTCGGCACGGGTGATGGGTGCCTCATTGTTCCTGTGCTGCTGCCGACCCGCTGGAGAGTGCCTCCTTCGGTAGTGATCGGGGGAGTCCTTTCTCCCTCTTCGGACGGGGGACCTCCTGCGCTCTCGGTGTCGGGGGGATTGCTCTCGCTGGCGGGAGGCTTCCCCCCGAGCCCGCTTCTCATCCAGATGGCGACGAAGGTCGTCATCTTCCGGGCGTTTGGGAGGGGTATTGCGGCAAATTGCACATATTTCATTTGTTTGATTTTTAACTCCACCCATCGTCGACATTGCATTAACAAGCATATCAATTTTCTTATTCAAGTTTGCCATTTCTAATTGAATGTTATTACTATTAGAGATTTCGTAAACTCCCTGTTTTTTCGAAGGTCCCCTTCTTGTTGAGAATTGTTGGGAGTTCTCGCTGAGTTCTTCAAAAAGTTCAATGGCTTCTTCTCCACTTTTCCTCATCAAAATTCCATTGCAAGCTGCATCAACAATTGCTTTGTTAGTGTCATTTAAACCTTCATAAAAAGCTTGTACCTGATCATCCTTAGGCAGATTGTGAGTAGGACACTTGAGAAGCTTGCTCTTGAAATCCTTCCATGCTTCGAAGAATAGATCTCCATCTTTTTGTTGGAAGAGTTGAATCTCCCTTTTTAGCTGTTTGGTTTTCTGGGCTGGAAAGAACTCTTTTAAAAATTTCGTTGCCAATTGCTCCCATGAATTAATTGATCCTGGTTCCAAAGAATTATACCACAACTTAGCATTAAGTTTTAAAGAAAAAGGAAACAAGATTAACCTGATTTGTTCAGCGGTAAGCCCTTGGACGCTTTGTGTCCTGCAAAGATCGAAAAAGTCTTGCAAGTGAAGATGAGGCTCTTCATCTGGTTTGCCACTAAAGTGGGGAACCATACTAAGTAAATGAGGAGATAGGTGCATGTTTCCTGTAGCATTAGGTTGAAAAGCAATGCAGGAAGGTTGCTCAATATTCTTAGGAGTGAATTTGTCCTGCATTGGCACTCGATTTTGTATTTCTTCAGCCATTCCTTCCTGTGAAATTTGTCTCTGTGCAGTCGACTGGGTCCGTACAGCAGTCGACTGGCTGGCTGTGAGAAGCTTACCTAGCCTGTGCAAAGTTCGTTCTGTTTCTGCGTCAATAGGTAGTAGCTCTGGACGAAGTGATCGTCTACCGTGCATTCACCGAAGTCCTGTAACCTAAAAGAAAAATTATTAATAAAAGAAAAGAAAAACTAATAAAAATTCTACTGACTTGTAAGTTAAAATACTAAACAATCCCCGGCAACGGCGCCAAAAACTTGTTGTGCTAATCTAGGTACCTAAATATATAGATAAAACTAGACACAAATTATAAAACCTCGCAAGTGCACGAATCGTTTATAGAATCGTAGTAATAGCAAGGGTCGATCCCACAGAGATTGTAGACTTCAACTTACTAATCAATAAAACTAATAATAAAAATGAATAAGAGTTGTTATAATATTCTAAGAGAACTAAAAGAATTAAACTAAGATGAGAGGTGTCGAATCACAAATATCTCTTGAATAGTTGGGTTGTTGATCTCCACCAATAGTTAGTAATGCTAAGTTGCCTTCTGAATTTACTTCTAATTACTCATGTTTGTTCACTTCAAGGGCATGGTATCTACTCCTTAAAGTATTGTTTCCCTAAGCCAAGAATTAGGCATGGTATCTACTCTAATTCGTTTCTTCCCCTAAGTATTTTAGCATGGTATCTACTAAGTTATACTTAACAAAAGCATAAGAACAGTGGAAACGAACAAACACTTAAAGTTCTAGAAATTGGTATCAGATCTAGATCCTTCAAGTTGATCAAACCAAGAACCCTAAAGATTCCCTTGTTACAAGTTATAAGCACGAGATACGGGTCGTCTCAATATGCTCATATAACAGATTCAGATTTCTAACTCACAAACTTGATAATATCAGATTCTGTATGGCAGTCGACTGGCTCTCACCTTCAGTCGACTGTACTTATAACTCCTGAACAAGTTTGACTGTTATCAATCTATATCAATTCAATTAGATTTAATCAATAAGTAATATAGAAGAATTCAGAAGAATATAGCATTACATAACTACGGTTTCGATCTACCCAACTATGAAATTAGTTCCACATAATAATAGCTTTATTAATCAACAAGTTTGAATACATGATCAACATAAAAGAATAAAGAGAGAAGAAATAAACTAATGGATTCCGGCAATAGAGTCGACTGGCTGTCACACAGTCGACTGCCTTCGAGTACTGGCTCTCCTCTTCTCCTTCTTCGATGCTGATAGAATGAAGCTCTTTGTTGATGACTTGATAGTTCAGGACTTTGTGATCCGGTTGTGGGTGGCGATGGATTCTGGCGGCCTCCCCAATAATGCTTCTTTTCTGATATTTATAGAACACGGCTGAGAATTAGGGTTTCCACAATTTCAGCAAAATCCTTCTTTATTTTATTTGATGATTTATATCTTTCTCTTTTCTTCTTTCCTTCCTTATCTGTTCACCACGTGCTCTTGGAAATCCCCAGTCTCTAGATTTGATTCGTTGCACAAGATCTGGATTTAAATAGATTTGAAATTAGATTTGGGTGAATCTTCGAATATCTTATCTGTCTACTCCGCCGCAGACCAGTCGACTTGTCTTCGAACCAGTCGACTGTGTCGAGACTTCTGGAGATTTCATCTTTGATCAGGCCAGTCGACTGTCTTTTGAGAGTGAGTCGACTGTGTCGAGAGTTGTGGAAAATCAGCTTCTCTTGTTCAGTCGCCTGGTTGAGGAACCAGTCGACTTATCCTCTGCAGTTCTCTGTGTATTATCCTTGAAGTCCTGAAACTGCTTCGTTTTGCTGTTATAAGCTGTTTCCTATGGAAAAGAGAAAATAAGAGTTAAATACCACATATAGAGCTTTTAAATGTCTAATTCCATTAAGATTATTGCCTCTAAATGTGAACAATATTGTGTTCATCAAATACCCCCAAACTTAGCTTTTGCTTGTCCTCAAGCAAAAAGTGAATTTATGAACAAGGGAGTAATAAACTCAACCACCAAGATTTCTTATTATGTGGACATCAATATATAAAACTACAAACAATTTCAGATAAAGTAAAAACAAGCATACCCACTTTCTCCAGTGCAATTGTCTATTCATAGTTCCCAAACTTAATCATATTTGTCATGCAATTGTCTGTGATTATCCCTTTCCTCTACTACAAACCGAGTAGCAAACTAGAGTTTTTTTTTTTTTTTTTTTTTTTTGTAGCCTCTTCTCTAAAGATGTCACTTGCCTTTTGACGCGAATGCGAAACATTTGTGATGTACCCACCCGGTTACTCAACAAGTCACACTCTCTAAAGTGCTTTGCATACTCGTATTTTGGGTTGCCGTTTGACGTAAGGGTAAACATTGGTGATGAATACCCCTAGTTACTAAGCACTCAAAACATTGGAGTAGATTGACTTTATTTAAATATATATATATATATATATATTGTTTTATCACTCTATTTACTTAAACTCAATTTAGGACTAGATCTAAAGGGAATAATCATCAGAAAAAGCATCACATTTGTTTATTATGTATAATCGCATGGCTTCTATAACTTCGTAGGGAATTATGAAATTCAACAATCCTAAAGTAAATAAGTATCCTTCTTCTTACTTTATAAGAAATTGTTTATCCTAAAATTTTCAAAAAGACTCTAAAAATAACCCTAATACCCCCAAACTTAGATGGAACATTGTCCTCAATGTTCGAAAGAAAATGTAAAAATAGGCATGTGTCACCATCTAGTAAGGAGATACTGAAAATAAAAATAACTAAAAGAAAAATAATAATGAATAACTGAAAGAAAATAAAGGGAAAGTGTAAATACTCCCCTGAAGAATTGGGTTGCCTCCCAATAAGCGCTGTGTTTTCTGTCTTCAGCTAAACTTGATGAAGTCATGCTATGTATTGAATGGTTTGAAGATTCACATCTTCCTCTTGCGGTTCTAGACTCATCTCTATGTATGGCTTCGCTCTATGCCCGTTCACCTTGAATGTTTGATTTTTTTCTTCGTTGTGAACTTCCAATGCTCCATGTGGAAAGACTTTTGTGACAATATATGGTCCATACCATCGTGACTTAAGCTTGCCTGGAAAAAGTCTCAGTCTTGAGTTGTAGATTAATACCTTCTGTCCTTCATAAAACTTCTTCCTTTCTAGCTGTTTGTCATGGTACAATTTGGTCCTTTCCTTCTACAATTTTGCGTTTTCATAAGCGTCATGCCTCAACTCTTCAAGCTCATTTAGTTGCAATCTCCTTTTGTCACCTGCCTGTTTCATATCAAAATTGAACCTTTTGATGGCCCAATACGCTTTGTGTTCCAATTCTACCGGCAGATGACATGCTTTTCCAAAGACTAAACGGTATGGTGACATGCCAATTGGTGTCTTGAATGCGGTTCTGTAAGCCCATAATGCATCGTTCAAGCGTAATGACCAATCCCTTCTGCTTGTATTGACTGTCTTTTCCAAGATGCTCTTGATCTCTCTATTGCTAAGCTCCACCTGTCCACTGGTTTGAGGATGATAAGGGGTCCCCACTCTATGTGTAATACCATACTTCTTCATTAACGAAGCAAATGGAAAGTTGTTGAAATGGCTCCCTCCATCACTAATTATCGCTCGTGGTGTACCAAACCTAGTGAAAATGTTCTCCTGCAAGAACCATGAAGTCGATTCCCCAGACATCAAAAAGCTCGATTACTTGTATGTTGTGCAGTGGCATTTGATTTCTAGAAGAGATGTTGCCTGTCCTTTGGCATTTGTCGCAAGTCCTGCAAAAAGAAAAAGCATCTTTGAATACATTAGGCCAATAAAAACCAGATTGCAATACCTTAAGTGCTGTTCTTTTTGGTCCAAAATGTCCTCCACAGGCATATTGGTGGCAGTGTTGTAGAATACTCATTTGTTCTTCGTCTGCCACACATCTTCGTATAATTTGATCAGGGCAGAATTTGAATAGATAAGGGTCATCCCAATAAAAGTGTTTGCACAGAGCCACCAATCTTTTCCTTTCTTGATGTGTCATACCTGGAGGGAAAACATGAGCAGTTAGAAAATTGACAATATCAGCAAACCAGGGGAGTTGTTCAGAGAGACAAGTCGACTGGTTTAAGGACCAGTTGACTGCCCCGAGAGGATGAATATTTATTGCAAATAATTGTTCATCTGGGAAATTTTCATTCAGCGGGGGCATAGTTCTCTCTTCCTCCTGCAATAATCTGGACATGTGATCCGCTACAACATTGTCACTTCCTTTCTTGTCTCTAATCTCAAGATCGAATTCTTGAAGCAACAGCACCCATCTGATCAACCTAGGCTTCGCATCCTTTTTAGCAAACAAATATCTCAAAGCAGCATGGTCAGTGAAGACAATAACCTTAGAACCAATTAAATATGATCTAAACTTCTCTACAGCAAATATAACAGCTAACATTTCTTTTTCAGTAGTGGAATAATTTAGCTGTGCATCGTTTAGAGTTCGAGAAGCATAGTAAATAACATGGGGTTTCTTATTGATTCTTTGACCTAACACAGCTCCTAAGGCGTAATCACTTGCATCACACATGAGCTCGAAAGGATGGCTCCAATCTGGTGCCATGACAATAGGTGCAGAAGTGAGAAGATTTTTTAATGTAATAAAAGCATTTGTGCACTCCTCTGTCCATACAAACTCAACATCCTTAGCCAATAAGTCACAAAGGGGTTTGGATATTTTGGAGAAATCTTTTATAAATCGTCTATAGAAACCTGCATGTCCAAGAAAACTCCTAATACCCTTAACTGTAGTGGGAGGGGGTAGTTTTGATATTATATCTATTTTGGCTTTGTCTACCTCTATGCCTCTTTTTGACACTACATGTCCCAAGACAATATCTTGTTGTACCATAAAATGGCACTTTTCCCAATTGAGCACTAAATTGCACTCTTCACATCTTTTCAGCACAAGCTGCAAATGGTTAAGACATTCATCGAAACAAGATCCAAAAACACTAAAATCATCCATAAATACCTCGATGAACCTCTCCACCATGTCTGAAAATATGCTCATCATGCATCTCTGAAATGTTGCTGGCGCGTTGCACAATCCAAACGGCATCCTCCTGTAAGCAAAAGTACCAAAAGGGCATGTAAAAGTGGTCTTTTCTTGATCTTCTGGAGCAATAGCAATTTGATTATAGCCACTATAACCATCTAGAAAACAATAATGACTATATCCTGCTAATCTTTCTAACATTTTATCAATAAAAGGAAGAGGGAAGTGATCTTTCCTGGTTTCATTATTCAACTTCCTATAGTCAATGCATACCCTCCATCCTGTGGTCACTCTAGTAGGAATAAGCTCATTTTCTTCATTTGTCACCACTATGACTCCACTTTTCTTAGGCACTACATGTATAGGACTTACCCATTTGCTATCTGAGATAGGATAGATGATGCCAACATCTAGTAGCTTCAAAATTTCTGCTCTTACCACTTCCTTCATGTTGGGGTTGAGCCTTCTCTGTGCCTCTCTGCTAGGTTTTGCATCGTTCTCAAGGAGTATTCTATGCATGCACTTGGATGGACTTATTCCCTTGATGTCTGCAATGGTCCATCCTATTGCACTCTTGTGTTCTCGCAATACCTTCAGCAGCTTTTCTTCTTCCTGTGCATTTAAGTTTGCAGCAATTATCACCGGCAGTGTCTGGTTCTTGCCCAAAAATGCATGCTTCAAATGGTCGGGCAGCTGCTTAAGTTCTATGTCTGGAAGTTTCTGTACAGTCGACTGGTCCATGTCAGCAGTCGACTTATTCTGGGTGTCTTGATTCGGTCGACTGGTTAGAATACCAGTCGACTTACTATGTTCATCAGTCGCTTGATCTGTCGAAGAACAATTTTTATCAGACACCAATTTTTCAAATAAAGGTGCAGGCTTACCTGAATATGACTGTGGAGTTTCAAGGTGATGTACTGTCTCTGCAATCCTCCAGTCATCGTATTCCTGTTCAACATTAGATAAGGTTAGAGATTGAGTGATTGTGGCTTGAAGTGGTTCAACGCTATGTACCTGAAATGTTTGATCAACAATCTCCTGCACCACATCAATATTATAGCATTCATGATCATCTTGTGGTAATTTTAGTGTATCAAACATTTTAAATTCCACTTTTTCTCCGTTTATCTTCATACTTATAATACCCTTTTTAACACAAATTTTTATATCAGCTGTACTCATAAAGGGCCTACCTAATATGATCGGTAGAGATGATGACATTGAAGATTCCTCCATATCTAACACAACAAAATCAGCAGGCAAAATAAAATCATTTACCTGAACTAGGACATCTTCTAAAATACCTCTAGGTCTTTTTATGCTGCGATCAGCCAATTGCAAAGTGATGGATGTTGGCTTGAGTTCCCCCAATCCAAGCTTTTCGTAAACCGAGTAAGGAAGAAGATTGATGCTTGCTCCCAAGTCTAGCAGTGCCTTTTCAAAGAAGTGCTCACCAACCTTGCAAGGAATGGTAAAACTACCTGGATCCTTCAGTTTAGGTGGTAATTTTCTTAATAAAACAGCACTCACTTCTTCTGTTAAGGCCACATCCTCCTTAACCTGAAATGTTCTTTTGTGAGTACAACAGTCTTTCAAAAATTTGGCATAAGAAGGAATTTGTTTGATAGCATCAAGTAGGGGAATATTAATTTCTACCTTTTTGAGAGTTTCAAAGACGTCAAATAAATGTTGTTCTTTCTTTTTATTGACTAACCTTTGAGGGAATGGTGGTGGAACTGTCCCTACTTTTTCACTTACCTTACTTGAACCCAAAGCTTTTGATGGTTGTGTATCTGGTTTGTCTGTATGTGTTCCAATCATGTTGTCAATTATCTTACCATTTCTTAGGGTTGTGACTGCTTGGAGCTGTTCTTGACCTCCAGGGTTTGGTATGGTTTGTGAAGGGAGTTCTCCTGCCTTTCTTTCGCTTAACTCTTTTGCAATCTGACCAATTTGGGTTTCCAACTTCTGAATTGCTTGTCCTTGTTGGTTGCTTGTTTGATGTTGTTGTTGGAGCAATTGAAGAACGGTGGATTCAAAATCCAACTTCTTCTGTTCTGGAGCTGGTCGATCAAACCCACTTCCCATCTGAAAGTTTCGTGCATGTCCTTGTGCGATTTGATGCCCTTGATTATTTTGATTATTGCTCCATGAGAAGTTTGGATGATTCCTCCATCCTGGATTGTATGTGCTCGAGAAAGGATTATTCTTTGGTGGAAACACTCCTCGACCCACATAATTCGCATGCTCCTGATCTGTAAAAGTAGACATGGGACATGTATCAGTTGTATGATCTAAATGAGAGCAAATTGCACATATTTCATTTGTTTGATTTTTAACTCCACCCATCGTCGACATTGCATTAACAAGCATATCAATTTTCTTATTCATGTTTGCCATTTCTAATTGAATGTTATTACTATTAGAGATTTCGTAAACTCCCTGTTTTTTCGAAGGTCCCCTTCTTGTTGAGAATTGTTGGGAGTTCTCGCTGAGTTCTTCAAAAAGTTCAATGGCTTCTTCTCCACTTTTCCTCATCAAAATTCCATTGCAAGCTGCATCAACAATTGCTTTGTTAGTGTCATTTAAACCTTCATAAAAAGCTTGTACCTGATCATCCTTAGGCAGATTGTGAGTAGGACACTTGAGAAGCTTGCTCTTGAAATCCTTCCATGCTTCGAAGAATAGATCTCCATCTTTTTGTTGGAAGAGTTGAATCTCCCTTTTTAGCTGTTTGGTTTTCTGGGCTGGAAAGAACTCTTTTAAAAATTTCGTTGCCAATTGCTCCCATGAACTAATTGATCCTGGTTCCAAAGAATTATACCACAACTTAGCATTAAGTTTTAAAGAAAAAGGAAACAAGATTAACCTGATTTGTTCAGCGGTAAGCCCTTGGACGCTTTGTGTCCTGCAAAGATCGAAAAAGTCTTGCAAGTGAAGATGAGGCTCTTCATCTGGTTTGCCACTAAAGTGGGGAACCATACTAAGTAAATGAGGAGATAGGTGCATGTTTCCTGTAGCATTAGGTTGAAAAGCAATGCAGGAAGGTTGCTCAATATTCTTAGGAGTGAATTTGTCCTGCATTGGCACTCGATTTTGTATTTCTTCAGCCATTCCTTCCTGTGAAATTTGTCTCTGTGCAGTCGACTGGGTCCGTACAGCAGTCGACTGGCTGGCTGTGAGAAGCTTACCTAGCCTGTGCAAAGTTCGTTCTGTTTCTGCGTCAATAGGTAGTAGCTCTGGACGAAGTGATCGTCTACCGTGCATTCACCGAAGTCCTGTAACCTAAAAGAAAAATTATTAATAAAAGAAAAGAAAAACTAATAAAAATTCTACTGACTTGTAAGTTAAAATACTAAACAATCCCCGGCAACGGCGCCAAAAACTTGTTGTGCTAATCTAGGTACCTAAATATATAGATAAAACTAGACACAAATTATAAAACCTCGCAAGTGCACGAATCGTTTATAGAATCGTAGTAATAGCAAGGGTCGATCCCACAGAGATTGTAGACTTCAACTTACTAATCAATAAAACTAATAATAAAAATGAATAAGAGTTGTTATAATATTCTAAGAGAACTAAAAGAATTAAACTAAGATGAGAGGTGTTGAATCACAAATATCTCTTGAATAGTTGGGTTGTTGATCTCCACCAATAGTTAGTAATGCTAAGTTGCCTTCTGAATTTACTTCTAATTACTCATGTTTGTTCACTTCAAGGGCATGGTATCTACTCCTTAAAGTATTGTTTCCCTAAGCCAAGAATTAGGCATGGTATCTACTCTAATTCGTTTCTTCCCCTAAGTATTTTAGCATGGTATCTACTAAGTTATACTTAACAAAAGCATAAGAACAGTGGAAACGAACAAACACTTAAAGTTCTAGAAATTGGTATCAGATCTAGATCCTTCAAGTTGATCAAACCAAGAACCCTAAAGATTCCCTTGTTACAAGTTATAAGCACGAGATACGGGTCGTCTCAATATGCTCATATAACGATTCAGATTTCTAACTCACAAACTTGATAATATCAGATTCTGTATGGCAGTCGACTGGCTCTCACCTTCAGTCGACTGTACTTATAACTCCTGAACAAGTTTGACTGTTATCAATCTATATCAATTCAATTAGATTTAATCAATAAGTAATATAGAAGAATTCAGAAGAATATAGCATTACATAACTACGGTTTCGATCTACCCAACTATGAAATTAGTTCCACATAATAATAGCTTTATTAATCAACAAGTTTGAATACATGATCAACATAAAAGAATAAAGAGAGAAGAAATAAACTAATGGATTCCGGCAATAGAGTCGACTGGCTGTCACACAGTCGACTGCCTTCGAGTACTGGCTCTCCTCTTCTCCTTCTTCGATGCTGATAGAATGAAGCTCTTTGTTGATGACTTGATAGTTCAGGACTTTGTGATCCGGTTGTGGGTGGCGATGGATTCTGGCGGCCTCCCCAATAATGCTTCTTTTCTGATATTTATAGAACACGGCTGAGAATTAGGGTTTCCACAATTTCAGCAAAATCCTTCTTTATTTTATTTGATGATTTATATCTTTCTCTTTTCTTCTTTCCTTCCTTATCTGTTCACCACGTGCTCTTGGAAATCCCCAGTCTCTAGATTTGATTCGTTGCACAAGATTTGGATTTAAATAGATTTGAAATTAGATTTGGGTGAATCTTCGAATATCTTATCTGTCTACTCCGCCGCAGACCAGTCGACTTGTCTTCGAACCAGTCGACTGTGTCGAGACTTCTGGAGATTTCATCTTTGATCAGGCCAGTCGACTGTCTTTTGAGAGTGAGTCGACTGTGTCGAGAGTTGTGGAAAATCAGCTTCTCTTGTTCAGTCGCCTGGTTGAGGAACCAGTCGACTTATCCTCTGCAGTTCTCTGTGTATTATCCTTGAAGTCCTGAAACTGCTTCGTTTTGCTGTTATAAGCTGTTTCCTATGGAAAAGAGAAAATAAGAGTTAAATACCACATATAGAGCTTTTAAATGTCTAATTCCATTAAGATTATTGCCTCTAAATGTGAACAATATTGTGTTCATCAATTATAATGGCTTGATTTTATTATGAAATCTCATGTGATAGAATTGTGTTCTTAAAAGAAATTATTCCTTTGCTTATAAAGAATGTGAACGGATGACTAGATAATGAATAATGATGAGACTATGATTACTTGTGATTAAGTTGAAAGAAGAAATTATATAAGTTTAAGACATGATTACTAAATGGTATGTGTACCCATGTTTCTTGTACATGAAAGATTATGATTAAGAATTAGTAAGACTTCGGTTACCGGTAATTTTGAAAGAAAGAATTGATATGATTTTGAGATAATGCCGTCGGGCGATCTCGTATTTTGTGAATAAATCCGGTATGAGGTAAAACTGATTCTAGGGTGATAACATATTCATGTCTTGAACTAAAAATAATTAGGCACTTAAGTGAAGATGTGATAAACTTGTGCAAACGTAAATGGGTGCTTCTATATAGTCGGCGGTGGATCTCCGTGGCTATAGACCCAGTTGGTGGACTGTGGTTGCCCCATAGGAGATGGACTGTATTTTATCCGGGACTTAGGGTAGTCGACGGATGTTTACCACACTCCAAAGAATATGTATATACCGGGGCTAGAAGGGCATTTATGGGATTATTCTCACGATATAATAGCCAGGAAGGCTGGGATCTGTTATTATAGCCAGGGAGGCTAGCCAGGGAGGCTGAAATCCGTATCTGTGGAATAACTCTAAAACTTGTTTTATTACTGGGTAGTCTCATGGCGAGGGATCGAACCCTTTAATGTGGAGTACGTAGGTGCTTGCCCTCAGACCTATGTAGTATGGGATGCATAGAATCTGAACAAGTGTGCATTAGTGTCATCCTAGTGTAGAATTGTGTGCATTAGGCATTAAGGCATGACATACACTTATGTTTAGAATAATCACCTTTGACACTTTACTTGTTCATTCAATCCTTTTTTGTGATTTGTTAAAGTATGAGATTGTTATACTATTCCCGGCATAGAGAGGATAGCCGTGTATAACATTTCGTCAGTTGTAAGTAACTGACGTGCCCACAGACTGACATGCAGGTAATGGACTATTCATGGAGTTATAAAGTGGATATACTGTTGCTGTTTAGAAGCTAAAGATGTTGCAAATGATGTTAAGTTATACAAGTCGTATTTCATTGTTGTAATCTTTTAGTCTTCCGCTGTGTAAAAACCAAGTGTAAAGGAACTCTGATATTTTGTGAATGAAAAGTTTTAATTTCCTTGTAAAATTGTACGAAGTGAAGTAAAGATCCTGTGAAATCTCGAATTTATCCTTATTTGAAATTCGGGGCGTTACAGATGGTATCAGAGCATGCTTCACAAGTAGTACAAGTTTATAAGGAACGATAAAAAGGGACGATAAATTTGGGAACAAGCTAAATGAGTCCTTCTATCAACCGGGTGTAAACAGCCCTAAGCGACACGGTATTTAAGCGTCTTCGGACCACTGCTAGCTGGGAACCGACTCCTACAGCTAACCCAAGTAAATCAGAACTTGATAGACTAAAGATTTATTTAGGAAGAGTAGTAAGATCATTAACTATAGTCTAGAACCCGTGACACCTTATTGAGTAGTTACAATATTATTCCTGCAGACACTAGAGTGTGAGTTTCAGTCTATAGAGATTTAAATGTAAGTGATTTACATTTGTGTTGCTCAATGCACTGATATTTTCTTTTTCTTTTGGATGGCTGAAGTCGTGAATGCAGTAGTTATTGACTTTCATTCATGATGTTTTTTCTCGTATACATTGATATGAGAGTGTATGCGAGCACATTTTTCCTTGGGTATCAGAGTGGCGCAGTGGAAGCGTGGTTAGCTTGGACCGTCATTCATGATACCTTACACACTTTCCTCTCAAATTATTTTGTAGATTTTTATCATGCTACTTTCTCCATATTTTTTTCAAATAAATATTTTCTTATGTTATTAAATGATTTGAATATTTATTATTTATCTATCTTCCTTAGTCTTGATATTTTAAAATTGTTTTTCAAACTTAAAATTTCGTCTTTCATGTATTTATGTCACTTCATGTTTACCCGTCTATGTCTACTATTACTTTACGTACTTTGTCAAGTTTTAAATTGCCATTTATTAAATTAATATTTCAACAATTATTTTCTTCATTATTTTGGATTTTTCTTATGAAATTTTCTTATGTACACTCATTTCATATGATTTGATTTCTGTGATACTATATTATCTTATCCTATATGTTTTTAACAAGATTGAAATTTTCTACCTATATAAATATGACCTACCAGTTTTGTTTTATTTCTTTACATTCGGTACTATTATTGCATATTTGTTTTGATATATACATTTTACTATTAATCGATACTCATTACCTTTATAGTTTTACATTGCACATACTCACTATTTATACATTATCTTTTCTCAAATTTTAACTATCTTTACATTCTTAGTTATTACTTATATTTTTCCAATGATCTATATATATATATATATATATATATATATATATATATATATATATATATCATATATTTCAATATTCTTATTATACATATCATTTTACCCTCATCTAATTACTACATATTTTTGCATATACTTGTTTATGTCTATTGTCCTAATTTGCTACACTATATAATTATTGTTTTCAATTGTGTTTCCATCTCGTGTATGTGCTTTACACTATTTTGTCTTAATGTTATAAAATATTTTCATCACTACAAAATTTTGTATATTCACAAAGTATTTCAACGTATGCTTTTTATTTTTATAAATTGTGTGTATAATTATTATAGTTCCCTTACAAACTATTTTATTAATTGATATACAAAGTCATTTTATGTTTTCAACCAAGTTTCATTCCCATTTACTTTTCCAAACTCTTATTCAATGGTCTTGTTTTAAATTGCTAATTAGATTTCGTTATACAGTTTGCGAATTTTCTACCGTTTACATTGATAAATTTTTCTAAATTACCTATTGACCATGTTTTCTTCGCCACATTGTTTTCCGAACTATTTCGAAGGTAACGACTTAATTGACTTTTCCCTTTTATCCAATAGCTTACCTAATATTATTTTTTGTACAAAAGTTTCTCTCAAACTATTCTGTCTACTGTCACATTTCATTTCTTATGCCATTTTCCTATTTTTCTTGTTATGTCTTGTAACATTTGAATATTCATAATTTTCCTATATACAGTTTGTCTTGTTTTCCTCATTGCATATTTTAAAGTTTGCAGTTTCCTAAATACAAGAATAATATTTTCTTTGGCGTGTACAAAATACAATCTTTACCTTAGCGAGTTCCGGGGACGGAACTACTCTAAGGGGGGAGAGTGTAACACCCCGCAAAATTGGAAATTACAATTTTGCCCCTGGGTGTTACGCACATATATTTTGTAATGTATTTCATTACATATTTTGGATTCGTACTATTTATAAATTTTCCGTATTGATTTCAGTCAACTAAAATATAATATTTCAATCTCTGGGATTTACGTGCTTTTTACGTGTTTTGATGCACGTGTTTCCACCACTACGTACAATATTTTCTATAGGTTCAAATTATTTATTTTTATGTATTTAAATCTATTTTATAAAACTGAAATTTATTTTTCCCTTGTTTTGATTAAAATGCATTTTTCGATTTTCTGCACGTATAATGCACGTGCTTTCTGCGTGTTGTGGTTTCATCATGAAAAATATGTAGATTAGTAAAAGTAATTTTGACTATAGTATTTTTAATTATATTTAATGACTTTTCATCAATTAAGTCAATTTTCGCATTTTGATATTTTACGTGCTATGCACGTGTTTTCAGTAAACGTATTTGGACATATTTGTTTTCAAAATAAATTTCGGAGAATGTGAAACACCCGTAACTTCTAAAGTATAATATATAGAGTATAGATATATATATTTATAAACATATATATATGGTATAGTATATGCTGTTGGTTTAAAAAATAAAAAAAAATAAAAAAAAATAAAAAAAAATGGAGTTTGTCATATTTGGTAAAGTATGGTATAAGTTGATTTGGAGAATGGAGCCCACGTTTGGTTTAGTGTACATGGGCTGATGGGTATATAGTATGTGATAAAATAAATAGTGATAAGGTATAATGAATTAAAGTGGGTTGTATTTGGAGGCCCACGTTGAATGTTTGTGCATCTGCACACTTGGAGAAGTGGTGGCCGGTTTTTGGCATGTAGAAGAGAGGGATTTGATTAGTAGGAGTTAGAGTTTTGAAGGAGTGGGAAGAGAGAGAGAGTTTGAGAGTTATAGAATTAGAGAAGTGGGGAGATGAAAAGTTAGGAGTTTTTAGGAGTTAAGCAAATGAAGAGTTGTAAGAGTTAATTAGGTGATTTATTAGGGGTGAAATTTTGCAAAATACACCTTCCCAAAATCCTATAAATAGCACCATATCCCTTTTCATTTCACACACAAAAATTAGAATTAAAGCAGGAGAAAGAAAGAAAAGAAAAGAGAAGCAAGAGAGAAAGAAAAGAGTGTAAGAAAAAGAAAGAGAGTAAGAAAGTTATTGTGCTTGGAGGATCTCTTGCTTGGAGCATTTGCTAGGAGGAGAAGAGGACTAGGAGTTGCTTAACTAGGAGCAAGAAGGAGCCATTCATTTGTAGTTTTCAACCTTCAAACAAAAGGTGGGTTCTCATGCTTTCTAATTTAGAACTATGCATGCTAGTGACAAAATATGAGCATTTTGTTTTGATATGTAGTTAAGATTTCATGTTAGTGTTACATGCTATGAATGAAAACAATATTGTTATGATTAAACAAATAATAGGAGATTTTGACTAAAGAGCTAATACCATAGATCATGTTAGAATGCTTGTAAAATATTATGCATGTTAAAAGTGTATTCTTTTGGATGGGAAATTTGTTGAAAAATGTTGTTTTATGTTCTAGGGTCATGTTGATTTATGAATAAGAAAGAAAGATTAATATTGTGTTAGTGGTTGATTTTTATATTGTAGTACAAACATGCTAATTTTGATAAATAAAGTAAAATGTGATGGGATAAATATATTGTGTTTATGAATGGTAGAAATATTGTTATGACTAAGAGAACAATTTTCCATCACGATAGTTAAAAATAATAAAATGAATTACTGTCACAAACCATACTAGTACGCATGATTGTAAATGTCGAAATGTATAATTTGTAGGAAGATTATTGAGACTTCTTAATGAGTTTAAATGCAAATTAAATTTGGGGAAAAATTCTAATACTCTTATAAAATGAAATAGAATATAGTAAAAATAGTTGTAGAATTTTTCAAGTATATTTGAGAAGTAAAAGAGATATTTGAAGATAGAATGAAATTTTGTTCTTAAGTTAATTATTTTTAAGAATATGATTTTTTTTTTAAAAAAAAAAAGACTTTGATGTGAGAATTAGTTTCTCTTGTTGAGATTATGCAATTATGATGAATGTGAAATTCTAGATTCCTATGTGTACTCAAATTGTTAATGAGTTTAAATTAGATGAATGCATGAATAGAATTCTTGTTGGAAAGAATTGAGAATAAGTGAATTATGAATAGAACATTGATTAAGTTGTGAATTATTTGTATTTGATTAATTGGAGAGACTTCATGAGTTTAAAATTTGCAAATGAAATTGCTATTGTTGTTGATTCATGAATGAACTAAAAGAGAATTATGATTGATGCCAAATGAGATATAGATCAAATTGTGGATGGCTAGAGACATGGAAATATCTAAGTGAAGACATGATAATGAAAAGGGTAAAAAGAAAATAATTTCCGAAACTGATCCACCGTGGAAAATATTAACCCGACTGGTCCACTTTTGAAAATATTTACCAAAGTTAGTCCATAACTGGTCCACTTTCGAAAATATTTGGCCTATGTACCCAAGCAACTGTAGCAAACTAGTTGTTCGGCTACTTGTGCATTGTATAATGTAGTCTTCATAATTACTACAAGGTTTATATGTTTTAAGAAGAAATGTAAAGTATTACTTTTGTGAAGTGATTTTCTTGAAGAGAATTTTACTCTTATTTGTTCGAAGAATATTCTAAGTAAAGTGAGACATTATAATGGCTTGATTTTATTATGAAATCTCATGTGATAGAATTGTGTTCTTAAAAGAAATTATTCCTTTGCTTATAAAGAATGTGAACGGATGACTAGATAATGAATAATGATGAGACTATGATTACTTGTGATTAAGTTGAAAGAAGAAATTATATAAGTTTAAGACATGATTACTAAAGGGTATGTGTACCCATGTTTCTTGTACATGAAAGATTATGATTAAGAATTAGTAAGACTTCGGTTACCGGTAATTTTGAAAGAAAGAATTGATATGATTTTGAGATAATACCGTCGGGCGATCTCGTATTTTGTGAATAAATCCGGTATGAGGTAAAAATGATTCTAGGGTGATAACATATTCATGTCTTGAACTAAAAATAATTAGGCACTTAAGTGAAGATGTGATAAACTTGTGCAAACGTAAATGGGTGCTTCTATATAGTCGGCGGTGGATCTCCGTGGCTATAGACCCAGTTGGTGGACTGTGGTTGCCCCATAGGAGATGGACTGTATTTTATCCGGGACTTAGGGTAGTCGACGGATGTTTACCATACTCCAAAGAATATGTATATACCGGGGCTAGAAGGGCATTTATGGGATTATTCTCACGATATAATAGCCAAGGAGGCTGGGATCTGTTATTATAGCCAGGGAGGCTGAGATCCGTATCTGTGGAATAACTCTAAAACTTGTTTTATTACTGGGTAGTCTCATGGCGAGGGATCGAACCCTTTAATGTGGAGTACGTAGGCGCTTGCCCTCAGACCTATGTAGTATGGGATGCATAGAATCTGAACAAGTGTGCATTAGTGTCATCCTAGTGTAGAATTGTGTGCATTAGGCATTAAGGCATGACATACACTTATGTTTAGAATAATCACCTTTGACACTTTACTTGTTCATTCAATCCTTTTTTGTGATTTGTTAAAGTATGAGATTGTTATACTATTCCCGGCATAGAGAGTATAGCCGTGTATAACATTTCGTCAGTTGTAAGTAACTGACGTGCCCACAGACTAACATGCAGGTAATGGACTATTCATGGAGTTATAAAGTGGATATGCTGTTGCTGTTTAGAAGTTAAAGATGTTGCAAATGATGTTAAGTTATACAAGTCGTATTTCATTGTTGTAATCTTTTAGTCTTCCGCTGTGTAAAAACCAAGTGTAAAGGAACTCTGATGTTTTGTGAATGAAAAGTTTTAATTTCCTTGTAAAATTGTACGAAGTGAAGTAAAGATCCTGTGAAATCTCGAATTTATCCTTATTTGAAATTCGGGGTGTTACACATTGAACCCCAAGGTTGTTTCTCTTGTGTCATTGGGTTCTGATAGGGTTGTTGCACCCTTGGTTGTGCGGGACTTCCTTGATGTGTTTCCCGAGGAATTGCCCGGTTTGCTGCCAGTCTGAGATGTGGAGTTCAGCATCGATGTTCAGCCCGGTACGGCTACTATTTCCAAGAGTCCGTATCGTATGGCGCCGGTCAAATTAGCGGAACTGAAGGCGCAAGTTCAGGAGTTGCTTGATAAGAGTTTTGTCAGACCTAGTGTTTCACCATTGGGAGCCCCAATTCTGTTTGTCAGTAAGAAGGATGGAAGCCGCAGGCTTGGCATTGACTATAGGGAGTTGAACAGTGTTTGTAACCCCTATTTTCGGAAATACGTATTTTCATGAGTATTTTCTATATTTCGAGATTTACAAAAAATTGTTATTGTTAAATTCCTTTTGAGATCTTTGTTAAAACGTTTTTTCTAAAACAATCATTATAACTATTTCAAATAAACTTGTTTCCATTTCTACCTGATCAACTGATGGTGTTTTAACCCTCAAAATATTATTACTGATTGGAATTATTTCAACGAATTCCTATTTTTAATTAATTGATATTATTACCCTAATAATTCCTATTGTTATTGTTAGTATTTTTAATCTTATTGTAATTACTATTATTAATTTTTCATATTAGTATTATTATTTTACTATTCTTATTATTAGTATGATTACTTATTATGATTAAAACAAATCAATCCCTTTTTATTTGATATTGGTGTTTTAATTTGTCTCAAATAATTTATGTAACACAAATTATATTGTATTCGGATTTGTATTGATCAATTGTATTGTATACAATGTATTTTTCCTTATTGAATCTAATACCCAATTACCCATTACCCAATATCTCATCTTTCCCCTATATATATACTAATCCTTAGTTAATCCCCTAACCCTAACCCTAATTAATACCCTAGCCGCCACTATTTTAACCCAACCCCCCCCCCCCCTCTTATTGTTCACTTCCTCCCTCTTCATCTCTTCCGCTCTCTCTCTGTTTCCGCAACCCATCAACCAAACCCATTCCTTACCATTTCGCACACTGCGATCGCCTCTCCGCACACCCCTCATCCTCCGAAGACCCCTTTGCCCTTGTCATCATCGTCGTCGAGCGCTAGTTGCGCCTCCTTCTCGCTCCTCTGTTTTCGAGCGCGAAACAGAGTTCACGTCGCCATTGAAGCCATTGCCGTTGCGCCGCCCAC
The DNA here is from genome assembly GCA_017893485.1 of Hemerocallis citrina. Lineage (NCBI taxonomy): Eukaryota > Viridiplantae > Streptophyta > Magnoliopsida > Asparagales > Asphodelaceae > Hemerocallis > Hemerocallis citrina. The sequence continues at coordinate 240,209 of CM030367.1, read as the reverse complement.
GCCCTACCATCCGCCGCGCCGCGAGCCCCCGCCGCAGTCGCGTCGTGCCGTTGCCGCCCACGCTCTATCTCTCTCTATCAAAGGAAGAAGATGGATTGTGAGTGGTCGCCCCCGCTGTTTGTTGTTTTAGGCCCTTGATCCGCTGTTCGCTGTCTCGTGTTTGCCCCGATCCGGTGTGTAAAAGATCACCCATTGGACGATTCCGCTGTTCTATGTTTTGGTGCAGCAGATCCTAGTTGGCTGTTTGCTGTTCTATCCAAGATCCGGTGTGGGGATCTCTCTGAGTTGCTGTTTGCGTGTTGCTTGGATTTCTTCCCACGTATCTCGTACGTGCTTTGGGGATTTTTGCCCGGGATTCGGATCCCGTTGTTCATATTTAATTATATATGCAAATACAGGCAAGTCTCTTCTTGAACCCTTCTTTTTATTTGTGTTCAAGATTTCTTTGATCTCCTGCAAGTAGATCCTGTCCTTTTATTTATCAAAAATTGCTTGACAATTCCGGTAAGATTAACGCGGGATTACAAGAGCTAACCCGATATACTCTTAACATCGTGCTTCTTTTCGATCGAAACCTAGTCCCCATTGTTTTATCCATTTGCACATTAAAACAACTAGATTCATGCATAGGATTACTTGTTGACTTGGACATTGAAATTGAACATGCTAGAATTGAAACTAATTGATGAATTGACCCCATGACCATGATAAATATATCTTAACCCTTAGAAATTTGCATTTTGACACCTAGGATTGCTTTGTTTGCCGATTTGCATGCTATTTATGATCGTATGAGTTATTTGTTAACCCCTTATATTAATTTGATTTCTGGACTGCTGTAAGTGTCACTTTAAATCAGATTTTTAGCCCTGTTATTGACCTAATTTGAGAAAACTTACTAAACATAAAATGTAGCCCTTGATGTCTAAATAATTTTTTCCTACTATGGATTTAAATTTCATTTTGCCATCTGTTAGATATCTGCATTTTACTGCAACTGTGTTAGCAATTTTCAGACTCACAATTTCATGCCTATTCTGCTGTTGTTTATTTTATTTGACCCTGTTACCAGTAGAGGAAAAATATGAAATAAATCATGCTAAACCTAGACATGTATAGCTACTTCCCTGAATTTTGGTAGATTTTAATAATGAGTTTTCAGATCCGAATTAATTAATGGAACATAACCTACTACATGCTGACTGAACATAAAACCTGATTTAATTAGAACTTTCACCCTAGTTCCTATGACTTTTATATACCTTAATTATACTCGTTGGAACCGTATATAAGTCTATTTTCCAGGTCTTCCAGCAGTTTTAGTTTTGCTATTCTGTAGTGACTGTGGTCCATGTTTTAGTACAGCAAGGTCATGCTGTCCTGATCATGTGATGTGTGTTGATATGACCTGTTTGCTTTGTGATTTGTCTGTAATGCTTAGAATTAGTCACACATAGTAATTTACAACATTGACACCCCCTCGCATGCTCACATAGGATGAAAATGACTTAATAACAAGTCGGGGTTATTATGGGTAGACTTGGTAGTGAACGATCGGGAAATGTACTCGGTAAGGCCTTCTCGCTCACACGAATACTTGACATAGAAGGAGGAGATTTTCTTGGAAAAAGATTAGCACGTCATCTCGATATCACGTTATCTTGTTTATCACGTTATCTTATTTTCTCGTTATCTTATTTATCACGTTATTTGGTTACGTCGAGTACATGAACCTGAATTCACCATCGGTCTAAAACGATCACTATGCTTGCGCAAAATCTGTAGTATGGGATGCACTAGATAGGCTAATAAAATAACTAATAACCTGCATACTTGATCTTGTATTGAACTTGACTTGACATCACGCATTACATGTGAGATTATTGTAACCCTTTTGATATTACTGCTTGCTCTTTGTTTTGTTCTTTGTCTTTGACCATGTCCTATTTCCTTTGATATTCAAATTTCTTTATCCTCTATTTTCTCTACTTGCTGCCCACGACTTGCTTTAAGGGCTCTCTTTTATTTCTTTTTAGATCCAGTTTTAACAGGTACCGAAGGAGCAAATACAAGAGGACATTAGTGGGCAAACTCTCTAAAGATTGGAGCTGGACGTTAGACTGCTTTAGTTATCTTTTCTTATTTGCTTATTGTATTTCTTTTATCATACTTTTTATTCTTGGGCTTTATGACCCGAAGTTTGTTTTTATCCCTAATGTTGGATTATTATTTAGTGATTTTATTTCATGATTATCATTGAGTTTATTTATTATTTTTGTGATTATATTCCTTGCCTGCGTGGTTGGTTCTCTTGTATATTGTTGAGTTAGAATGGTATAGCTTATGGATGTGTATAATCATTCGCTGGGCCTACGTTACGTGTTCATATTCCCGTATTTTGGGAAGCGGGGCGTGACAGAGTTTTTAGTGGCATCAGAGCGCAAGGTTGAGTAATATATCAATCAAATATGACTATCGTTATAAGGGTTAGCTTTGATTGATATATCAGTCGAGTTTGGCTCAAGGCAGGATAACTCAATAATATGTGCACTACGTTGATCACTTGAACATGTAATATTATTAATATAATCTGGATATTAATCCTATTCGATCCACATCTGACTCCTTTGCATTCAATCCTTTGATTCCTTGTACCCTCCCGCCCCTTGTATTCCTTATCATTTGTCAATCTACCCACACATGTCCGGGTACTCACCAACTTGATGTTTTGCAGACTATGGCTCGTGAAGATTCTTTGAATCCCCCGCCCAAGGCTGAAGCATCAGAGAATTCAGCCATTCTCCAGGCAATGCAACGAATGATGTACCTGCAGCGAGAGCATAATGAGCTGATGAGAGCTAGTCTGGAAAGATCCCAGGGGAGCGCACAGCTCACCCGACAGTGTGTAATTGCACCCCAGCATCATGCCTTCGCTATAATGGGACAGACCCCTAGAAGGAAGGGCCTGACATGCAACTTTTGTCGCAAGATTGGTCACCTACGCAAGGATTGTTGGGTAGCCAACCGTCGATGTCTTGTATGCGGAGCGAGTGACAACATGGTTCGGAACTGCCCAAATAACAGGAGGAATGCACCAGCTGGAGGATAAGCTCCCCGTGGAGGACATGCTGGAGAACGTGGTCAGGCCCACAACCAGATTACAGAGGAAGCAGAGACTACTGAAGGTGCAATTACAGGTATTTTGCGATTTTGTTGCATTTCCATTCTTGCATCATTTATTCTTCTGTGCTTGCATCTATCATATTTTGTCAATTCAATGTTGTATATCATGTTAGTTATTTCTCCCTGCTATATTCTTTTCAATTCTGATTTTGCCCCTTGTTCCTCTCCCTTCACTTTCAATTCTTTAATTTTCTTTTGTCCCTTCTAGTCATCCTCTTCTTTAACACTTTATTGGGTATAGATTCATTTTTCTCCTACCTATTTTTTTCTTTGTAATTATTTTTCCCGAATACTTTCTATATTTCGATTATTATTTGTTATATTATTTTCGATCTTCTATAAAAATGTTTCTCAACAAAGATTTTTGTTATTTCGAATAATGGTTTATTTTAACTTCACTTTTCATATTTAATCGACTATATATTCCTATTGAATTATTTTGATAAGATAAATTCTTATTTTGTTGTATAATGCTATTTTTACTACTATTATTATTATTGCTATTGTTTCCATTATTATTACTAGTATTATTATTATTATTGTTACTACTATTGTTACTATTATTGTTGTTTTCATTATTTTATTATTATTAATGTTGAATTACTTCCACAAAAATGTTGAACCCAAAACTATATTTTTGTCTTGCATTATTATTTTTACTAGTGTTGTTAATATTTTTAATATTATTGTTATTATTGTTATGATCATTGTTATTATCATTGTTATTATTGTTATGATCATTGTTCTTATTGTTATTAGTATTGATATTTTGTTATTATTATGGTTATTGGTATTATTGTTTTTATCGTTACTATTATTATTATTATTATTATTATTATTATTATTATTATTATTATTATTATTATTATTATTATTATTATTATTATTATTATTATTATTATTATTATTTTGTTTTAAGCCCGAACATGCTCAATTTTATATGCATTTCACCATTTCGGTGCAACCTAATGTCGAGATAGCAAATATGCAACTCGATGTCAAAGGAGGCAAATTGCAATTGGATATCGGGGAGGCAAAATGAGTAACCGAATATCCAGATGGCAACCTGCAACCTGATATCACAAAGGCAGACATGCAACTTGATGTTAAGGAGGCAAGATTTTCTACTGATCTGCTAATTGATATTTCTAGACTTTTTACTTATATAATGAGACTATGGTAAAGAAGTATCTTCCTTATGACATTTAGTTTGCACAATTATACTTTATGTTTCCATACAATTTGAACTAATATAGTTGATTTTACTTTATTTTGTGTATAAAATTATTATTGCTACTATTTTTATTATTGCTATTGTTTTCGTTATTATTATTGGTATTATTATTATTGTCATTTCTATTGCTATTATTATTATTGTTTTCATTATCTTTATTGTTGTTATTTCATTATTATTGTATTATTATTATTATTATTGCTATTACTTTTCTTATTATAATTGTTATTATATTATTATTATTATTATTATTATTATTATTATTATTATTATTATTACATTATTTTCATGAATATGTTGAATTCCATTTCTGTCGTGTATGTATTATCATTATTATTATTATTGTTATTATTTTGTATTAATTTATTATATTATTATTACCTGTATGATTATAATAATTTTGGATTACTGTTATTATTATTGTGATTATTATTTTGTTATTATTATTTTATTATTATTGTTATTATTACTCGTATCATTATTTTTATTATTATTTTTAATATTACTGTTATTTTTATTACCATTTTTATTATTATTGTTGTTATTATTTTATTTATCATTGTTATTATTATTTTACTATTGATATTTATTGTTATTATTATTTCTATTAAAGCCATTAGTTTGATCTATATTATATCTTTTGATTATTTAAATTGGAGCTTAATTTTATATTCTTTTGCATTATTTGCTTACATCTATCTTGAGCCCCTACTCTCTTTGATCCTGGTGTCTCATTCTCATCTTCCTGCTTGGTTCGTCGATTGGTGTCATGTGGCCCGCAGCGACATGTATGTTGCTTGGAACATCACCATCGGAGTGGCGCAGCGGAAGCGTGGTGGGCCCATAACCCACAGGTCCCAAGATTCTTTTGTTGTTTTTCCTTTCCTGCATTTGTTGTTTGTTTCACTCTATCACGTGCATTCACCCGCATCCGTTGACTCATTTGCTCGGTCCAACTCTTCCTTGTCCATTCTTTCTTCGACTCCAGCTTTATTTATTTCTTCATCTCTTAGCTTGTTATCTTGCCATTCTTGTATTGTTTCTTCTTCATTTTAATATCGGTTACTTCTTTCCTACATCCCTCTGACCTCGTTGTTATCTACTTCCTTCTTTTTCTGGTGTTGTCACTTCCTTGTTCCTTGCCTTAAACCCTCTGTTTTGTTACCCCCGATTTCTTTTTGCCTTATCCTATGTACCGCCAGAGCAAATTTCGATGACAAAATTTTGTTGTAAGGTGGGTAAGATTTGTAACCCCTATTTTGGAAATACATGTTTTCATTAGTATTTTCTGTATTTCGAGATTTATAAAAAATTATTATTGTTAAATTCGTTTTGAGCACTTTGTTAAAACGATTTTTCTAAAACAATAATTATAACCATTTCAAATAAACTTGTTTCCATTTCTATCTGATCAACTGATGGTGTTTTAACCCTCAAAATATTGTTACTGATTGGAATTATTTCAACGAATTCCTATTTTTAATTAATTGATATTATTACCTTGATAATTCATATTGTTATTGTTAGTATTTATATTGTTATTGTAATTACTATTATTAATTTTTCATATTAGTATTATTATTTTACTATTCTTATTATTAGTATGATTACTTATTATGATTAGAACAAATCAATCCCTTTTTATTTGAGATTGGTGTTTTAATTTGCCTCAAATAATTTATGTAACACAAATTATATTGTTTTCGGATTTGTATTGATCAATTGTATTGTATACAATGTATTTTTCCTTATTGGATCTAATACCCAATTATCCAATACCCAATATCTCATCTTTCCCCTATATATATATATTAATCCTTAGTTAATCCCCTAACCCTAACCCTAATTAATACCCTAGTCGGCACTATTTAAACCCACCCCCCTACTGTTCACTTCCTCCCTCTTCATCTCTTCCGCACTCTCCCTGTTTCCACAACCCATCAACCGAACCCATTCCTCACCATTTCGCCCACCGCGATCGCCTCTCCGTGCACCCCTCATCCTCCGAAGACCCCTTCGCCCTTGTCGTCATCGTCGTCGAGCGCTAGTCGCACCTCCTTCTCGCTCCTCTGTTTTCAAGCGCGAAACAGAGTTCACGTCGCCATTGAAGCCATTGCCGTTGCGTCACCTCCCGACCAGCGCGCCGCCATCGCGACCTCCAACTGCCAATGCCCTGCCATCCGGCGCCAGTGCCTCGAGCCCCCGCCATAGTCGCATCGCGTCGTTGCCACCCACTCTCTCTCTCTCTCTGTCAAAGGAAGAAGACGGACCGTGAGTGGTCGCCCCCGTAGTTTGCTATTCTGGGCCCTTGATCCGCTGTTCGCTCTCCCGTGTTTGCCCCGATCCGGTGTGTAGGAGATCTCCCATTGGACGATTTCACTGTTCTGTGTTTTGGCGTAGCAGATCCTAGTTGGCTGTTTGCTGTTCTGTCCCAGATCCGATGTAGGGATCTCTCTGAGTTGTTGTTTGCTTGTTGCTTGGATTTCTTCGCACATATCTCGTACGTGGTTTTGGGATTTTTGCCAGGGATTCGAATCCCGTTACTCATATTTAATTATATCTGCAAATACAGGCAAGTCACTTCTTGAACCTTTTTTTATTTGTGTTCAAGATTTCTTTGATCTCCTGCAAGTAGATCTTGTCCTTTTATTTATCAAAAACTGCTTGACAATTCCGTTAAGATTATCGTGGGTTTACACGAGCTAACCCGACATATTCTTAACATCGTGCTTCTCTTCGATCTAAACCTAGTCCCCAATGTTTCATGCATTTGCATTTTAAAACAACTAGATTCATGCATAGGATTACTTGTTGACTTGGACATTGAAATTGAACATGCTAGAATTGAAACTAATTGATGAATTGACCCATGACCTTGATAAATGTATCTCAACCCTTAGAAATTTATATGTTGACACCTAGGATTGCTTTGATTGCCATTTGCATGCTATTTTATGATCGTATGAATTATTTGTTAACTCCTTATATTAATTTGATTTTTGGACTGCTGTAAGTTTCACTATAAATCAGATTTTTAGCCCTATTAATTACCTAATTTGAGAAAACTTACTAAACATAAAATGTATCCCTTGATGTCTAGATAATTTTTCCCTACTCGGGATTTAAATTTCAATTTGCCATCTGTTAGATATCAGCATTTTACTGCAACTGTGTTAGCAATTTTCAGACTCATAATTTCATGCCTATTCTACTGTTGTTTATTTTATTTGACCCTGTTACCAGTAGATGAAAAATCTGAAATAAATCATGCTGAACTTAAACATGTATAGATACTTCCTTGAATTTTGGTAGATTTTAATAATGAGTTTTTAGACCCAAATTAATTAATGGAACATAACATACTACATGCTGACTGAACATAAAACCTGATTTAATTAGAACTTTCACCCTAGTCCCTATGAATTTTATATTACTTAATTATACTCGTTGGAACCGTATGGAAGTATGTTTTCCAGATCTTCCAGCGGTTTTAGTTTTTCTATTCTGTAGTGACTGTGGTCCATGTTTTAGTACAGCAAGGTCATGCTGTCCTGACCATGTGATGTGTGTTGATATGGCCTGTTTGCTTTGTGATTTGTTTGTAATGCTTAGAATTAGTCACACATAGTAATATACAACATTGACACCCTCTCGCATGCTCACATAGGATGAAAATGACTTAATAACAAGCCGGGGTTATTATGGGTAGACTTGGTAGTGAACGATCGGAAAATGTACTCAGCAAGGTCTTTTCGCTCGCTCGAATACTTGACATAGAAGGAGGAGATTGTCTTGGAAGAAGATTAGCACGTCATCTCGTTATCTCAATATCACGTTATCTTGTTTATCATGTTATCTTATTATCTCGTTATCTTGTTTATCACGTTATCTAGTTACGCAGGGTACACGAACCGTCAATTCACCATCGGTCTAAAACGATTACTATGCTTGCGCAGAACCTGTAGTATGGGATGCAGTAGTACGTGCACTAGATAGGATAATAAAATGACTAATAACCTGCATACTTGATCTTGTATTGAATTTGACTTGACATCACGCATTACATGTGAGATTATTGTAACCCTTTTGATATTACTGCTTGCTCTTTGTTTTGTTCTTTGTCTTTGACCATGTCCTATTTCCTTTGATATTCAAATTCCTTTATCCTCTGTTTTCTCTACTTGCTGCCCACGACTTGCTCTAAGGGCTCTCTTTTATTTTATTTTTAGATCCAGTTTAAATAGGTACCGAAGGAGCTATACCAAATGACATTGGTGAGCAAACTCTCTGAAGATTGGAGCTGGACTTTAGACTGCTTTAGTTATCTTTTCTTATTTTCTTATTGTATTTCTTTTATCATATTTTGTATTCTTGGGCTTTATGACCCGAAGTTTGTTTTTATCCCTGATATTGGATTATTATGTAGTGATTTTATTTCATGATTATCTTTGAGTTTATTTATTGTTTATGTGATTATATTCCTTACCTGCGTGGTTGGTTCTCTTGTATATTGTTGAGTTAGACTGGTACAGCTTATGGATGATGTATAATCATTCGCTGGGTCTACGTTACGTGCTCGTATTCCCGTATTTTGGGAAGCGGGGCGTGACAGTGTTACTGTCAAGAATCGGTATCTATTGCTGAGGATTGACGATTTGTTCGACCAATTGGGAGGTGCTTCGGTGTTCTCGAAGTTGGATCTGCGTTCCAGGTACCATCAAGTCAGGGTGAAGTCAGAGGATGTTCCGAAAACGGCTTTCCGAACGAGATATGGGCATTACGAGTTCTTGATGATGCCTTTCAGAGTGACTAATGCACCGGCTGTATTCATGAGTTTGATGAACCATGTTTTTTCACTGTTCTTGGATTAGTATGTCGTGGTCTTCATCGACGACATATTTGTATACTCGCGGAACAAGGAGGATCATGTTGAGCATCTGAAGGTGGTTCTGTAGACTTTGAGGGAGAACCAGTTGTATGGGAAACTCGATAAGTGCGAGTTCTGGCTGGATCGGGTTGCTTTTCTTGGCCACATTATCTTCAGTGCTGGTGTTTCTGTGGATCCGTCGAAGGTTTCTGCGGTCAAGGATTGGCCTATTTTGAAGTCTGTTCTTGAGGTACGGAGGTACCTTGGTTTGGCTGGTTACTATCGGAAGTTTGTTCAGGATTTCTCCAAGATCGCTGGACCCTTAACCAGTTTGACAAGGAAGGAGTAGAAGTTCGTCTGGGATGAAGCTTGTGATGGACCTTTCGCTGAGTTGAAGCGTCGATTGACGTCAGCGCCTGTGCTGACTATCCCTAACAGTTCGGGTGGTTTTGTGATCTTTTGTGATGCTTCGAGGAGAGGTCTAGGAGCAGTGCTGGTGTAGCGAGGCATGGTTGTCGCTTATGCATTGAGGCAGTTGAGACCTCATGACAAGAACTATCCTACGCATTATCTGGAGCTTACAGCTGTGATATTTGCCTTGAAGTTGTGGAGGCACTATTTTCTTAGGGATAGAGTTGAGATTTTCACAGATCACAAGAGCCTCAAGTATGTGTTCACGCAGAAGGAGTTGAACATGAGGCAGAGAAGATGACTGGAATTGATGGCAGATTTTGACATTAATTTGCAGTATCACCTGGGCAGAGTTAATTTGGTGCCAAATGCTTTGAGTCGGAGGCCTGCCGCTATGTTCCTTACTCAGTAGAAGGAGCTAGTGGAGGACATGAGGAGGCTAGAGTTGGATGTGTTGCTTCCCGGATCAGATCGGCAGCTCATGTTGTTGCAGTTGTAGTCATCCTTGGTAGAGCAGATCAAGGCAGCTCAAGGGAGTGATCAGCAAGTGCAGGAGTTTCGGAGTGATGTTGAAGCTGGTTTGAGATCTGATTTGGTTGTCCATACTGATGGGTCGCTTCGGTTTGGATCTAGGTTGTGTGTACCTAGAGGAGAAGTCAGACAGAAGTTACTCGAGAAAGCTCGTCGGTCCTCGTATTCTATTCATCCTGGTGGTTCCAAGATGTACAGGGAATTGAAACAGCATTTCTGGTGGCATGGTATGAAGTAGGATGTGGCTCGATTCGTCACCCAGTGCCTAATCTGTCAACAACTAAAGGGGGAGCATCAGAGGACCGTAGGACTTTTGCAACCCCTTCCTATCCCTGAATGGAAGTGGGAGACGATGGACTTTGTGACAGCTTTGCCGAGGAATCCTAATGGTCATAATGCTATCTGGGTGATAGTGGATCGGCTGGCGAAGTGTGCTCACTTCATTCCTTTTCGTGTGGGTCAGTCCATGGAGAGTTTGGCCGAGCAGTACGTTCAGGAGGTTGTTCGTCTGCATGGAGTTCCTGTCAGCATCGTATCGGATAGAGATACGAGATTCAGGTCTCAGTTCTGGGAGAGTTTGCAAAAGAGCTTGGGTACCAAGTTGAGCTACAGTACAGCGTTCCATCCTCAGACGGATAGGCAGTCAAAAAGGACAATTCAGACCCTGGAAGATAAGTTGAGATCCTGCGTTCTTCAGTTTGGAGGTTCGTGGGAAGATCATCTTCACTTGACCGCCAGGTGAGTCTCAAGGCTACTCCATTTGAAGCTTTGTATGGGCGCAAGTGTAGATCGCCAGTCTGTTGGGATGATATCAGTGAGAGGAAGCTTCTAGGTCCTGAGTTGATCACGAAGACAGTTGATGCCGTGGCTCAGATCCGCAAGCATTTGCAGGCCGCTCAGGATTAGCATAAGAGGTGGGCTGACTGTCGACGGAGACCTCTAGAGTTTGAGGCCGTCAAGCATGTGTTCCTCAAGGTATCGCCTTGGAAAGGTAATATCCATTTCGGCAGTGAAGGCATGTTGAGTCCTCGTTTCATCGGTCCATTCGATATTCTAGAACGGTGGAGGCAAGGTAGCTTACAGGCTCACGTTAGCCAGCTTTAGCCGGTATCCATGATGTATTCCATGTTTCTCAGCTCAGGAAATACATCAAAGATGACAGTCATGTGGTTGACTACTCAGACTTGTCTGTGAGGCCTGACTTGTCCTGTGAAATTCAACCCGTCTCTATCTTAGACCGTCGAGAGAAGGTGCTAAAGAAAAGAGTCATCAAGTTGGTCCGAGTTTCTTGGGATCCTCGCTCACTAGGGGAGTCTACATGGGAGTTAGAGGAAGAGATTCGGGAGAGTTTCCCTCATTTGTATGAGTAGTGTTTGTTTTGCTTTGTTTTGTTTGTTTATTTCGGGGTTTGTCCTATGTACCTCTTGTATGAATTTCGATGATGAAATTCTTCTTGTAAGGTGGGTAGGATTTGTCAGCCCTATTTTCAGATTTTATTGCATTTTGTATTCTTTTTCATTATTGTATTTGAATTCATTTGTTATAGTGTATTTTATCTTTTCTTGGGTTCTTTTGTTCTCTCTTGATCGATCTGTGTTCTTTTGGTTGGATCCTGTTCTCTTTGCAATCTTTTTCTTTATATTTTGAGTTTGATTTGTTCTCCTTTGTGTCCGTCTCATTTCAGTTCATTTATTTTTCTCTTTTTGGAGCCAAAACCGTTATCCAGAACCCACATAATCTCCACCCAAACCTTAATTCTTGGTCCCCCTATAAATAATCCTATTAAACCTTAATATTTTATTCTCTCTCTCACCTCCGCTGTTACTCTCTCTCTCCCCGATACCCATCTTCCCTCTCTCTATCTGTTTTCGCTGCACCCAAACCCAACCGAAACACCCTACCCCCCGTCGCCAACTCCGATCGCTCTTCACCTCTGCCACAACCTTCTTCATCGTCGTACCCTCGTCTCCACCATCTCACCGTCGTTGTCCCCCATCGTCCTCGCCATCACCGATCGAAATCCATCCACCGAAGCTTTCACCATTGCCGTAACCTCTTACCGTCGCCCTAAACCATCTCCGTGCACCCCCTATTGCCCTCGTTGTCACTCGCCGCTCCATCGAAGTTCCCCAGCATTGCCGCCGTTGTCTCTCTGTTTCCAACCAAAAAACAAAGTCGCCGTCATCGTGGTTGCCATCGTCGCCGTCGCTTCCCGACCGTGGTGCCGATGCCGCTTTGCCCCCGCCACAGTGCCGCACAGTCGTCGCCGCCGTTCGCCGTCCCTCTCTCTCCTTGCCGAGGAAGACGACCATCCATTGGTCGACACCGCTATTTCGTGTTCGGCCACATCAGATCCAGACTCGCTGTCCCGTGTTTGGGTCAGATCCGGTGTGAGGAAGTCTTCCCATTGGACAGTTTCGCTGTTCCGTGTTCTAGGCACATCAGATCCCGTTTTGTCGTTCTGTGTTCTGTCCCGATCCAGTACGAGATTTTCTCTTGGCTTTTGGCTTTGCTGTTGGTTGTTCGCACGTGTTTTTGGGAGATTTCGCTCGGGATTCTGATCCCGTTATTCCTATTTAATTGTATCTGCAATACAACAGGCAAGTCTCTTCTTGAACCCTTTCATTGTTTGTGTTCAAGATTATTTGATCTCCTGCAAGTAGATGTCGTCCATTTTGTTATCAAAAAACTGCTTTTGACAATTCCGTTAAGATTATCGAGGGTTTACATGAGTTAACACGACGTACACTTAACATCGTGCTATCTTTTTGATCTAAACCTAGTCCCCAATGTTTCATGCATATGCACAATTAAATAACTAGATTCATGCATAGGACTGCTTGATAAATTGGACATTAAAATTGTATGTGCTAAATTGAAGTTGCTCGATGAATTGACACTATAACTGTAATAATTGTATCATAAACCTTAGAAGTTTGCATGTTGACACCTAGGATCACTTTGATTACCAATTTGCATGCTATATGTGATCGTATGATTCATTTGTTGCCTTTTTATGTTAAGTTTATTGCAGGTATGCTGGATGTTTCACTTTGAATCAGATTTTAACCATGCTAATGAAATAATATGAAAAAACTTAATGAACATAAAATATAGCTCTGGATGTCTAGATCATTTTTCCTTGGTCCGGATTCAAATTCCAATTTGTCATCTGTTAGATTTACTTCAGTTGTGTTAGTAATTTCATATTCATAACTTCATGTGTATCCTTCTGTTCTATATTTTATTTGACCCTGTTAACAGTAAAAGAAAAATCTGAAATAAATTGGGCTGAACCTAGACATGCATAGCTACTTCCCAGAATTTTTGTAGATTTTTTTAATGAGTTTTCTGACTTGAAACAATTAGTTGAACGTAACCTACTGCATGCTGACTGAACATAAAACCTTATTTCAATAGAGTTTTCACCCTAGTTTCGATATGATTAATGTGCCTTAATTATACTCGCTGGAACCGCGTGGAAGTCTACTTTCCATATCTTCTATTGGATTCAGGTTTGTTATTTTGTAGTGACCATAATCCGTGTTTTGGTACAGCAAGGTCATGCTGTCCTGATTTTGTCAAATGCGTTTATATGATGTGTTTGCCTCATGCTTTGTCTGTAATGCTTAAAATTAGTCACACATATTAATATACAACATTGACACCCTCTTACATGCTCACATAGGATGAAATAAACTATTAACAAGCCGGTGTATTATAAATAGACTTGGTAGTGAACAATTGGGAAATGTACTCGGTAAGGCCTTCTCGCACGCACGAACACTTGACATAGAAGGAGGAGTATTGATTGCAATGATTGAATGATGATTCTTGCACATAAATTATTGTTATCAATTTCGAGTACACGAACAGTGAATTCACCATCGGTCTAAAATGATCACTGTGCTTGAGCAGAACCTGTGGAATGGGACACAGTAGTACGTGCACTAGATAGGCTAATAAAATACTTAATAACCTGCATCTCATGCTTGATCTCGTCTTGACATCACTCATTACATGCATGATTATTGTACACCTTTGATAATATTGCCTGCTCTTTGTTTTGTTCTTTATCTTTGATCATATTCCTTTCCTTTGATATTCATGATTTCCAATTATCCTTTTGTTTTCACTACTTGCCGCCCACGACTTGCTTGAAGAGCATTCTTTTCTTTCTTTTTAGATCAAGTTTTTACAGGTACTGAAGGATCTATTCCCGAAGGAATTGGTGTGCAACGTTTCTAGAGTTGGAACCAGTCTTCGCTGCATAGTTCTATTTATTGCTAGATTTATTTTCTTGAACATTGTTGTAACTTGTACTTTGTTTTGGGCTCTATGACCCGTAGTTTGTTTTTATCCCGGATGTTGGATATTTATAATGTTGGATTATTTCATTATTATTGGAATTTATCTTTGTTTCATGTGGTTATATTTCTTGTGTGGTTGTATTCTGTAGTTCTTATTGCTGCGTTAGTCTGCTACAGCTTATGAATGGTGTTTACATCATTCGCTGGGCCTACATTACGTACTCGTGTTCCGTATTTTGGGAAGCGGGGCGTGACACCATCAATTCGTTGAAAACAAATATAGTTCGCATAATAAAGTCATAAGAACACATTTAAAACTCTATCATAAATAAAATATTACTCTCTATAAAAATACTGTAATCTGCAGTAAAACATCATTTAAAATAGTAGAGTAATAATCCATAATGTCGAAGAAATAACTGTTTAAAAGAAACGAAGAAAATCCAACAAAACGACCAGAAGAAACAGTGACGGTCGACCGCTCAAACAGAGCAATGGATTGTCAATTCAAGATTTTTGAAAATAGGGGTATGACGGTCGACCGTGCGGTCGACCATGACCTGCTAAACAGCCAGGTTGGGTTGTTTTGTGCATGTTTTGACTGATAATCGATTAAATCTTTGTAAAATGAAAATCAAATTTTCTGAGATGATTAACTATAACTTGTATAACATATAGGAGTTATTAAAATGCATCAAAACATATCAAGATCTCAAAATAGTGATTTTTCACAAAAATCTTCAAAAACAGCTAAATAGTATATATGTATATAGCATCAAAGTTAGTTATAGCATCAAAGTTCTTCAAATAGGAATGATATAATGTTTGGACTCAACTTAGTACTAAAACCAATCAATTCTCAATTGAAAACCTCATAAAGAACATCAAAATCATTTTCGGTCATTCCTCTAAACAGAAATATATGGTTTATATGTATATATGTAATTGTGGGTATGTCTACATCAGTCAAAAACATCAAGAAATATATTATATCAATGGTATATTGATTAATCTAATCTCAGTATCCAAACAAATCAATAATCCAATTTGAAAATTTCACCAAAATAACCAAACCAATTTCCGGTCTGCACTTAATCAGACCCGAAACTCACCCCCCTTCTTAAGCATCAAAACTTGATTTCTTTTGATCTAACAAACCATCTAATACTCCTCATAGACATCTACAACAAGTTTGATTAATTTATCAATGGTTATGTGCAAATATAACATGTAAACAATCAAGTTTTGTTCATCAAAACCACTCAACAGATCACATATGCATATACACACAGTAAAGATCTACTTTTAATCAAATTTGTTTACTTTCATGCAATAACATAATACAACTCAATATATATATTCAAATCAGCAACAAAATAATCAAAAACATCCTCCTCATGATTTCTATTAGGTTCTTTAATAATCTCAAGTCATCAAATTAGGGTTTCAATTATCAATAGTATAGTTTCATGAAAAATATTCAATTTTTTTATTCATCCACTTATCAACAATTCATTATATCTTCATCCAATCCCTAATATGTTTGCTAATAAACAAATCATCACATACAACATGCATAGATCAAAAGAAAACAAATATATGTCACTCACCTTATTGAAGAATCAACCGAAGAAAAATAAAGAGAATAAGAAAATCCTTCCTTTCGCAAGAAAACCATGATCCTCGCTTTGAAACTCAAGAGAATAATAATAAGAAATCTCTTTGTGTTGTGTAGCAAAGAGACAGCTGCACCCCACTTTTTATAGCCCAGAAAATAGGGTTTTAGGGTTTGTGAATAGATTTGCAAAATACCTCTTGTGAATATCTTTACATATATAAATCCTTATACTACGAAATTAAATAAAACCATCTTAATTTAAGATTTGAAAACAAGAATAATCCCTCTATTATCAGTCGGTACTGTTTTGAAAACCCAGAAAAATGAAATTGTACTTTTGCCCCTCTAAGTGGCAATTTTGCAAAAAGACCCTTCTTTATCAAAACTTGCGAAATAAACCAAATTTATTATAAAAAAAGGAAAACTCTTTACCTCTGAGTTGACTAGGCATTATGCCCAGCCTAAAAAGTCCAAAAATCTGGAGTTTTTACTCCAAGTGGTAATTTTGCACAAAAGTCCATCTTTTAGTAATATTTGCAAATATGTCTAATAATTTTCAGAAAAAATCTAGAAAATTCACAAATAATATCTAATAATAAATAATGAGTTTTCCCAAAATAATTTTTGACTTTGAACTTCCCAAGAAAATTTTTGCACGTGTTTTTCAGGTGTAAAAAGGTAAATTTCAGAAAATATTTATTAAATCACCAAAAATCATTTTAGTTCATTTATTAATATTAAAAGCATTATTTAAAAATCTGTAGTATTGCATCACTCCCTCCTTAGAATAGTTCTGTCCTCAGAACTACTACTAATAGGGTCCAAACAAAATAAGCAAAAGGAATTGAAATTTCATAAATGGAAACATAGTTTAACAAATACCATTACACAAGAGAATATAATCTAACAAAAGAAATACAATCAACTCAAAGAGTGCAATCATACAAAAAGTTCAGGAAAAACCTTCCGCATGCGATCCTCTGACTCCCACGTAGCTCCCGCTGTGCAACTCTGATAACTTACCTTCGGAAACCTGCTGCAACATCCTCTCAATCTCTGAATCAAATTCCTGGCCTTCCACAATCTGCTTCACCTTTCTGAGGATCCGTGGTCACTCCCTCTTTAGAAAGGATATGACCAAGAAAATCTATCTCAATCTTCCAAAACTCACACTTTGACAGCTTTGTATACAAGTTATGCTCCTGCAACTTCAGTAACACCTCTGTAAAGTGCATAGAATGCCCTTCCTCTGACTTTGAGCCTGATGATACCCCTTTATTCACTAATTCCTCAACCTGCTTTTGACTTAGATACCATAGCAGTCACTTTCGGGTCTTTCTTCTTCTCCCGAAAAGTCACTGCGGAAACACCTATTCTTCTTGCATTCAATTGTGGCATCATATATTGCCATCCAATCAATGACCACAATCACAACCACACCCCGAACTTGCACCTTAAAGAGATCAATGCCAAATAATCTCTCACCGATCTCAATATCACAGCCTTCGTGATATTGATCCGCAATCAATTCTCCCCCTGATGGTGTTTCCACCGTCAAGGCTCTTCCTGGAAACAACTTAGGTTCCACACCTAAGACTTGAGCAAAAGTTGGGCTACACGATGTATGCAAAGAACCAGTATCAAATAAAACTTTTGCTTTTGTTCCATTAACCAAAACAAATTTTGTAACATGGAGAATGATACCTAAATCTCCCATTTATTCTTAACCAAAGTTTTACTTAATACATAAATATATGAATTCAAAATTCTTGCACACCCCGGATCACACCCTCTGAGTCACCCGTATCCTCCTCAGTCAATGCGAACACTCGCCACTGTCTCTGAACTTTGCCTTCGCCTGCACCATCCTTCTTCAACTGCGGACAGGTTGGTCTGAGATACCCTTCACAACCACACTGATAACAAATTTGCACCTTCTGAGGCTTGGTGCATGCTGCCTGATAATGACCTTCCTCTCCACAGTTGAAGCAAGTCATGCCTTGAATTGTGGGTGCCTTCTACATTGGCTTACTAATCTTGCCATGCTTCGCTAGGAACTCCTTCTCACTCTGACTAACAGCTGGCCTCTTGTTCCTGTTCCAGGTCTCTTGCTTCTTCTGGAACTGATCCATATATTCTTCTGTCATATCTGCTCTCCTGACCTACTTATCAAACCTCCTGATGCCCAAAGGAATCATCATCGACCTCAAATTCGGCCTCAAGCCCTGCTCGAATTTCTTGTTCTTCTTTGCTTCATCCACAATCAGCTCCGGTACATACCTTGACAGCTGAGCGAACTTAGTCTCATATTCATGCACTATCATATTGCCTTGCTGCAGATTTAAGAATTTCGTTGCCTTCTTCTCCTGGATATCCAGAGGAAAGGAACGATCCCTGACCTTATCCAGAAAGCCTCCCAAGTCACTTGCTGATCTCCAAAAGTCCTCTTCACCGACTACCACCTGACGTTAGCATCATTCTCTAACTGCATTGTAGCCAATTTCACCTTATTGACTGCTGGGATTTTGCAAAACTTCGAAGATCATCTCCACCTGTCTAATCCAATCATCAGCCTTATTTGGATCAGACTGCCCCTCAAACACAGTCAGCTTCATCCGCTTGAAGGACTTAACCTGCTTGATCGGATCAGCGTTAACAAATACTGATCTAGCTTCTGATTCTGATTCTGATTCTTTGCCATGCTAGCTTCCATGAATGTGTTCAAGGTCTGATACACCCTGGAAATCTCAATCTCAAGATCAAGCCCTGCCCCATGGGAACCTTCAGCCCCATCACCATTATCACCATTCCTGGTCCTGGGTCCTGCCATTATACTGAATACTGCAAAATAAGGGTAAAGTTAGAGCATCACAACCACAATTCATGTCCACATCAATACCTCATGGCAAAAACTAATCCATACCCCAAACCAAAACATCATTTTCTTACTCTATGTGATACTGTAGCCCCTGTTTTCTATTTTCTGTATTTTTGGGTGTATTTTTCTTTTTTGGGTAATTTTATTCTTTGTATCTCTTCTTGGACTGTGTATTGGATCTTTATTTTCAATATATTCATTCTTATTTGTTTTGTCATCTTTATTGATCTTCTTGCTTCTACTTATCCGTCTATTGTTTCGTTCCATTTGATCGGGCCAGTATTTTGATCCCCACTATTTTAATTGTTTATGTCCGATTTTATTTGATCGTTTTTGTTTCCATCTCTTTATTGGATCTTCTCAATTTTAACTTATACCTATTGTTGGAATTTATCATCTTAACCCTATAAACCAATACCCCAAATCCAGTTACCCAATTAATTATAAACCAATAACCCCATCTGCTACACCCTAATACTCTACCCCTATACCCTGTTCCTATTGAGCTATACTCGAACCCCAAAGTAACCCACACCCGTTATACCTCTAACCCTAATATCTGTATCTATATATACCCTATTTTTTTCCTTCCCCTATTCATCCATCACCTAGCCGCCTATTTCCACAAAACCCTAACTCTGTCTTCATCTTTCCTAAGCTCTAGCTCACGAACCCATCCTCTCGCAATTACCCCTGTGCTTCCTGATCATCCCCTAGCCATCAACCGCCCCCCTCTGGTGCTCTTCCGCGCTGCAGACAGCTGCAACAACTGCAGATGCCAGTCCGCCCGATGCCGCTTTGTCTCATGTGCTCCTCCACCGAGACGCAGACCCCGACGCTCCCCTCCTCTCCGTGCTCTTCTCGGTAGACTATAGCAACGACGACAGCAACCGCAGCCACTGTTGCTGCCATCACCACCGTCCTGATGCCTTTGGTTGCTGTCCACCATTCCCTCGCCGCCTTCTCTTGGTGCGCATGTGTGTTCCATCAAGTTTTGGTGTGGTGCACGCGCTCGAGAGTGCACGTGTTTTGTTGGGGGAAGTGGTTCTCGTCCGTGGTTCGTGATTTGTGTTCGTTCGGTCGTGTTCGTGTTCCGATAATCCGTTTCCGTTATTCTTGCTTTTGCTTCGTCGTTTTCATCATCAGTTAAGCCAAGTAACTTGTATTCTTTTCTTTGTGTAATACAAGTACTAAATACCGCCTGTAGTGTAGTTGGGTTCTAGAGACAATTCATGCGTGAATTCCTTATTGTATATTGTCTCTATTGTGTTGATTCGACCATAGTTGCCTCACGACATACATGACATGAATTAACCTAGGGTTGACCACTTCTTGTTGTATATATGCGTGTTCTTCATATGATATCATGTGCTTGTTCGTGTTATTCGTGGTAGACTGGTTGTGGACTTGTGATATACCCTATACCATGTTGCTTGGACATCTAGTACACTATATTTCATGTTTTGGGTTAATTTGGATGAGTTTTACATGAACTAGATGATTTTATATTCGAAGAATAATTCTGTATTTTTCTGTTACCTTCCTTTTGATCAGTATTTTAGACCCTATTATCAGTATTTGAAATTTATTTGTAAACATGAACTGTAGAGAATTCTGTCTATTTTTCAACCCTTCTGACAGATCTCAGTTTCGTTTTACGAGTTGTGAGTTATGTTTGTTTTACTACACAGGTGTAGAGAGATTTCCAGATTCTGTTTTCTATGAATTCTGAAGAGTAATCTATTTTTATTCTGATGTTAAAAGTATTATTTTGATCCAATATTTTGCACAATACAACTATACTTTATTGGGATTAACCCTGAATTTTTGTGGATTTATTTGATGAGTTTTACAAACCGTTCTATGTTTCCAAACAATTACTATACATACAGAATTTTCAAACTGTTCAGTAAAGAACTTGATTTTCAACCTAATTTTAATTGCTGTTTGTAAAAAATTTCTGAATATTAAAGTTAGCCTACTGTGTCTATTTTATCACCCTTTTGACGGATTTTGCTTTCGATTTATGGTTTGTGAGATATCGCTGTTTTCGTACTGCAGTGTTTGTAATTTCAAATTTACAAAACTACTGCATCTTGATGTTTTCTGATTTTTTTTACTAAACTATTTATATTGAAAAAATATGAAACTTTATATTCTGATGCTGCACATATAGGGGAATACCCCAGACTTTTCGTGGATTTAATTACTGAGTTTTCATGCTGTTTTCCTGACTTTGAATATAATCTTCTGATTTTTGGCTGAACATGTTTTCTGGTTTCAATTCAGTTTTGACTCATGTTCTTGTGAAACACTATATGACTTATATATATTTGCTGAATACGTCCGGTAGTCTATTTTTCAGATTCTTTTACGGATCCAGATTTACATATTTGTAGCAACGGGAATCCTAGATTTAGTGCAGTACTGTCTGCTGTCCTGAACTAGAATTCTCATTGTTCTAATCTTTTATGTGTTGTCTTTCACCTGTACATGCTTATCTTGCAACCTGAACTTGGTACATGATCATGCCATGTTATTCTTCCCATGTTTGTGATACATACATGCCTATTTGATAATAATAATATATAATCAAGCTGGGGTTAAAGGGAAATATCTAATAGTGGAAAATACAGAAACGTATACTCGGAAGGGGATCTACAGATCCTACGTGATGACTTGATACATGATATTTGACATGTGATTATTTGCCACTTGCACAACTTGACACGTGATTACTTGCCACTTGCACAACATGACACGTGATTACTTGCACAACTTGACACGTGATACATGATACATGATACTTGTAGTTTGGAGCTCGATTACTTGATACATGTCCCTAAGTACACTACCCTCTATGATCCACTATGAAATCTAAAACGAAACTGTTTAAATGTAGCAACAATGTGGTAAAAGGATGGACACATGAAGTGCTACCTAGATAGTAATAACTACAAGACTTGACCATGACACTTGAATATGATACGTGATTATATGATACTTGATATTTGATATATGATACATGATACTTGACACTTGATACTTGTTACTTGTTTGCATGATACTTGTTTACTTGACATTTGATACATGCTACTTACACTTGTTCATCTTGCCATGCTAGTTGTTATATTTTGATATCATGCCTATTCCATGTTATTAGTTATCTTTTCCCATGTACTTATATCCTGCACTACAAGCGGCCTGTAACTTGCATTGACGGGAGTTTTGTTTTCTTTTCCTTTTCTTGCAATTTTGTTAAACTGTAGATTTTGGAGAACAGTTGGCAGATGGAGTTGGTGACTTGAGATACTAGCTGCTGGAATTTTGCTATTATTATTTCTTGTTGCTTATTTGAACAATTGTACTTGATTACTTGGATTTATTTGTATTTGGGCAATATGACCCAGGATATTGACTTATTCAGATCTAGATTATTTGAGATTATAATATTTTGCTTTCAAGTATTCTTGTTGGTATTTTGATTCATATATGCATGCTTGGTTGACTTTTCTTACTTCCAACTCTGATTATTCTTGTGAAATGTTGTAAAGATTCTGAACAGCTTATGGATGATGAAAATCATTCGCTAGACTTAGTCATGTATCTGTATTCCGTATTCTCTTTTAGGAAGCGGAGCGTGACAAATACTCACACTCTAATGTCCACACCTAGATACTCACACTCTAATGTCCACACCCAGGTTTATTTTTACACCATGTTTATTATTACTATTGAAGCATGCTCTGATACCAATCTCTGTAGAGCCCCTGAATTTCCAATATGATATCTCAGAAATACGTGGCACAATTCCCAGCATCAACCTCAATTATAATAGTAAACATAACCAAAACACAGAGAATTTTTTTCAACTTTTATTACATCAATTCATTACAAAACACAGCGGAAAAACAAACACCTTGAATTACAATCTTTTATTTTACAACACATTCTTTTACAATTTACATAAGCCATAACATCATTCTACCTCATGCATCAAAATCCCAAGCTATAGGCACCTACCTGTAAAACATGAGGCTAGAGATAACCCTAACCCCCAAAACTACAGGGTCAGCCATAACGGTGTGAGTGACATAAAATAAATGCAATATAAATAAAACATAAGGCATAGAGTCATAAACAACATGTATCAACAGCAAGAATAAATGAAATAAGAAATAACAATAAATAAAATATGAAAGCATCAAGTGAGACTAGACTAATTGTCGAGTGTAGGAAAAACAAAAAAAAAACATGCATAAAACCAAGTCAAGAAAACACAGATGTTATATGATGACTATCTAATGCATACTTGTCAGATTTTATGCATCCTATAATACATAGGTCTGGTGCAAGCCCTTACCGTTCTCCACTTTATAGGGTTAAATCCATCGTTATGCAACTAATCCTACTATATTGATGAAAACAAGATCTAGAATATTTCGCGAATAGGCATTACATCCTTCGACGCGCAAGCATCATGTAAGAATAGCTCAAAAAATCGGAGAATCACCTCCCTGCCGTGTACCCTACGAATAGGCTTGCGAGGCCCTCAACGTGTAGGTACACCAGGTACATCCCGCGAATAGGCCTGCCGACCCTCAACACGCGAATGCACCCTGCATGCTCCGTGAATAGGCCTGCAGACCCTCGACACGCGAACATACAAATGTCCTCTCGAGACAGAACAACACACAAGTCCTGGAACGCATTCGTTGGACCTAAATCTTATACTTACGTTTCCCAAGTTCCATCACGCCTCCACTAGTGCCTATCCTTAAGTTGGTTATTTATTAAAGACACAAATTCCCTTCACTAGAGTTACTGTATCCTACCGGACTTAATACCACAAAACAATCCCAATGACCCAAACTGGTCAAAATCCACAAAATCTCATCTGCCTGTTCACAGGACTCCCACTCAACTCCTAGAGATTCACAAAATGAAAATCAACACAAAAAATTCCAATAAAACTCACAAATTCATCATCGAAACGTTTATAATAAGAAAACCTTTTAAATCAACAAATTTCAAATTCATAAAATGTACTCATAAAATTCAAGAATTCAAATAAAATATTAAATTCATTAAATAACAGAAAACCACATTTTGAAGTCATATAATATCACCGAAACCATCAATTCGTTGAAAACACTTATAGTTCACTTAAAAAAAGTCATAAGAACACATTTAAAACTCCATCATAAATAAAATATTACTCTCTGTAAAAATACTGTAATCTGTAGTAAAACACCATTTAAAATAGTAGAGTAATTATCCATAATGTCGAAGAAATAACTGTTTAGAAGAAATGAAGAAAATCTAACAAAACAGCCAAAAGAAACAAGTGACGGTCAACCGCTCAAACAGAGCAGTCGACTGTCAATTCAAGATTTTCAAAATAGGGGTATGACGGTCGACCGTGACCTGCTAAACAGCCGGGTTGGGTTGTTCTGTGCATGTTTTGATTGATACTCGATTAAATCTTTGTAAAATAAAAACCTAATTTCCTGAGATGATTAATTATAACATGTAAAACATATAGGATTTATTAAAACACATCAAAACATATCAAGATCTCAAAATAGTGATTTTTCACAAAAATCTTCAAAAACAGCAAAAGAGTATATATGTATATGTATATAAGTGTTCAAATGTTAGTTATAACATAAAAGTTCTTTAAATAGGAATGATATAATGTTTGGACTCAACTCAGTACTAAAACCAATCAATTCTCAATTGAAAACCTCATAAAGAACATCAAAGTCACTTTCGGTCATTCCTCAAAACAGAAATATACGCTTTATATGTATATATGTAATTGTAGGTGTGTTTACATCAGTTAAAAACATCAAGAAACATCTTATATCAGTGGAATATTGATTAAACTAATCCCAGTATCCAAACGAATCAAAAATCCAATTTGAAAACTTCACCAAAATCACCAAACCAATTTTCGGCCTGGACTCAATCAGACCCGAAACTCACTCCCCATCTTAAGCATCAAAACTTGATTTCTTTTGACCCAACAAACCATCTACTACTCCTTATACACATCTACAACTAGTTGAATTAATTTGTCCATGGTTATGTGCAAATATAACATGTAGACAATCAAGTTTTGTTCATCAAAACCACTCAACAGATCACATATGTATATACACATAGTAAAGATTACTTTTAATCAAATTTGTTTACTTTCATGCAATAACATCATAAAACTCAATATATATATTCAAATCAGCAACAAAATGATTGAAAACATCCTACTCCTGATTTCTATTAGGTTCTTTAACAATCTCAAGTCATCAAATTAGGGTTTCAATCATAAATAGTATAGTTTCATGAAAAAGATTCAATTTTTTTATTCATCCACTTATCAATAATTTATTATATCTTCATTCAATCCCTAATATGTTTTCTAATAGTCAAATCATCACATATAACATGCATAGATCAAAAGAAAACAAACATATATATGTCACTCACCTTATTGAAGAATCAACCGAAAAAAAAATAAAGAGAATAAGAAAATCCTTCATTTCGCAAGAAAACCAAGATCCTCGCTTTAAAACTCTAAGGCAATAATAATAAGAAATCCCTTTGTGTTGTGCAGCAAAGAGACGGCTGCACCCCACTTTTTTTAGGCCGGAAAATAGAGTTTTAGGGTTTGTGAATAGATTTGCAAAATACCTCTTTTGAATATATCTTTACATATATAAATCCTTATACTTGGAAATTAAATAAAACCATCTTAATTGAGATTTAAAAATAAAAATAATCCCTCTATTATCAGTCGGCACTGTTTTGAAAACCCAGAAAAAACGAAATTGCTCTTTTGCCCCTCTAAGTGGTAATTTTGCAAAAAAACCCTTCTTTATGAAAACATGCAAAATAAACCAAATTTATTAAAAAAAGTAAATTTTTTACCTCTGAGTTGACTAGGCATCATGACCAACCTAAAAAAATCCAAAAATATGGAGTTTTTTTACTCCAAGTGGTAATTTTGCACAAAAGTCCATCTTTTTGTAATATTTGCAAATAGGTCCAATAATTATCAGAAAAAAATCTAGAAAATTCACAAATAATATCTAATAATAAATAATGAGTTTCCCAAAATAATTTTTGACTTTGAAATTCCCAAGAAAATATTTGCACGTGTTTTGCACGTGCAAAAAGGTAAATTTCAGAAAATATTTATTAAAGCACCAAAAATCATTTTAATGCATTTATTAATCTTAAAAGCTTTATTAAAAAATCTGGGGTATTACACTCTTGTTGCTTCTCCTTCCCTGCATTGGTTGCTTCCTTCCATTGCTTGCATTCGTCCTCATCTGTTGGTTCATTATTTGGTTCAATTCATCCCTGTCCATTCTCTCTTCGATTCATGTTCTACCTACTCCATCTTCTTGCTCCTTGATCTCCAAAGTCTCATGCTGTTTCTTTCCTTTTGATACCGTTTACTTCTTTTCTTGCCTTCTACCCGCCATTGTGCATCAAATCATTATTTGACGTCATTCTCATTAACTTCGTCATTATTCCTTTTGGTGTTGCCAACATTCCGTTTATCCTTCTCAAATTCTCTATTTTGTTACCCCACAAATTTGCTTTTGTCTTGTCCTACGTTCTGCCTGAATTGAATTTCGAGGACAAAATTCTTTTTCTAAGGTGGGTAGGAATGTAAACCCCGTTCCCGCCAATATGTATTTTCTGTGTATTTCTAGTATTTCGGTTTTTGTAAATTATTTTTCTACTTTTAAATTCTTTTCGTTAAGATTTATTGTTGGATTCCCTAATGAATTCAATTTTATTCATTAATGGTATTTTTCGCTATCTTCAGTTGACTATATATTTTAATACAAGTCTATTTCTATTCTGTAAGTTATTTAACCCAAATCTTATTATTATTATTATTATTATTATTATTATTATTATTATTATTATTATTATTATTATTATTGTTGTTGTTGTTATGATTTCTACGATTTTTATTATTATTTTTATTATTATTGGAGTATGAAGTTTATGTACATTATTTGATTTAATTAATTGTTATGTACTACTATATTATTGTTCATCATATTTTAGCCCAAATAAAACCCGATTTTGTTTATTCTGTGAATCTGTATTTTCTATTTTATTTACTAGTATTTGAGTATTAATGTAATGCATACTATTTGATTTATTTGTACTCTGGTATTATTATTATTGATCTATTATTTATTATTTTAATCTAAATCTCATTTTCTATTGGATTTAAACCCCAAACCCTTTTAGCCTTCTTCTTAATGGATCCCGACCCGAAACCCGTTACCCGTTAACCCAAAACCCATTAATTTGCTGTATATAAATCCACTGCTAAATCATTAACCCTAATCACCTAAACCCCTAATTATCCCCTAGCCGCCAAACCCCCTCCCTCCTGTTCATCTTCCCCGAGCCCTCTCCCCCATCCTCAACTGCCTGCACCTCCGTGTCTCCTCCACCAGCATCTCCATTGCCCCGACCATCCATCCTCTGCGGCACCACCTCCATCATCGAAACCCACCTTCGACTACACCCTTGCACCTTCCGAAACTCCACCGCCAGTCCACGCCATTGCCGCCCGCCTCATCAACTGCTCTCCTCACCACTTGACCACCTTTTCCTCCTCACTGCATTCTACCATTGCTGTCCTCCTCATCATCGTCAGCAGATCCCCAAGCGCCCCCCACTCAGCCTCGCCTCATCTTGCTGCCTCCCGCCATGGCCGCCTCCGCTCATCCTCCGAGCGCTCCCATCCTCATCGATCCTTCACCCTGTTCCTCCCTCGTCGACAGCCCCACAACAAGCTCCCCTGGCTGCCGTCGACCGCCCTCAGTCTCCCACAGCCAACCTGTTGCTGTACTGTTGTGGGGGAGTGTTTACTGTTGAGCCGTTGTTTACTGTTTGTGTTAGCTATTGTTGCTGTGTGCCCCGTGGCATTACTATTGCCTTTTTCTTTCATTGCTATGTTGGAACACTCGTTGTTGATTGGGTGCACGTGTATCGCACGTGCTTTTGTGGTTGCACATGTTCTTTCCCGATATCCAATCCCGTTATTGTAAATTATCGGAATCATCTTCAATCAAGGCAAGTATTCACTTGTACAAAATTTATTGTATTCCGTACAAGCAACTTCTTTAAAATCAACAAGTAGGTTCATCATAGTTAACTCACGTTCTTATGATATATGTGTCGGTGTGTTTCAATCCACTGATATTTTTGTTTCGATCCTATCAATTGTACACTGTAGAAATACCATGATTATCATATTATTGCATGCACGACGCAACACATGATAAACAACACTAAAAATGCACATGAACATTTAGAATTGATTATCAATTTTGTTGTTTGTGATTGTGTGAATATTGAAACTTGATGCTGTAGCCATGATAGAAATTTCCCTATCTTGATAATGTTAAAATCATGCTTGAGTTGCTGATGTGATAATTCTCTTATTTCCAATCAAGGTTTTATAATTGTTCGAGCCAAAATCAAGTTATTATGAATGTTTTAGCTCTGGAATACTGTTGTCCTGACTTTGCTTGATGGTTTAGACCCTGTTAATGACAAAATATTGAGTTGGTTTCTGAATATGAATTGTAGCCCCATGTGTCTAGTTTTCAGAACATCTGACGGAATCAAATTTCGAGTTATATTTCGTGAGATATTGCTGTTTTAGTTCTGTTGGGTCTGGATTTCCAGATTCATAATTACACATGTATGTTCATGCTTTGTTAATTAAATTGAACATGTTATCAGTAATATAATAATGTGAAATTTATCTTGTTGAGACTAGACATGCTACGAAATTACCCTTAATTTTTCTGGATTTATTTGATGAGCTTTCAAACCTGATTCATGCATGTAAACATAACTTTAAGAATTCTGGCTGAACACAAAATCTGTGTAGAATGTTGATTTGAACCTAGTTTCTGTAACTTTTATATATCGTGTGTATATGAGCTAGAACCGATAGAGAGTCTAGTTTATACAACTTATGTAGGATCCAGATTTGCATTTTTGTATAAGAATGAATCCCAATTTTGGTGCAGCAATGTCCTGCTGTCCAGAATTGGAATTCTTGTTGTTTCACCATCTATAAGTTGTTATATGTCACTCAAACCTATTTTCCGCCCAGTCTGAATCTGTTTCCTGTCCTCTATCATGTTTAGCTGTCCCTGATTGTTCACCTTCATGTCTGTTTTGGTAAAGATAATAAGTAATCAAGTCGAGGTTTAAGGGAAAGATTTAGTTGTTGACAATATAGTAAACTATACTCGGAAGGGGGCCCGTGCTTCCCATTTGTTTTGCATGAATACATGATTACATGATTCATAAGTCTGTTGATCCATTTCGGTTTAGCTATTTTTCCTGACTACATTCTTCCCTATAGGAAGGTGTACTCGGAAGGGGACCCATAGGTCCCATCTGTTTATCTAATTCAGTTTATCTGTTTATCTCTTTTGCCTGATTACACGGCCCTATAGAATTTACCACTAAGTCTAAATGTTCACTTGATTGTATGCATCAAACATGTGGTATATATATGGGATGCATGATTGCTGCATTAGTTAGGATTAAACAAAGACTTAAAAACAATATGTTTCACCTGCACTTTCCTGTTATCTGTTCCATATGTTATCTGATATCTGTTATAAGTTTATCTGCTATCTGTTACCTGACTCTATTATCTGATTTTGTTTATTTGTTTGTTAATTTATTTGACTACTCATTTGTTACAATCCTACCATGCTATATTGTGTACTCTTGATTTCTGTTCCGTTCTACATTTTATCTATCTCATTTCGTACCCCCTTTTCTTGTACTACTTGCGGCCCGTAACTTGCACTAACAGGCATACTGTTTTTCTGTTTCTCTATTTCCGTCAATTAATAATTATACAGGTTTTGGAAATCAGCTGCCTGAAGGAGTGAGTGACCAAGTGTTTTGAGTCTTGGCTAGATCTTTTATGCTTTAGTTATTCTTGTATTGAGTTATTATTCTTCTTGTTGCTACTTGAGTTTGTATTTGGGCATGTTTCCCCGAATATTTGTTTTCTTTCCAGATCTTATTTTTATTTGAGGATTTTGTATTTATTTTCAAATAATTCTGTTGATTATGAGAATTGTTTTATGCATGCGTGGTTGTATATTTCTTGTATATTCCTATTGTATTATTGAGTTGATCCTACAACTTATGAATGATGAAAATTATTTGCTAGGCTTTGTCACGGACTCGTATTCCATATTCTTTTAGGAAGCAGGGCGTGAAAACATCGTTATCATTCTGTACAAGTATTTCATTTGAATCCGTGAATTTAGTAATTTGATCATCGTGTTGAAATCCGTCTTTTTGTAACATCCATGCTTCGTGATATTTGATTTCTAGTTTAGTCGAATCAATTTCTTTTGCCTCTTGATTCGACGTCGTCAAAAGCGTGGTTTTGTCATTCCTGTATTCACCACACAAACATAAAAATTGAAATATCTATTCGAATGTTTATGTAGATAAATTGGTAATTGAATGAATTGAGGTTTGTATGTGATTGGATAATTATATATTCTTTAATTTGTAGAATTAAGAGCTTCATCATGTGAAAAAATTGAAATCTCCTTGCTGATTTCGATATACAAATGCATGTTAAATTCTAGTTTTTAAAACTATATGTTGCTAGTAAGAATCATTTTGAATTGAACAGACAAGTTGCTGCCCTGCCGTCTGCTGTAACTTGTAGCTAGATTTTGACCTAGTTGTAGTTTCAATTGATTAAAACTTTATAATTGATTGTTGTAGCTCTGCGAATCTAGTTTCTTGAACATTTGACGGATTTGGATTAGGAGTTATATAAAGTTAGATATCATGTTTTTCATACTGCTAGGTCTGCACATTCCAGATTGTCACTTATAGTACATCACCATGTTTCACAATTTAAATGTCATGTTAATAAGTGAACTTTGACTTGATATATATCAGAACATTACTAGACTTGATTAGGAGTCATAATATGATTTTTATGAGATTTTTGAATAAGTTTTTCAGACTATTTTCTAGACGTAAACTTGACTCCAGAATGCTGTCCGTAATCTAGACCAGTAGAGAACCCAAGTTTCGATCCAATATAAATCAAAACCAGCTAGAGAATCTAAATAGAAGTCATAGACCTCTATGTTAGGAACCCAAAACACATGACGGATTTAGAATCCGACTCCGGATTGCAAGTTATTCCAATTTTATCACTGTACTGTCATAATTCCAGATTCACTGCTTAATTATACATCGCCATGTTCTAATAACCCAATCAGTATATTTATCTAAGAGTTTGAACCTGGAAGTTATATAATTTGTTGTTGAATGGTCTGAGGAGTTAAACATATATTTTTGGAGAATTTAATAAAGTTTCTAGTTGAATTTCACGTAGTGTAATCTCGTGTTGTGTTGCTACCTGCCCAGTAAAAACTGTCTGTTTGACCTATCTATATTATTCATAATGTATCATGTAAATATTCTCTGGAACCGGCGATAAGTCTACTTTCTAGAATCTCTGACGGAACCAGATTTGCCTTCCTGTGGCAGCGGAAAAGATAATTTGAGTAGCGATAGGTGCTTCTGTCCTGAACCTGTATTGTTATATTTTTTTGCATATAAACCCGTATTTTCCATATTTAATCAATTGAACCATGTATATTTCATGTATTGTAAACCCTGATATCTCCTTGATAATTTATTGATACTACCGTTCTCATCGTATGTACCCATTGCATAATTCTTGATAGCACTATTCTCATTGATCGTATTGATTACATGCTCATAACTAATTGTTAATAAAATAATAAAAAAAGTCGGGGTAAGAAGGTTCGACCTAGTAGTGGACGATATAGGAGATTGTACTCAGCAGGGGGCCCATGTTTCCCGTGATGATGATACATGATTACAACTTATATGGTACTAAGTACCACGTAGAACTAAGTGCCACGTCATGGGTGACGGGGGCCACCTCTAGCCTCTACGGGGGCCACCT
The DNA here is from genome assembly GCA_017893485.1 of Hemerocallis citrina. NCBI lineage: Eukaryota > Viridiplantae > Streptophyta > Magnoliopsida > Asparagales > Asphodelaceae > Hemerocallis > Hemerocallis citrina. The sequence continues at coordinate 208,132 of CM030367.1, read as the reverse complement.
CTAGACTCCATTACATGAACACATGATTACACGTTGTATGGAACTAAGTGCCACGTAGAACTAAGTGCCACGTCATGGGTGACGGGGGCCACCACTAGCCTCTACAGGGGCCACCTCTAGACTCCATTACATGAGTACATGATTCCCGAGTACCTGACCCTGTATAATTTGTCACTAGAGTCTAAGCGTTAACATGCATGTATGCACCCGACCTGTGGTATGGGACGCAGGATTGCGTGCATTAGATTGGACTGATTAAATGAATGACTTAAGATTTACAGTGAGCACATGTATTTTTCTGTTACATGTTATATGATCCCTGTTTACAAATTCCCATGATTCTCGTTTACATGTTACATGTTTTAGTCTACTAGTTTCATGATTCTCGCTCATAAGACAAGTTACCTGATGCTCGATTACATGTTTGTATTCCTCGTTATATGATTTATTTCCTGTACACATGATTTCCTGTTCTTGTTACCTACTTGCTTGTACTACTTGAGGCCAGTTACTTGCTCTAATTGGTGTTCTCCTTCCCAAACTCGAGTTGATGAATTTACAGGAGTGGGAGAAGAATTGCGAGAAGGAAATCAGGGATCAGGTGTTCTGAAGAATGGAGATGGATTCCACCCTTCTTTTACTTGCTTTATGTTTTTATTCTCAGTTATATTTGTTTACTGCAAACTTTGTATTCCGGCCATGTTGTCCCGCAGTTTATCTATTTCTAGATGTTGGTTATTTGTGGACTACTACATGATTTCTTTATGTTATCCATATTTATGTAATTATAAGTTTGCATGTGTGGTTGTATTTATTTTCATATTGTTGAGTTGATTATAACAGCTTATCAATGATGTGTATATATTATTCGCTGGGCCTCAGTCATGATCCCGTATCTTATTATATTCCGGAAAGCGGGGCGTGACAATACGTTATGAGTTGCACCCAAAGGACTCACCTAATGATAGAGTACGCCTTCCTTCTGCAATCTATTTAATATAAAAAACGGAGTTGAAATTTTATTGCAAAGACTTATAGGAACTTAAAGTCCCTGATGGCTATTCATCTAACATAGCAAGGTTTGTCAACTCTAAGGAGAAGACGCTTTATGGTTGAAGTCACACGACTACAACATATTGATGCAAGATCTTCTTCCCGTGGCATAAAGATTGTCAATGTGTGAGAAATTCATTGCGTTTCTCAAAGATTTTTGTAGCATATATAAAGGGTTTTGTTCAAGAGTTCTATGTGTTGAAGATATATACCAATTGGAGCATATTGTGGCACTGACACTATGTCAAATGAAGAGAATATTTCCCCCCTCCTTCTTCACTATAATGAAACACTTGATAATCTACCTTGCCGGTGAAGCAAGACTTTGGGGACCAGTACATTATCAGTGGATGTATCTCATTGAGAGGTAATTCTTCACGCCTCATTCAACCGAATAATTTTGTACTTCTTTTATGTTGTATTCACATACCTTTTGTAATTCAAATATTTATGTTTAGGCACCTTTACCAAATTAAGGGTTATGTTAGAAACAGAGCATGTCACGCCCCGCTTCCCAAAATATGGGAATACGAGCACGTAACAAAGGCCCAGCGAATGATGTGTACATAATTCGTAAGCTGTAACAGAATAACTCAATAATATGAAATATGATCACAACCACGCATGAGTAAATAATTATATAAACAATGAATGAACTTAAATAATCCAAAAAATAAATCCATAAAATAATATCCAACATCTGAGAGAAAAGAAATAAACTTCGGGTCAAAAAAGCCCAAAATACAACTTACGACAAAAATAACAATGGGGAAAAGGAAATAACATGAACAAAATAATTATAGCATCCTAATATTTCAGCTCCATTCTCTAGCAGATTTGCTCACCAAGTCCTTCAGTGAACCTGCAAGCTCAACATCTAGAGTTGGGAGAGGAATGTCCGTTAGAGCAAGTTACAGACAGCAAATAGTAAAAGCAAGGAACAAGGAAACATGGTATATCAAGAAATCATAAACTAGAACAAAATTAAAGATCAATAGCAAGGATTAATAATACGATCAAAAGACTATAATTAAAGACGCAATAATCGAGACAACAGTCCATAATCAAGTTGATAACTATAATAATGATAAGAGTGCAAGTGTCAATTCGAGATTTATTAGTCATTTATGATCCTATCTAATGCACGTAATTCTGTGTCCCATACCACAGGTTCGGTGCATACAAACAGTGTTCGTTTAGACAGTAATTGTCACGCCCCGCTTCCCAAAAAGAGAATACGGAATACAGATACGTGTCTAAGCCCAGCGAATGATTTTCATCATCCATAAGCTATCAGTATCTTTACAACATTTCACAAGAATAATCAGAGTCGGAAGCAAGAAAAATCAACCAAGCATGCATATATGAATCAAAATACCAATAAGAATACTTGAAACCCAAATATTATAATCTCAAATAATCCAGATCTGAATAAGTCTACAATTCTGGGTCACATTGCCAAATACAAATAAATCCAAGTAATAATGTACAATTATTCAAATAAGCGACAAGAAATAATAATAGAGAAATTCCAGTAGCTAGTATCTTATGTCACCAACTCCATCTGTCAACTAGTTTCCAAAAAAAGCAATTTAATAAATTGCAGGAAAAGGAAAAAGAAAACAAACTCCCGTCAATCCAAGTTACGGGACATTTGTAGTGCAGAATACAAGTACATGGGAAAAGATAACTAATAACACGGAATATGCATGATAACAAAATATAACAACTAGCATGGCAAAATGAACAAGTGTAAGTGCCATGTATCAAGTGTCAAGTAAACAAGTATCATGTAAACAAGTGTAACACCCCGTACTTAAGCGGGTATGTATATAATATTATATATAGAAATATATATAATAATATATATATATAATAAAAATAGAAAGATGGGGTTGGTGGTGGCCTATAAGGTTTCTATGGGCTTAGAATTAAATAGATTAATGATTGAAGCCTATAGAAGTTCTATGGGGCTTAGGCATTAATGTGCATTAATTGAAGTGTGCATGCATGGATTGCATGGTGATGTGGGCTAGGTTGGATGTGGGATTAGTCCCACATCGTCCATAGGAAAAGAGAGAGTGTGAGTTATATTAGGTTGCCAATGAACAAGGGTCACCCAACGGTTAACCACCCTTTTGTGAGGCATGCCTACGGAGGGCAGTTATTAGGATTTTATTTGTTCGCGTATTGTGCGCACGTGTAACCGCGTGCACAGCTGAGCCGGGCTCGGGGCGTTATAAATGGTATCAGAGCCAACTTTTGACACCGATTGTGGGTCAAAGTGGGTTAGAGGTATGCCTGGCTGAGGACAGTACGCTGGTAGAGACCAGGGACAGTACGCTAAGAGGGTACTCCACTCCACATTGGCTAGAAAGGCGGTCCTGTATTAGCTTGCGGGTTCCGGGCTCAGCGAGGACGCTGAGTTCTTTAGGAGGGGTGTGTGTAACATCCCGTACTTAAGCGGGTATGTATATAATATTATATATAGAAATATATATAATAATATATATATATAATAAAAATAGAAATATGGGATTGGTTGTAACGCCCCGAATCCCAAAACAACTGAATTCGAGAGTTCTACAGGATCTGTTCACTTCTTTCGTACAATTTTACAAGGAATTTAAAACTTTTATTTCAACAATGATTACATCAGAGTCTTTTACATCAATACACAGTGGAATTAATAAAATACAACAATAATGAATGTACAATTGTTACAACTTTAACATTTAAATATTCAACAGCATCAATTCTCTTTATATCTTCATGTAACTCCATTTCCCGCATATAAAACTGTGGGCGCGTCAGTTGCTTACAACTGACGAAATATTATACACAGCCATCCTCTCTATGCCGGAAACTGTATAACGATTCTCAAATGCTTTAGCAAACACAAACTTGATCACAAACGAAGCTACAAAGGGACTATCCTGTTGATGTCGTGTGGTGCGGTGCACTTAGTCCTTAATGCATTTTCTTAATTTACATGACACTAATGCGCACTTGTTCGGATTCTATGCATCCTATACTACATAGGTCTGAGGGCAAGCCTCTTAATCGTTCTTCATTTTTGTAGGGTTCAATCCCTCGCCATGACTTAATCTACTCCTGTAACTACGGTGAGTATCCTAGATGGTCTATGAGTACAAGCACGTGTCCTGGACCCTGGAGGGGAATCCCGCGCCATGTCTTGACTCATCAAGCATGCATTCTGCGGTAATTCAGCCTCCTCCCTGAACACGATCCTCTTGCAGTCACCAGAACATCCCACAAGCGTGACTAAAGTCCGATCATTACTGAGTTGCGCCCGCGCCATGTCTTGACTCATCAAGCATGCATTCTGCGGCTCACACACCCGCACCGTAAACTCTAGTTCTCATACTTATGTTTTCTCTCACTTTCATTACATCTCCACTATGTTTCTATCTGTAATTTCGGCAAGTGTCATAGACGTTCCATGATTACAAGCACGTGTCAAGACCCTGGAGGGGAACCTCGCGCCATGTCTTGACTCATCAAGCATGCATTCTGCGATAATTCAGCCTCCTCCCTGAACACGATCCTCTTGCCGTCACCAAACATCCCACAAGCGTCGCCAAGATCCCGATCATTCTGGAGTATATTGCCCACGCCATGTCTTGACTCATCAAGCATGCATTCTGTGGATCACATCCGCATCGTAGACTCGAGGCTCCCATACTTATGTTTTTCTCTTACTTCCATCACAGCCTTACAATGTACTAATTATTAGAATCATGAATAAAATCAAAGCTCTAGAGTTAGCCTCTCCACTCAACCGGACTTATTCATTCATTTCAACATGACCAACCTTGGTCTTTCTTTTCAATATTCATTTCATTTCTTTCCAAATGCCGGGGGAGACTTAGCTACTCTTTCATTTCAATTCCAATTCACAAATTCTAACATAATCTGAGCATTCACAGCTCATGAGTTCATTTTTTTCATTGCCTCAGCATATCATGATCTTAGCTTTCATATTCATGTAATTCTTCATTCAAAGTATGACTCGTTTCATGTAAATTTCTCAATTCAAACTATGATTCATTTCATATAAATTCATTTTAGCAATAAAAAGAGTTCACCAATATCCAGATTCCCAATCTTTACCACAAACAAATCATAAGTTTTCAGGTATATCAAAAAGTACTCTGGACAGTCGACTTGGAACTCTACCAGTCGACTTATCCAGTCAAATCCAGTTATTCATAACCACTCGGGAGAGTCGACTGCTGCACATGGCAGTCAGCTGTTCCGCAGTGTTCCACTTCAATTTAATTTCTTTGTCAATTTCATCTTCCATAACCTTGTGTGCATTCCACAATAAAACTCAATCAAATCTTGATAATCATAAAATCTCGTATTTAAACTTATTTAGCTTTCATTTGTCAAAATCAACTTCAAACTCAAGAACCAGAAAACAGCTCGGTTCAGTCGACTGTGAAGGCAGTCAGTCGACTGTCCTACCGACGAAAATTAATTTTTAACACATACCAGTCGACTGTGGAAGTAATCAGTCGACCGTCAAATCCACAATTTGCATCTTTGCATACATTTTCGACCTTTGAATCGATTTGTACTTCCATATACAAAATATAATTTATTTCCAGAATATATTCCTTTTAAAACATTATCATATATATTATCAATTCCCAAGTTTCTCTTTTTCCAATCAAAAATGCATCAAAACATATTTTCCAAATAAACTACTTTCTTTTGTCAAAATCACTTTACAAAATCTCTATACTCGTATAAATAACATTTTGAGGTTATAATCACACTTCTTTACCACATTCTCAACATGCATCAATTTATACAATCACTTCAATTCTAGTATCTCAACTAGCAATCATAACAAGCATGACAATTTGCATTTACCATAATCAATCAAGATTTACCGATTCATTTCTATATTAACTTGCATGCAATCAATTCAATTTCAACCAAATAAATTATATATCATCTATCATGCATTTCTACTCCTAAATTAGAAAGCATTTAAGAAACGCCCACCTAAATTGAAGATTTGTTACCCAAATGAACCCCTAGAATTAGGAGCTCCAATTGCAACTCCTCGAAATCCGTGCACCAAAGCAAGCCTCCAAGCTCCACATCGGCAAGCATCCATCATCAAGAGCATCTCCATCCCCACTCCATTCGGCAACAACAATGGCAATCTCCCATCTTCTTTCATATACACGTACTATGTATGTACACATGTCTACATATATGTATATGCACACATGGAATGGTATGGTGGATATATATACAAAAGCAATGAGGGGTTTGCTGCTTTTGTTTTCGGAATGGGCAGGAGAGAAGAGAAAAAAGAGATGAGAGAAAGAGAGACTAAGGGTGTACTTTTATAAGAAAGTAGTAGGTAGTTATAGCAACCACCTCCCACATGAACTCCACTCACCCCATTATAAAAATTGTAACTTGTTTTCCCTCCCATTTCAAAATCAAAACTTCAGAATTTTCCCTCCTCTAAAACAGCCCGGCCCCAAAAGTGTGCACATCGCACGTGTGCACGTGCACGTGCTTTGTGTACAAAACAATTTATTTATTTAATCCCTTTAAAACAACTTATTTAAATTTGTAATAAATATGTAAAATTAACTTAAAAATTATACTTTTCATGCACAATAAAATGGAAAGAAACATTTCATGAAAATTTATTTTGAAGGAAGAATGCGCTTAAACACGTGCGTCGCCCGTAAAATCTCAAAAATACAAAAATTAATTTTATGAACCGAAAAATATTTATAATCAATTGGAATGCAATAGAAAGTATATTTAATATACATATTTGATAATATACTCAAACGTACAGAAAACACGTGTATTGCACGTAGAAATTTATTTTAACTAAAGATAGTCAAAAATTGAATTTTCGTTTACAAAATAAATTAAAACATGTTTATAAAAATAAATAATTGAAATTCATTGAAAACTTTGCACGTTACAGTGGAATACCCAAAATCGACACGTGCATCGATAATACGTAAAAAGCACGTAAAAACTCAAAGATTGAAATTTTGCATTTGAGTTATCTCAAATGTGATTTTTAAGAATACAAGATTGTATAAATAATTGGAATTCAAAATACATATCAAAATGCGTTATGGATATGATCAGTAATAGTACAAAATGCACGTGCGTAACACCCGAGGGCAAAATTATCAATTAAATTTTGCAGGGTGTTACACTCTCCCCCCCTTAGAACAGTTCCGTCCCCAGAACTCACTATGGTAAAGGTTGTATTTTGTACACACCAAAGAAAATATCAGTATAACATGTAGAAAACTACAAACATCAAGGAAATACATATAGCATAAAAGTAAGCAATGTGGAAAATGAGACAAAAATCTATTTAAGAAAATTTATGAATATCAAAATTTTACAAGGACTAACCAAGAAACTAGGAAAGTAGCATAAGAAAACAAATACGACAATAGAGGCTAGTGTATTTTGAAAAGAGTTTACGTACAAAAATACTTTTAAGTAAATCATTAGATTAAAATAAACTTAGTCATTAATTGTGAAATAGTTCAGAAATCAATGCAATAAAGAAAACATAGTTAATGGGTACTTTATAAATGGATTCGATACTCCGAATTCATCAATGTAATAAATGGTAAAAAGTCACAAACCCATTTGATACTACATGACAAAAATTAGCAATTTAATAGTTCGAGAAATATCTGAGAAGGGTATATAGTAAAAGAGTAGAAAACATAAAATAATTCGGTATACAAATTAGTATCATAAAAAAAATAATTTGTAAGGTAACTTTAATAATTATACATACAATTTGAAAATTAGGTATACATCGAAATACTTTCGAATTATTCAGTAGGGCGAGAAAACCAACTTACAAAATTACATACTCGCATAGGCGAAAAATTATAGAGGTGAAATAAATAGCATGATATATGAAAATTATAAATAATTTGTAGCAGTAAAACAAGACATCGTAGTAGTGAAAACGTACTGTTGAAAATAGTACGAAACTAGTTATATAAAAAGTATAGACAATGAAAAAAATGATTTTGTATGTAAATTGATATCATAAAGTAATTTGTAAAGTAAATACAATAATCATATATGTATGATAACAATAAAAAAGGCAAAAATCCAAATAATTTTGATTTGTCAAGTAGACCAAGAAAATCAGCATACGAAATTATGTATATGCATAGACGGAAATTATAGGGCGAAACAACAACATCATGATCCAAAATTCATAAATGATGTGTAGGAGAAAAATAATATATTATGGTAGTAAAAGTAGTAACAATGCAAAACTAATTATATAGAAGTGAATCATGAATTATAACAGAAGTATAATAAATAAACTGTTAGGTGAGTAGCCACCAAATTTAAAATAGCAAAATACAATAAAGTTGTATGAAATACTAACTCACATAAAATACAAAGTACTACGAAGAAGACAGCAAGATAGTTGAGATTAAGCGGTAAATACACAAGTTTGATAGATATAAAAATCAGTATAAACAGGATAATGCTAGGTTGCAAAATATTATAAAATAATATAAGCTAGTACCAATGAAATAGTTATAAGTGAATATTATAGAAAACAAGGTAGGGTTATCTAAGTATAATATTTCCTTCTGGTTTAGGTTCGTCTCACTGGTATCCAACAGCAGACTTGCCTATCTTGTTCTCAAGTTGCATAATTGCTCCTATGATATCCGGTTGCAATTTGCCTTCTGGGCATTCGGTTGCAAACTTTACCTCACCGACATCCAGTTGCAGTTTGCCTTCTGGACATTCAGTTGCAAACTTTGCCTCCCCGACTTCCAGTTGCAATTTGCCTCCAATGATGTCTAGTTGCATATTTGCCCTCTCGACATTAAGTTGCACCAAAACGGAAGATGGAAAGATGTAATCTCCCATGTATACTTAGATATGGGATGTTTAATAAAGTATGGGGTTATGTTTTTTTTTTAAAAATCAATGATGCAGAAAAGATTTTACACAACAAAATATCAAAATAGGTGTATAGGATATATCATACATAGAGGGTACTAATTAGTAGTAATGAAAAAAATTATTTATAACACTAAAATAATGTAAAATATATGCACAGGTCGGAAAAAAAATTGAAAATAATAATGATGTAGTGTAGTAATTTAGGACATTTGACACAAACAATTATGCATAAAAATAGTAATGTAATAATTGGAAGACAGTGAAATTATATGTATAGTAAGTATCTTGAAATACATAAGAATTCAATGGAATCAAGAATCTAAAGACAATTTAAAATTAAAGGATAAGGAAATAGAGAATATATGCATTATATTAAAGAAACGTAAGTTACAAAATTAACAAATAAATTAGTAGATAATATGTACTAACATTGAATGCAGACAATAAATCAAATTAGTATGTTGTATCTATACGAATAAAATATTTCAATCTTGTTAAAATATAAGATACTGAAAGAATATCGTATCACAAAATCAAATCATGAAAAATGAATGCATATAAGCAAAATTCACAAGTAAAATTCAAAATGTAATAAATGAAGAAAATAATAGTTGTAATATAAGTTTAATAGAATGCATGAAGTAATAGCAAATATAGACGGATGATCATAAAGTGACATAAAACACGAAAGACAAAACTGAGAGACAATAAAATAAGTTCAACAAAATCAAGACTAAGGAAAATAGACAAAATACTAGGCTTTGAAATGATTTAATAGTATAGGAAAATATTTATTTGGAAAATATTAAATGTTGAAAAGTACTATGATGAAAATCCATATAAAATAATTTGAGGGGAAAGTGTGTCTATGTGTAAGGTATCATGAATGATGGTTCAAAGCCAACCACGCTTCCACTGCGCCACTCTGATACCCAGGAAAAATGAGTTCGTATACAATCTCAAATCAATGTATACGAGGAGAACATCATGAATGAATTTGAATGTAAATTCAATAACAACTTCCATTCATGACTCCAGCCATCCAATAGGGAAAGGAAAGAGAAACATCAGCCTATAGAGCAACACAAATGTAAATCACTTACATTTAAATCTCTATAAACTGACCTCACACTCTAATGTCCACTTCTAGGGTGTCGTTCCTTATAAATTTGTACTACTTAGAAGCATGGCTCTAATACCACTTGTAACGCCCCGAATCCCAAAACAACTGAATTCGAGAGTTCTACAGGATCTGTTCACTTCTTTCGTACAATTTTACAAGAAAATTAAAAACTTTTATTTCAACAATGATTACATCAGAGTCTTTTACATCAATACACAGCGGAATTAATAAAATACAACAATAATGAATGTACAATTGTTACAACTTTAACATTTAAATATTCAACAGCATCAATTCTCTTTATATCTTCATGTAACTCCATTTCCTGCATATAAAACTGTGGGCGCGTCAGTTGCTTACAACTGACGAAATATTATACACGACCATCCTCTCTATGCCGGAAACAGTATAACGATTCTCAAATGCTTTAGCAAACACAAACTTGATCACAAACAAAGCTACAAAGGGACTATCCTGTTGATGTCGTGTGGTGCGGTGCACTTAGTCCTTAATGCATTTTCTTAATTTACATGACACTAATGCGCACTTGTTCGGATTCTATGCATCCCATACTACATAGGTCCGAGGGCAAGCCTCTTAATCGTTCTTCATTTTTGTAGGGTTCAATCCCTCGCCATGAATTAATCTACTCCTGTAACTACGGTGAGTATCCTAGATGGTCTATGAGTACAAGCACGTGTCCTGGACCGTGGAGGGGAATCCCGCGCCATGTCTTGACTCATTAAGCATGCATTCTGCGGCTCACACACCCTGCACTGTAAACTCTAGTTCTCATACTTATGTTTTCTCTCACTTTCATTACATCTCCACTATGTATTTATCTGTAATTTCGGCAAGTGTCATAGACGTTCCATGATTACAAGCACGTGTCCAAGACCCTGGAGGGGAACCTCGCGCCATGTCTTGACTCATCAAGCATGCATTCTGCGATAATTCAGCCTCCTCCCTGAACACGATCCTCTTGCCGTCACCAAACATCCCACAAGCGTCGCCAAGATCCCGATCATTCTGGAGTATATTGCCCACGCCATGTCTTGACTCATCAAACATGCATTCTGTGGATCACATCCGCATCGTAGACTCGAGGCTCCCATACTTATGTTTTTCTCTTACTTCCATCACAGCCTTACAATGTACTAATTATTAGAATCATGAATAAAATCAAAGCTCTAGAGTTAGCCTCTCCACTCAACCGGACTTATTCATTCATTTCAACATGACCAACCTTGGTCTTTCTTTTCAATATTCATTTCATTTCTTTCCAAATGCCGGGGGAGACTTAGCTACTCTTTCATTTCAATTCCAATTCACAAATTCTAACATAATCTGAGCATTCACAGCTCATGAGTTCATTTTTTTCATTGCCTCAGCATATCATGATCTTAGCTTTCATATTCATGTAATTCTTCATTCAAAGTATGACTCGTTTCATGTAAATTTCTCAATTCAAACTATGATTCATTTCATATAAATTCACTTCAGCAATAAAAAGAGTTCACCAATATCCAGATTCCCAATCTTTACCACAAACAAATCATAAGTTTTCAGGTATATCAAAAAGTACTCTGGACAGTCGACTTGGAACTCTACCAGTCGACTTATCCAGTCAAATCCAGTTATTCATAACCACTCGGGAGAGTCGACTGCTGCACATGGCAGTCGGCTGTTCCGCAGTGTTCCACTTCAATTTAATTTCTTTGTCAATTTCATCTTCCATAACCTTGTGTGCATTCCACAATAAAACTCAATCAAATCTTGATAATCATAAAATATCGTATTTAAACTTATTTAGCTTTCATTTGTCAAAATCAACTTCAAACTCAAGAACCAGAAAACAGCTCGGTTCAGTCGACTGTGAAGGCAGTCAGTCGACTGTCCTACCGACGAAAATTAATTTTTAACACATACCAGTCGACTGTGGAAGTAATCAGTCGACTTTCAAATCCACAATTTGCATCTTTGCATACATTTTCGACCTTTGAATCGATTTGTACTTCCATATACAAAATATAATTTATTTCCAGAATATATTCCTTTTAAAACATTATCATATATATTATCAATTCCCAAGTTTCTCTTTTTCCAATAAAAAATGCATCAAAACATATTTTCCAAATAAACTACTTTCTTTTATCAAAATCACTTTACAAAATCTCTATACTCGTATAAATAACATTTTGAGGTTATAATCACACTTCTTTACCACATTCTCAACATGCATCAATTTATACAATCACTTCAATTCTAGTATCTCAACTAGCAATCATAACAAGCATGACAATTTGCATTTACCATGATCAATCAAGATTTACCGATTCATTTCTATATTAACTTGCATGCAATCAATTCAATTTCAACCAAATAAATTATTTATCATCTATCATGCATTTCTACTCCTAAATTAGAAAGCATTTAAGAAACACCCACCTAAATTGAAAATTTGTTACCCAAATGAACCCCTAGAATTAGGAGCTCCAATTGCAACTCCTCGAAATCCGTGCACCAAAGCAAGCCTCCAAGCTCCACATCGGCAAGCATCCATCATCAAGAGCATCTCCATCCCCACTCCATTCGGCAACAACAATGACAATCTCCCATCTTCTTTCATATACACGTACTATGTATGTACACATGTCTACATATATGTATATGCACACATGGAATGGTATGGTGGATATATATACAAAAGCAATGAGGGGTTTGCTGCTTTTCTTTTCTGAATGGGCAGGAGAGAAGAGAGAAAAGAGATGAGAGAAAGAGAGACTAAGGGTGTACTTTTATAAGAAAGTAGTAGGTAGTTATAGCAACCACCTCCCACATGAACTCCACTCACCCCATTATAAAAATTGTAACTTGTTTTCCCTCCCATTTCAAAATCAAAACTTCAGAATTTTCCCTCCTCTAAAACAGCCCGGCCCCAAAAGTGTGCACATCGCACGTGTGCACGTGCACGTGCTTTGTGTACAAAACAATTTATTTATTTAATCCCTTTAAAACAACTTATTTAAATTTGTAATAAATATGTAAAATTAACTTAAAAATTATACTTTTCATGCACAATAAAATGGAAAGAAACATTTCATGAAAATTTATTTTGAAGGAAGAACGCGCTTAAACACGTGCACCAAAACACGTGCGTCGCCCGTAAAATCTCAAAAATACAAAAATTGATTTTATGAGCCGAAAAATATTTATAATCAATTGGAATGCAATAGAAAGTATATTTAATATACATATTTGATAATATACTCAAACGTACAGAAAACACGTGTATTGCACGTAGAAATTTATTTTAACTAAAGATAGTCAAAAATTGAATTTTCGTTTACAAAATAAATTAAAACATGTTTATAAAAATAAATGATTGAAATTCATTGAAAACTTTGCACGTAACAGTGGAATACCCAAAATCGACACGTGCATCGATAATACGTAAAAAGCACGTAAAAACTCTAAGATTGAAATTTTGCATTTGAGTTGTCTCAAATGTGATTTTTAAGAATACAAGATTGTATAAATAATTGGAATTCAAAATACATATCAAAATGCGTTATGGATATGATCAGTAATAGTACAAAATGCACGTGCGTAACACCCGAGGGCAAAATTGTCAATTAAATTTTGCGGGGTGTTACATTGGTGGTGGCCTATAAAGTTTCTATGGGCTTAGAATTAAATAGATTAATGATTGAAGCCTATAGAAGTTCTATGAGGCTTAGGCATTAATGTGCATTAATTGAAGTGTGCATGCATGGATTGCATGGTGATGTGGGCTAGGTTGGATGTGGGATGAGTCCCACATCGTCCATAGGAAAAGAGAGAGTGTGAGTTATATTATGTTGCCTATGAACAAGGGTCACCCAACGGTTAACCACCCTTTTGTGAGGCATGCCTGCGGTGGGCAGTTATTAGGATTTTATTTGTTCGCGTATTGTGCGTACGTGTAACCGCGTGCACAGCTGAGCCGGGCTCGGGGCGTTATAAATGGTATCAGAGCCAACTTTCGACACCGATTGTGGGTCAAAGTGGGTTAGAGGTATGCCTGGCTTAGGACAGTACACTGGTAGAGACCAGGGACAGTACGCTAGTAGGGTACTCCACTCCACATTGGCTAGAAAGGCGGTCCTGTATTAGCTTGCGGGTTCCCGGCTCAGCGAGGACGCTGAGTTCTTTAGGAGGGGTGTGTGTAACACCCCCTACTTAAGCGGGTATGTATATAATATTATATATAGAAATATATATAATAATATATATATATAATAAAAATAGAAATATGGGGTTGGTGGTGGCCTATAAGGTTTCTATGGGCTTAGAATTAAATAGATTAATGATTGAAGCCTGTAGAAGTTCTATGGGGCTTAGGCATTAATGTGCATTAATTGAAGTGTGCAGGCATGGATTGCATGGTGATGTGGACTAGGTTGGATGTGGGATTAGTCCCACATCGTCCATAGGAAAAGAGAGAGTGTGAGTTATATTAGGTTGCCTATGAACAAGGGTCACCCAACGGTTAACCACCCTTTTGTGAGGCATGCCTGCGGTGGGCAGTTATTAGGATTTTATTTGTTCGCATATTGTGCGCACGTGTAACCGCGTGCACAGTTGAGCCGGACTCGGGGCATTATAACAAGTAACAAGTACCAAGTGTTAAGTATCAAGTATCATGTACACATAACAAGTATCAAGTATCATGTACAAGTAACAAGTATCAAGTATAAAGTATCAAGTATAAGTAGTAAGTGTCACGCAAGCAGGTAAACATGTAACGGGCAAGCATGTAACACGTATTCATATATCATGTATTATGTCATGTCAAGTCTTGTATTTATTATTATCTAGGTAGCACTTCATGCATCCCGATTTTTACTACATGGTTGCTACATTCAAACAATTTCACTTTAGATTTCAAAGTGGAACATAGAGGGCAGTGTACTCAGGGATAACCTCTCAAGTAAACAAGTATCAAGCTCCAAGTAACCAAATATCATGCTCCAAATACCAAATATCAAGCTCCAAATAACCCAAATATCAAGCTCTGTGTCAAGAGTGCAAGTGTCATGTAATCACGTGTCAAGCTCTAAATAACCAAGTAAACAAGCTCCAAATAATCAAGTAAACAAGCTCCAAATAACCATGTAGGATCTATGAATCCTCTTCCGAGTACACGTTTCTGTATTTTCCACAATTAGATATTTCTCTTTAACCACGACTTAGTTATTTATTATTATTACCAAACAGACATGTGCGTGTACAAGACATGGCAAGAATAACATGGTATGATCAAGTAACAAGTTCAGGTTGGAAGATAAACAGGTACAGATGACAGACAACTCATAACAGGATAGCACAACAAAAAATTCTAGTTCAGGACAGCAAGACAGTACTGCACTAAATCTGGAATTCCCGTTGCTACAAACATGCAAATCTGGATCCGTCAGAGAATCTTGAAAATAGACTCCCGGTCGAATCCAGCAAATTTATATAAGTCATATGGTATTTCACAACAACAAGTCTCAAAAAAGAATTGTATCCAGAAAACACGTTCAGCCAGAAATTAGAAGTTTGTATTCAAAGTCAGGAAAATAGCATGAAAACTCATTAATTAAATCCACAAAAAATATAGGGTATTCCCCTATATGTTCATCATCAGAATATCAAGTTTCATAATTTTCCAACAAAAATAGTTTAGTCAACAAAAATTAGAAAACGTCGAGATGTAGTAGTTTTGTAAATCTGGAATTATAAATAATGCAGTACAAAAACAGCAATATCTCACAAACCATAAATTAAAATCCAAATCCGCCAAAAGGGTGGTAAACTAGATACAATAGGCTAACTTTCATATTCACAAAGATTTTCAAGTAGCAAGTAGAATTAGGTCGGAAATCAGGTTCCTTATTGAACAACAAGAAAAATCAGCTAGTATAGTAATTGTTTGGAAACATAAAATAGCTTGTAAAACTCATCAAATAAATCCATAAAAGTTTATGGTTAATCTCAATCAGGTCTAGTTATAGTGTGCAAAATATTGGATCAAAATAATACTTTTAACATTATGATAAAAATAGATTACTCTTCAGAATTCATAGAAAACAAAATCTGGAAATCTCTCTACACCTCTGTAGTAAAATAGAAATAACTCACAATCCATAAATCGAAACTGAGATGTGTCAGAAGGGTTGGAAAATAGACAAAATTCTCTATAGTTCAGGTTCACAAATAAAATTCATATACTGACCTTAATAGGGTCTAAAATACTGATCGAAAGCAAATTAACAGAAAAGTACATAATTATTCATCGAACATAAAATCATCTAGTTCATGTGAAACTCATCCAAATCAGCCCACACATGAAATATAGTGTACTAGATGTCCAAACCACATGGTATAAGGTATTTTACAAGTCCACGACAGGTTATAGCACGAATAACACATCAAGCACACGATATCACAAAATAGCATGTGTATATATTCAAAAAGTGGTTATCCCTAGTTGTTTCAAGTCATATATGTCGTGAGGCAACTATGGTAGAATCAACACAATAGAGACAATATATAACAAAGGATTCACACACGAATTGTCTCTAGAATACAACTACACTACATGCAGTATTTAGTACTTGTATTACACAAAGAAAAGAATACAAGTTACTTGCCTGGAGAAAACAATGAAAATGAAGCAAAAGCGAGAATAACGGGAACGGATCCCGGGCACGAACACAAGGAACAAATGGTTCACGAACCAATCACGAACACACGAACAATGAATCTGGATGAGATGATTATGATCACGATCGGACCGGACGGCCAAGATCAAGAGTTCAAGATCGATCAGATCAGATCAGATCAGATCAGATAGCTGACATCGAAGATGAAGATCAAGATCAACAAGATCGGATGGTCCAGATCAGGTGATGGAGATCATGATGATCAATAGATTGGATGGCTCTGGATCCACTTGATCACAACAGACCAATTTGCCACCACACAAATAGGGACAGCTGGGGGGAAGCTGTTGCTACTGACTCGTGTCGGAGGGAGGCACGGCAGCACTGGATGGCGGCCGCAGGACGACGACTGGCACTGTCTGGTGCGCGACAAGAGGGCCGCGACACAGGGAGGGGGCACCGGAGGTCGGGATCTGTCATTGTGGAGGCAGGCGATAGGGCGGTGCGAGGGTGGCAGCAGTAAGAGGGCGGTCGGCGCTGTGGTCGTGGCACGACTGGAGGAAGAAAAATAGCGCAGTAGAGGAGCACTGCATTGGCTGTTCGGCGTCGCTACAGTCGAAGGCGAGGAAGCAAGTGGCTTAGGGCGCTGGTGGGTGGTCATCGAGGCGATGCTCCGACAGGGAGGCTAGCATCGGGGATCGCTGAAAAGGTGGGGGAGAGTTCGGGAGATGACAAGGCAGCTGACGAAGTAGGGTTGAGTAGGGGATAAAACAGGGGTGAATATAATGTGGGTATTAATAGGGTGGGTATTAAAGGTGGGTTTCGGGTGTAGGGTTTCTTAATGGGTATTTGGAATAATGGGTTAAACAGGGTATGGTTTTATTGCATTTCGGGTTTGGTTAAAATGGGTAATGGGTTTGGGTATTTGGGTTAGAAATCCAATAAAAATATACAATTAGGATTTTATAGAAATACTAATAATAATAATAAAAACAATAACAATAACAATAATAATAATAATAGTATTGAAAATAACAGTAATGGTAATAATAATAGAAATCAAGGTAATAATAACAATAATAAGGTTTGTATAAAAATCATAGGAAATAGTTACAAATAAAGTTATTGATAAAAAAAGGCTTTAATGGGAGATTCAAAAATACATTATAACAAAAAGAATTTGAAAGCGGAAAACTAAATTTACAAAAATTTTAAATACAAGAAGTACACGTATTTGCGAAAGCAGGGGTTACAAATCCTACCCACCTTACAACTAAATTTCGTCCTCAAAATTTACTTAGGCGGTACATAGGACAGGGCAAAAGCAAACTTGGGAAAGGGTAACAAAACAGAGAATTAAAGGGTAAGGAACAAAGCATTGGCACCACCAGAAAAAGAAAGACGAAGTAAAAAACAATGAGGTCAAATGGAATGCATGAAAGAAAATAAAAAGTATCAAAAGGAAGGAAACAACACAAGATAACAAAGCAATAAGGGAATAGGCAGAACTGGAATCAAAGAGAGAAAAAGACAGGGAAGAATTGAATCAAACAATAAATTGGTGCATGTGGCAAAATGGAATGCAAGAAAGAAGTAACTGATATAAAAAATGAAGAAGAAACAACACAAGACATGCAAAATAACAAAGCAAGGAGATCAAAAAATAGATAGAGCTGGAATCGAAGAAAGGATGGACAAGGAAGAGATGAACCAAGCAAATGAGTCAATGGATGAGGATGAATGCTACGGTCAGAGAAGCAAACAGTGCAGGGAAGGAGAAACAACAGGAAAATCCTGGGACCTGTGGGTTTTGGGCCCACAGTGCTTCTGCTGCGCCACTCTGATCGGGAAAACTCTGCCAATAGCATCCAGCGATGCCAATCAATGAACCGAGCAGAAAATAAAAAGAATAAGACACCAGAATCAAAGGGATACGGGTATGAAAAGAATGGATTCATACCCAACAAGAGGTCAATCAAAGAGGACGAATGAAAGAGACGGAATAAAACAAGTAATCATGGGATTGAATAAGAAGGGATCAAAATAAAAAGAATAAGACTAGTATCCAGATCAATGTTGATTATAATTCATTCATACATGCATGGTCTGTGTAATATTGAGCTAATCCCAGATCAAACCAAGCTTGTCTAATATATCAGTCAAACTAATACATTAGCCAAACCTGGGCTCTGATACCACTACAAACCTTATCACTCCCCGCTTCCCAAAAAGAGAATACAGAATATGGATACGTGACTAACCCCAGCAAATGATTTTCATTATCCATAAGCTGTCAGGATCTTTACAACATTTCACAATGAGTCGGAAGCAAGAAAAATCAACCAAGCATGCATATATGAATCAAAATACCAACAAGAATACTTGAAACCAAAATAATTATAATCTCAAATAATCCTGATCTGAATAAGTCAATAATCCCGGGTCACATTGCCTAAATACAAATAAATCCAAGTAATCAAGTACAATTGTTCAAATAAGCGATAACAAATAATAATAGCAAAATTCCAGCAGCTAGTATCTCATGTCACCAACTCCATTTGGCAACTGTTCTCCAAAATCTGCAACTTAATAAATTGCACAAAAAGGAAAAAGAAAACAAACTCCCGTCAATGCAAGTTACGGGCCGCTTGTAGTGCAGGATACAAGTACATGGGAAAAGATAACTAATAACATGGAATATGCATGATAACAAAATATAATAACTAGCATGGCAAAATGAACAAGTGTAAGTGGCATGTATCAAGTGTCAAGTAAACAAGTATCATGTAAACAAGTAACAAGTATCAAGTGTCAAGTATAAAGTATCATGTATAAGTAATAAGTATCAAGTATCATGTACAAGTAACAAGTATCAAATGTAAAGTATAAAGTACAAGTAGTAAGTGTCAAGCAAGCAGGTAAACATGTAAAAGGCAAGCATGTAACAGGTATTCATGAATCATGTATTATTTCATATCAAGTCTTGTATTCATTACTATCTAGGTAGCATTTCATGCATCCTGATTTTTACTACATGGTTGCTACATTCAAACAATTTCGCTTTAGATTTTATAGTGCATCATAAAAGGCAGTCTACTCAGGAAAAATCTCTGAAGTAAACAAGTATCAAGCTCCAAGTAACCAAATATCAAGCTCCAAATACCAAATATCAAGCTCCAAATAACCCAAATATCAAGCTCTGTGTCAAGAGTGCAAGTGTCAAGTAATCACGTGTCATTCTCCAAATAACCAGGTAAACAAGCTCCAAATAACAAAGTAAACAGGCTCCAAATAACCAAGTAGGATCTATGAATCCTCTTCCGAGTACACGTTTCTGTATTTTCCACTATTAGATCTTTCGCTTTAACCCCAGCTTAGTTATTTATCATTATTACCAAACAGACATGTGCGTCTACAAGACATGTCAAGAATAACATGGTATGATTAAGTAACAAGTTTAGGTTGTAAGATAAATAGGTACAGGAGACAGACAACTCATAACAGGATAGTACAATAAAAATTCTAGTTCAGGACAGCAAGACAGTACTGCACTAAATCTGGAATTTCCGTTGCTACATACATGCAAATCTAGATCCGTCAGAGAATCTGAAAATAGACTTCCGGCCGAATCCAGTAAATATATATAAGTCATATGGTATTTCACAACAACAGGTCTCAAAACAGAATTATATCCTGAAAACACGTTCAGCCAGAAATGAAAAGCTTGTATTTAAAGTCAGGAAAATAGTATGAAAACTAATTAGTTAAATCAACGAAAAATTTGGGGTACTCCCCTATATGTTCAGCATCAGAATATTAAGTTTCATAATTTTCCAACAAAAATAGTTTAGGCAACAGAAATCAGAAAACGTCGAGATGTAGTAGTTTTGTAAATATGGAATTATAAACACTGCAGTACGAAAACAACAATATCTAGCAAACCATAAATCGAAATACAAATCCGCCAAAAAGGTGATAAACTAGATACAATAGGCTAACTTTCATATTCACAAAGATTTTAGCAGCAAGTAAAATTAGGTCGAAAATCAGGTTCTTTTCTGCACAGCAAGAAAAATCTACTAGTATAGTAATTGTTTGGAAACATAGAATAGCTTGTAAAACTCATCAAATAAATCCATAAAAATTCAAGGTTAATCCCAATCAGGTCTAGTTATAGTGTGCAAAATATTGGACCAAAATAACACTTTTAACATCATGATAAACATAGATTACTCTTCAGAATTCATAGAAAACAAAATCTGGAAATCTTTTTACTCCTCTGTAGTAAAATAGACATAATTCACAATCCACAAATCGAAATCGAGATCTGTCAGAAGGGTTGGAAAATAGACAGAATTCTCTACAGTTTATGTTCACAAATAATATTTTATATACTGACCTTAATAGGGTCTAAAATACCGATCGAAAGCAAATTAACAGAAAAATCCAGAATTATTCAGCGAACATAAAATTGTCTAGTTCATGTGAAACTCATCCAAATCAGCCTAAATATGAAATATAGTGTACTAGATGTCCAAACAACATGGTATAAGGTATTTTGCAAGTCCACGACAGGTTATAGCATGAACAATACATCAAGCACATGATATCACAAAATAGCCTGCATATAAACATCCAAAAAGTGGTCATCCCTAGTTGTTTCATGTCATATATGTCGTGAGGTAACTTTGGTCGAATCAACACAATAGAGACAATATATAACAGAGGATTCACACACGATTTGTCTCTAGAACACAACTACACTACATGCGGTATTTAGTACTTGTATTACACAAAGAAAAGAATACAAGTTACTATCCTGGAGACGACGATGAAAACGAAGCCAAAGCAAGAATAACGGGAACGGATCCCGGGCACGAACACATGGAACAAACGGATCACGAACCAATTACAAACACACGAACAGCGAATCTGGATGAGATGATCACAATCACGATCAGATCGGACGGCCAAGATCAAGAGATCAAGATCGAGATGATCGGATCTGATCAGATCAGATCGGATAGTTGAGATCAAAGATCAAGATCAACAAGATCGGATGGTCCAAATCTGGTGATGGAGATCATGATGATCAATCGATCGGACGGCTCTGGATCCACTTAATCACAACAAACCAATCCGCCACCACACAAACAGGGTCAGCTAGGGGAAGCTGTCGCTGCTGACTGGTGTCGGGGGGAGGCACAGCAGCACTGGATGGCGGCTTCAGGGCAGCGACTGTAACGCCCCGAATCCCAAATACACTGAATTCGAGATGTTCTACAGGATCTTTCCGCTTCTTTTAGTACAATTTTACAAGGAATTTCAAACTTTTTACTTTACATCAGAGTTTACATCATTATTACATTTACATTGCACAGCGGAAGTAAAATTTACAATAATGAAACAAATGTACAACAACATTGAGTAATCTTTAAGCATTTGTTCCTCTTTAATCTTTATCACGCCATTTATCCTGCATACAAAACTGTGGGTACGTCAGTTTATTCAACCGACGATAATTATACATGGCCATCCTCTCTATGCCAGAAACAGTATAACGATTCTCATTTCTTAACAGATCACAAACTTGTTCACATATCAAAATAAAGTAAAGGGGAAAATCTTAATGATGTCGTGTCGTGATTGTGCACTTAATCCTTAATGCAATTATTTATATTAGATGACACTAATGCGCACTTGTTCGAATTCTATGCATCCCATACTATATAGGTCCGAGGGCAAGCCTCTTAATCGTTCTTCATTGTTATAGGGTTCAATTCCTCGCCATGACTTAATCTACTACTGTAATTACGGTGAGTATCCTAGATGATCTATGAGTACAAGCACGTGCACTGGACCCTGGAGGGGAACTCCACGCCATGTCTTGACTCATCAAGCATGCATTCTGTGGCAATTCAGCCTCCTCCCTGAACACGATCCTCTTGCAGTCACCAAACATCCCACAAGCGTGGCTAAAGTCCGATCATTACTGAGTTGTGCCCACGCCATGTCTTGACTCATCAAGCATGCATTCTGTGGCTCACACACCCGCACCGTAAACTCTAGTTCTCATACTTATGTTTTCTCTCACTTTCATCACATCTCCACTATGTACTAATTATTAGAATCATGAATAAAAATCAAAGCTCTAGAGTTAGCCTCTCCACTAAACCGGACTTATTCATTTCATTCAAACATGACCAACCTTGGTCTTTCTTTTCAAATTTTCATTTCATTTCATTTCCAATGCCGGGGGAGACTTAGCTACTCTTTTGTTTCAATTTCCAATTCACAATTTCCAATTTGAGCATTTCCAACTCATGAATTCATTTCATTACCACAACATATTTCCTTTATCATATTCCTAGCTTTCATATTCATTTAATTCTCAATTCAAATCGATGATTCATTTCATGTAAATTCATGCAACAACAAATAGAGTTTACCAACATCAACCATAAGATTCACAACTTTTAACAGAAACCAAATGAGATCTCTGACATATCAGAATATTCTGGACAGTCGACTTGGAGAAAGTCCAGTCGACTTGTTCAGTCAAATCAAGTTCTTCATAACTGCTCAGGAGAGTCGACTGCTGCACATGGCCAGTCGGCTGCTCCAAAATTTTCCATGTTTAAATATCATTCACGTGACAGTCGATTGTCATTAAATCAGTCGTCTGTCCTGGGTTTCAACTGTACATTTTCATACTCAGCCCAGTCGACTTGCTACTTGCATTAAGTCGGCTGAACATGTTAAATTTCAATTTAAAGAATCATCATTCCTCTCTGTTCTTCAACTCGCATGCATCATTGTGTCACATTATAATATATTCATACTACATAAACATGTAATTTCTTAGCTGTTCACTAACATCACAACATATAATTTCACATAACTAATGTTTTCTTTCCTCAAGGGAAATGTTAAGCATGCACTTTCATTTACTCATCATTTACTTGCAGAGATGAATACTAAATCTCAATTTAGCACACTAGAACATCACAATAAAAATACTTCGTTTCATGGAATTTCTGGACAATTCATAATTTAATTCAATATACCGGTCGGCTGTTCACAACAGCAGTCGACTGTTCGGGCTATTCCCAGTTTTACTAATTATCACTAGTTCTTTGTCATCCGTTCATGTCTCCTCAGTCATATATAACATGGGGAAAATGAATTTAGCAATCATTATATCACTTCAGTTTGTACACACGTACCCCATTAAATCTTCTAACAAATCATGAGAAAACATTCGCCTCGTACCAGTCGACTTGTCCACATGACGGTCGACTGTACAGGCCCATTTCGTTCTTATTTAAAGTGTCATTACTTCATTATTAGTCCTTCACAACTTTCATCATAAACATACACAGGGCAATCTAATATATTTAAACTTACTTTTCACACACATGGAAACAATCATTATTGCCATAACATAATTACTATGTTAGAAGTCCTGAGAAACACCCACCTTATTGACGAAATAAACGAATCCAGTAAAGCTCCTTAATGCGATGCACGACTCCTTGCTCCTTGCTCCTTGCTCCACACCGAAGCTCTTCTGTAGAGACGATCGGCCTCCAAAGGGACTCTCACTCACCAAACTCTACAATATATATTTCTTCTTTCAAGGAATCTTAGTGTACAAGATGTTTAGGAGAGAGGGGTATTTATACACAATTTTTGGGTGAGATGGAGGGCTAGGATTTAGTAGATAGTTATAGGGTCAAGGGCTAGGATGAACTAGGGAGTTATAGTAACTACCCACACTCTAGATAACCACCCATGACTATATCCCACTTCTTTTCCCAACCGGCCAAGAAGGGTGTGCTCATGCACGTGTATATGAAATGCACATGCATGCACTAGTCACCATAAAAGAAACTTGTACAAAATACAAAATAAAAAGTCTTTAAAAAATGTTCCACATTACAAGTTGTAAATAAAATAGAATTGAACCCATGGGCTTTAATTAATGGCCCAAAACAATAGCTAAAAAAATAAAATGAATGAATTACATTTTGGGCTTTTTATCTAATTAAAATAAGGCTTTTGTACAAAATAATTGAAAGCACAAATTGAAATATCTTTACTCATCTTGATGAAAATATTAGCCAAAATATTACTCGTGCACACTACGTGCCAAATAAATAAATTTTCATTAATTTGAAAAATCAGGGCATTACAGCGACTGGCGCTGTCTTGTGGCGCGACAAAAGGGCCGCGACACAGGGAGGGGCACCGGTGGTCCGGAGCTTTCATCGTGGAGGCAGGCAATAAGCAATGCGAGGGTGGAAGCAGTCGGAGGGCGGTCGGCGCTGTGGTCGTGGCGCGACTAGAGGAAGAAGAACAACGCAGTGGAGGAGTGTTGCACTGGTTGTTCAGCATCGCTGTAGTTGAAGGTCGAGGAAGCAAGTGGCGGAGGGCACTGGTGGGTGGTCGTCGAGGCGATGCTGCGACAGGGAGGCTGGCATCTCTGCAAAGGTGGGGGAGAGATCGAGAGATGAGAAGGCGGCCGACGAAGTAGGGTTGAGTAGGGGATAGAAC
Organism: Hemerocallis citrina; assembly: GCA_017893485.1. Taxonomy (NCBI): domain Eukaryota; kingdom Viridiplantae; phylum Streptophyta; class Magnoliopsida; order Asparagales; family Asphodelaceae; genus Hemerocallis; species Hemerocallis citrina. The sequence goes on along the minus strand of CM030367.1, from coordinate 182,731 downwards.
AGGGGTGAATATAATGTGGGTCTTAATAGGATGGATATTATGGTTAAAGGTCGGTTTCGGGTGTAGGGTTTCTTAATGGGTATTTGGAATAATAGGTTAGATAGGGTAGGGTTTTATTGCATTTCGGGTTTGGTGAAAATGGGTAATGGGTTTGGTTATTTTGGTTAGAAATCCAATAAAAATATACAATTAGGATTTTATAGAAATACTAATAATAATAATAATAATAACAGTAATAGTAATAATAATAGAAATCAGGGTAATAATAACAATAATAAGATTTGTATAAAAATGATAGGAAATTGTTACAAATAAAAGTTTTGATAAATTAAAAAAAAAGGCTTTAATGGAAGATTAAAAAATACATTATAACAAAAAGAATTTGAAGGTGGAAAACTAATTTACAAAAATTTTAAATACAGGAACTACACAGAAAATACATATTTGCGAAAACAGGGATTACAATAGTGGTGAACTCTACAGATCGTGACCTCGGCAATAATTATCAATAATCCATAACTATAATTAATCGAACAATAAAGGACCCTTCTACGATTACAGTCTCTGATTGTTTACTACCAAGTCGACCCCTAATACCCCAGCTTGTTATTATTTTATTATACTCAAATGTGGACATTCAATGAGTATAGAATTATCTAGACGATGTCAAGGAGGTGTCAAGGCTATGCAATGTACGGTATAACTAATTCTATTCACTAGATGCAAAATCAAACATGGCTATGCTTAATAATACAAAAATACACATTCTGGAAGGCAAGATGTTGCTGTAAAAAAACCAACTTTCACGTTGCTACAGGAAAGTAAACCAGGTTCCGACTGGGGTTCTGGATACTAGACACCCTACCGATTCCAACTGATATTCATACGACATATTATAATCACAATAACTATGTGTAAAATTTTATTCTTTACTGGTTTTGTGTTCAGACAGCACGTTAGGGTCAAATTCTTATATATAAAAGTTGGTTGTCTAATCATTTAAAAATCTTATAAATATCATAATTTAGTTCTTAATAGAGTTTAGTAATAACACGATTAATCTCATGTCTAAATTCTTAATTTAATCTACTATTTCAATTAATTAAACATGGTAATATATTTTCAGACTGCATTCTGGAATTCAGACGTTATTCAATAAGTTTTAAGTTATATTATCAGAAGCTAGGTTATTATTTATTCTACTTAACGTGATTCTAGTTTAGGTTCATGTACTATATGCATATGATGATGGATAACATGTCTTAGAATTGATTCAAGGATAAGGCATGAAAAGAAAACCACTACTTGGTTTCACCGATGAATCCGTAATAGTCTCTTTGATTGGTATCAAGCAAAATAAGATACGATAACGAAATAGGAACTACTTGCGGAGATCAAAAGAATTCTTAACCTAGAACAAAAATTTGGTTCACGAGAAACTTGCCTTTACACACGTGCGATGATAATCAACGGAGAAAATCAGCGGCACAAAACATGGGCCACGGCAATGGCACGGGCAACGGCAAGAGAACAGTAGCAAGACACACGGTTGTAAGGGGACTTCGGGTGTTGGGCAGCAACGGGGGTATCGATCGGTACGGGTGCTGGCGGGTCTGAGGTAGGGAGGGGAAGGCGACGACAATGGCAGGGAGATAATGTCGGGGACGGTGATGGGTGCTGCGCGTTGGGGTGCAAGTGGTGGCTTCGAATGGAGTAAGGGATGCAGCAGCGGCAGGGGCATCGATGGTGTGATCGATGATGAGGGGGACTACGGGATGGTGCTCAGTGGTGTTTGGGGCTATCGAGCAGGCTGGCGTGGGTTTTCGGGGACTGTGGTCGGGCAGGTGATCGAGGGCAAGGTGCAGCAATGGCCACGAGGGATGGTCGGGAGGCTTGCGACGGTGGCGGAGAGGGCGCTCGGTATGGTTTGAGTTGGTGATCAGTACGGAGGTGCAATGGAGGAAGAAGAAGAAGGAGAAGGTGAGTTAGCTGCTGATGAGAGATTAGGGTTTAATTATTAGGGTTAGGGATTAATTAGTATGTATATGAGATTAAGCCATTGGGTTTCGGGTTAACTGGTTTGGATCCAAAAGAAAAAAATAATAAATCAATTAATGGGTTTAATAAAAGAAATCAAATAATAATATAATATAATATAATAGATGAATTAAACACCCAATACACAATAAATAAAATAGAGTGTACTGAAAAATCAGGGTTCAAGCCAAAAGAATTTGGATGATCAAATGAGAACAAATGGGTTTAAAGAATACTATGATTTATTATCAATGTTGCTGCTGATTGTGGTGTGGGACTAAACAGATGAATTTGTGGATTCTTCTGGAAACAAATAAGGCAAACCTATTGACTTTCACCGACGTTTGACTGGTTTCTTGCCGCTGCCGTTGACCTGCAAAAATTTCAATACACCGGGAAGGATCCCGGCGACGAATCCTCTGACGCTCAAGTCAGTGATCAGGAAGATTATGAAAAAGCATTTATGTGGAAAAATATTGATTACCTTTTTATGGCGGGGGAGAGAGGGGTATGTATAGTCACCTTAAGAGACAATTTAAATATAATCATTTATCTCTATGTCCTGGTGTTTTTGGATAATAAGTAGAGTTTAAACTCGTTTCATGATAAGAGAGGCGATTTAAACTGCCTCTTAGGGATAATCACGAATTTGAATTACTCTTTAAGTGTTTGGGTTGGTTTGTAACGGGTTGCTACCCGTACCCAACAGAACAGACCCGTTCTCGGGTTTCTGGACTTTGAAGAAAGACCCAGTTCCCATTTCAGACCCGTTTGTAGTGAAAATTACCGTTTTACCCTTGAGAGCTTTAAGATTCGTGTCCGGTTTGAATGGTCTCGATTTAATCCCATTTTTAGCCATACCACAAGCCCCCTACTCCCGAAGACTGAGTTTAACAGCCTTTGGGGAGTAGTTTTCTTGTTTCAATGGTGTACGAGATTTTATCAGAGTTCTTTAGGAGCTTTAGAATTGCTCACGGGGCTTAACAGCGTTCAATTGAGCCTACCTCATGTTCAGATGTGTTGGTGGGAGCTCTGGATTTTCCATTGATTTTTCTAATTTTTTTAATTATTTTTTGAATCATTTATTCTGTTTTGCGAAGTAACTATCTATTTTCAAATAATATTAATTAATCGTTCTAATTAATAATTATTTATCCAGGAGTTCAAAAATATTTTTCCCGAATTTATAATTATTTTTTTGAATTTTTAATTATTTTCGCAATTTTTAAACAATTAATTCAAATTAATAATAAAAATAGAAGATTTAATCTGGAGCGTCGATTACGTCGGTGGCATGATTTTCTGAACGTTCAGACGGCTGATCTTGCGCTAGCTGATGTGGCTCGATTTGAGCGTTCTGATCGTAGGCGCGGATCGGGAGGCAAACGTTTTCTCCTCAAGCGGGGGTTAGTGGAAAGAGCACTCTGCGCAAGTTACCGAACCCCCTGGGTACCTCGACAGGCTGACACATGGCGTGGTGGTGGTCGAAGTCAAGGAGGCTCGACGAGAGCTGTCGAAGTTCATCGAGACTTCGTGGAAGTGACAAGTGGCGTTGTTGAACGCCATTTCTCGCATTTTGACGTCGTTGGCAAGAATGCTCGCCACATGTTGCCGAAGTCTAGGAGGACTACGAGAGGGCGACACGTAGCATCGTTGACCATTGATGGTTGACTAGTCAACACCATTTCTCTCATTTTGACGTCGGTGGCAAGAAAGCTCGGCACATATTGCTGAAGTCTAGGAAGACTTCGAGAGGGAAACACGTGGCATCGTTGACTAGTCAACACCATTTCTCGCATTTTGACGTCGGTGGCAAGAATGCTTGGTGCATGTTGACGAAGTCTAGGAGGACTTCGAGAGGGCAACACGTGGCGTCGTTGACCGTTGACCAGTCAATGCCATTTCTCGTATTTTGACGTCGGTGGCAACAATGCTCGGCACATGTTGCAGAAGTCTAGGATGACTTCGAGAGGGCGACATGTGGCGTCGTTGAACTTTGACAATTAACTAGTCAACGCCATTTCTCATGTTTTAACGTCGGTGGCAAGAATGCTCGGCACATGCTGCCGAAGTCTAGGAGGACTTCGAGAGGGCAACACATGGCATCGTTGACTGTTGACCATTGACCATTCAATGCCATTTCTCGCATTTTGACATCAGTGGCAAGAATGCTCGGCACATGTTGCTGAAGTCTAGGAAGACTTCGAGAGGCGACACGTGGCGATGTTGACAATTGACCGTTGACCATTCAACGCCATTTCTCGCTTTTTGATGTTGGTGGCAAGAATGCTCGGCACAAGTTGCCGAAGTCTAGGAAGACTTCGAGAGGGCGAAAGGTAGCGTCGTTGAACGTTGACCAGTCAATGCCATTTCTCGCATTTTGACGTCGGTGGCAAGAATGCTCAGCGCATGTTGCCGAAGTCTAGGAGGACTTCGAGAGGGCGACACGTGGCATCGCTGACCTTAACTAGTCAACTCCATTTCCCACATTTTGATGTCGGTGGTAAGAATGCTCGGAACATGTTGCCGAAGTCTAGGTAGACTTCGTGTGGGCGGCACGTGGCGTCGTTGACCGTTGACCAGTCAACGCCATTTCTCGTGTTTTTATGTCGATGGCAAGAATGCTCGGCACATGTTGCCGAAGTCTAGGAAGACTTCGAGAGGGCGACACGTGGCGTCGTTGACAGTTGACAGTTGACCACTCAATTGTCTTGGTTTGCCCCACTCTTCTTGTCGTCTTGCGGTAAATGGGCCTGACCTTTGCCCTCATGGGGGCCTTTTAACCTTGGTGAATGTGCCAAAGACTTATCTCCATATAAATCTCCACCCCACCCCTCATTTTCTCACTCTCTAAATTTTTACTCAGCAATTTTTTACTGTCTAACGGGAGCTTCAGACGGAATTTTCTGTCTCTGGTGATCTTTTCCGGCTGTTGCTGTCAAATCAAGATAATTTTTGATAACTTAGCTTGCATTTTAGAGAATGTCTATCGTTCTTTTGAGGCAGGAGATCTCCCCCATCGTCGACCTTGAGTCGACCTTTAGTCATGTTCCTATAATCGACGAGGGTAAGGCCGTGGTTGGGTCTTCTTCGGGGGTAGTGGAGACTATTGTCGAGATGGAGTGAAGAATGGGAGAGTTTGGCAGGTTTCCCGGGCCCGTGACTGGGCTCCAAAGAGTTCGGGATCTTCGGATGACATGGCAGAACATATCGTGTACGGTCTGGGACGGAGTTTCGAGGAGAATACGGCTTGAGAGACTTCGAAGGCCAACATCACCGTCTCTATTCTCTCCGAAATGGACCTAACATTGATCCGGGAGTGCTTTCAGATCCCGAGCGAATTTGACTTGATGTTGCCAGGACCCGGTGTGATGGCCAACTCGCCGATGCCAGTAGACATGTGTTTTTGGCCCGTCGACGCCTTCTTAGCTGGTGTTCGATTACCTATTCATCACTTTATCGTCGAAGTCCTACGTTGGTACCGATCAGCCCGGTTCATTATATGCTTAACGTGTAGAGGCTAATTAACGGGTTCATCCTTCATTGCCAAGCCGCTAGTTTCAAGCCTCGATTAAGTGTGTTACGACGGTATACCGGGTACACCAGCAGCACAAGTCGGAGTTTAGGTTCTACTTGTCTCCGAGGCATGGTGCAAAGCTCGGCAGCTGTCCCAACTCGATAAAAAATTTGAGGGAAATATACGTTCTTATTCGAAGCCGAGAACCTTGGTTCATCCCGACTGCTTGTGTCGAGGAAATTTCGAAGAGGGTGAAGGAGAGTCCAGTTCTTAGCCCCGAGGAGGATGAGATCGTCCAGACGCTCCTTGATCGACCGAAGTTCGATTTGAAGCACTTGACTGAGGAGGCACTCTTCAGGGGGGTCTCAGCCTTATAAACCCCAGTACGCTTTTTATCATATTAGTTCAGCGTATATATATATATATATATATATATATATATATATATATATATATATATATATATATAACTGTCGAATCTTATTTTCCCTTAACCTCGACAATCTCCACCGTTGCAGAATCGATGGACTTCGACGAGATGCTAGCGGGGCGCAGTGTTCTGGGCCGCAAGGCCCCTAAGAAGAGGAAGAGAGTAGCTAGCAAGGTTTCTTCGCCGAAGCCGAAGTCTTTTGTCGCCGCTGTGGAGCAGTCCTCGAAGGCGGTTGAATCGATGGACTTCGACGAGATGCTAGCGGGGCGCAGTGTTCTGGGCCGCAAGGCCCCTAAGAAGAGGAAGAGAGTAGCTAGCAAGGTTTCTTCGCCGAAGCCGAAGTCTTTTGTCGCCGCTGTGGAGCAGTCCTCGAAGGCGGTTGCAGTGGTCCAGTAGCCAGAGGCTTCCGTGACACCGTCGGTCTCAGTGGACATAGGGGCCTTCCCCATATCGGATGCCTTGGGCTTGGAGGCACCTCCCCTAACTGTCGAAGCCGAGGAGTTCCTGATTGAGGATCATAAGCAGATATTCATCCCCGACTGGCAGGTCAGGAAACTGGACGGATTCCTCAGTAATTCGTCCTCATGTATGCATGCGGTTCGGCATCTTGCTACTCCGAAGGACAAGGCCGCCTTGGAGGCGGGGACGGTTGGCAACGATGCGCTCGAAATTGCTCGAGCTACTATGTCGGTTAGTTTCGTGTCATCCCGGAACCCTTTCTTTTTGCCAAGTCTTGGCTTCCTTTTTTAGCTCGACATGATTGAGGTCCACCTTTTATGCATATCACTTGCCACTTCGGGCATCTGATGGAGAAGATGACCGAACAGGAGAAGGAGTTGAAGCTTGAGACCGTGAAGGCTCGGTCCGACAGAGCTAAGATGGCCAAGGACCTCGAGCAATCGAGGGTTCAGGTCGAGCTGAAGACCTCAAGGGTGGAGCACCTCGAGGCGGTTGTTGCCAAGTTGGAGGTGGACAACGCTCGGCTATTGAAGGAGCAAGAGCTCGCCGTAAAGGACAAGGAGGAGGTTGTTGCTTCTGCAAAGATAGCGGAGGCAAAAGAGGCTGAAGTCCATGCGACGGAGATGGCCAAAGGGTACCTCTACGTGAACATGGCGAAGGCGTATGCCTGCGCTATTGACCAAGTTCGGGAGGAGTTCCCAAATGTTGACTGTGCCGGATGGTGTTTGTTCCCCGACCCTGTCCCCAATTTTGATGTCGTCTCGGAGGAAGGCAAAGAGGACGAGGAGATAGAGGAGGTTGAGGTCGTGGCCAAAGATAGAGGCCGACACAGCTTTAGGGATTATGCTGTTGGATCCTGTAGGCTAAGCAACAAACACTAGAGGGGGGGGGGTGAATAGTGTTAATGAAAATAAATTGCGGAATAAAATTATTTTTCTCGGCACAGTCGACCTAGTTGGGAACCAGTCGACTGATATAGCCAAATTAAAAGAAACTTAATCTCTCGATGCAGTCGACTTATCTGAGAGACAGTCGACTGATAATATCAAACAAAGAAAATATAATAACTCGGTTCAGTCGACTAATAGATAAGCCAGGCGACTGAAGAAACAAAGAGTAACAGATACAAGACTGATCAGTCGACTAATACGAAGCTGAGTCGACTGTACAGACTAGATTTGCAGAACTTCAATAAATAAAAGTAAGTGCAGAAACAAGACAACCAATCACAGAGTACACAAGATATATCCTGGTTCGGTCCTCCCGACCTACATCCAGTCCCCAAGCAACCCACTTGAGATTTCCACTATTCTTGAAAAATAAATACAAGAATACCCTACGGCGTTCAAGACAACAACCTTGTCTAACCCGTAGTCCTTTCTCTCAACCAGAGAAAGCAGACCCACTCTTCAACCAAGAGTGAAAAGACACCGACTCTACAACCAAGAGTCAAAAACACTCTCCAACCGAGAGCAAGAGTACAAGAGGAATTTTACAATCAACCTATAGCCTTGTTGTATGTGTTGATGCACGTGGCTAAAGAATTAGGTTGACTTCTATACTCAGTCCAAAGCGAATTCAATGCTATACTGGACTGAGTGTAGAGAACCAAAGTATGTGAACTTGAAGGCTTTGTTCTTCACAGAAAATCACTTAAATTTTTCTCAAGAGTACTCGGGTGTTTATGTCAGAAAATCAAGTAAGTCAAGTAAGTGTTTTTGTTTGAGAAGAAACTCTATATAAAGAGTTTTGTACTTCTGAACGTTGGAAAGCAGTTACATAACTGTCAACCAACGGATCAAACCGTTTGAATTTGAAAAAGTTCGTTTTTGAAAATCAGAAAACGGTCAAAAAGCTCTCGATCAGTCGACTGGGTTGCCATATGAGTCGACTGATCAGAGTTTGAATAATTTTAAACAGTTTCGTACTTATCAGTCGACTGGCATAGGCTTAAGTCGACTGGTACTTAAAAGCTAAAATTCTTCAAACTGTTTTGACTTATTTTGAGGGGTTTTTTACACATTATGAAATTGTTAAGTGTGTGTGTGTGTGTGTTGACAAGGCTTTACATCAGACTAAAGACTCAACAGGAAAGTGCATTACAATGTTTACAAGACACAACAATATAACACATTTGAGCTTTGGGTCTTGAGTTGAATTGAGTCTTGATCCTTGTCTTGAGCTGTATCCTTGAAAGCTTGTGCATTTGTTCAGCTAGAATTGTCTTTTGATATGTATACTGCATTGTTAGCTGTAATATATAAACACATGTTGCACTGTGTTGTGATCATCAAAATCAAGAATCAACATATGCCCCTAGCGATTATTGCTGAAGCACCCTCTATGACTGGGGATAATTCGAAAGAGGTCGACCTCTGACTTTATTGTACTTTTCATTTCCTTTTTAGGCTTAGGTGTTTTGTATTGAAGCCTAATAGCGGACTGGCCACCGCTTCTTGTACCTTTGTTGGAGTTAATGAAATGTATCTTTTGGGACAAGTGTATTGTGACTTTGGACTACTTGTAGGCCTACTTAGAATCGCCTCGTAGGAGCCTTATTTAGTTGTAGAGCCATCGCGTAGTTCTTTTAGACTTAATGATTTACGCTTCTTCTTTGGTTGACTTTCCCAGGGTAACGAATCGTCTCGTCTTCGCGCCCAGCTCCGTGTCACTAAGTTGGGACTTGTTGAATCTCCGGAGAAGCTCTCAAAGACAGGGTTGGAGCTCTGCCAATTAAGATTGGCCTTAGCTTGCCGAAATATCGAAATAAGGCGTTTCAAGGAGATTCTCCAAGAAGTACCCCTTGAAGGGGGAGAGGTCGGCTCCTCGATGGCTGCTGGCAAAGCTTCTTGACTAAATTTTCTTTGGCACTCCTTATTCGCAGTGACAACTGACAGGGACGAGCTGAAGAATTCTTTATTCGAGGCGACGTCGGAGAGAGACAAGCTGAAGAACGTAGTGCTTGAGAAAAGTTTAGAAGCGGCTCATCTGCGGAGGACCATCTCCGAATTCTCACGAGGGGGGGGGGGCACGAGTGGGATACCCCGTTTGAAGTTCAGAGTAACAAACGACTCCCTCAATGTGCAAATTGTCGAATTGGAAGTGGAGAATCTTCACTTAAAGCGACTCTCCGAAGGGAGCAACGTCAGGAGTACTTCTTACCTGCGGGGGGAGTATGCTCTGGGGAGATCATTTCGTATGGCCCTTTGCATGCCAAGTGCTTCGCGGAACCCTGGGGATGCTCCAAGCGGAGTGGCCGGCTCGTTGAGCGGAGCATCTGTCAGGGTGACGGCTAGGTCCATGGGTCCTGATGGTACCATTCGGCTCGCAGGCTTGGAGGTCCCCTTGGAGGCCACGAGGGAGGGGTATGGTGCTCGTCATCCCCGGTTATCTTTTAATAGAAGTTTACCACTTCCTAGGAGGAGTAAGAGCGAGACTTGTTGTTTTCTGGGAGTCTGTAGTCTTCAATAGGGCTTGTATCTCCATCTTTGGCGGAACGAAATGTTTGTAGCATAGTCTTTGAATAAGACTTGTATCTTGACTTTGAATGGAATTATTTGTAGTATTCAAGCAATGTTTTATTTGATTGCATCTATCGATTTTGTTATGAGTTTCTTTCTCTTAATAACATTGTGTGTTCAAGAGAGTTTCAACAGTTGTGCAAGCAATTTCTAATGTTGAGTTACTTCGCACTTGCTTGTTCACAAGAAGCTAAAGTAGCATCGAACCAAGTGTTGGACTCCGAACTCGTCGTTAAGAGAGTTTCAACAGTTGTGGGAGCAATTTCGAATGGTGAGCTATTTTGCACTTGATTCTTTGCAAGTAGCTAAAGTAGCATCAAACCAAGTGCTGGACTCCAAACTCGAGGTTAAGAGAGTTTCAACAGTTGTGGGAGTAATTTTGAATGGTGAGCTACTATGCACTTTCTTGTTCGCAAGTAGCTAAAGTAGCATCAAACCAAGTGTTGGACTCCGAACTTGTCGTTAAGAAAGTTTCAACAGTTGTGGGAGCAATATCGAATGGTGAGCTACTTCGCACTTACTTGTTTGCAAGTAGCTAAAGTAGCATCGAACCAAGTCTTGGACTCCGAACTTGTCGGCAAGAGAGTTTCGCATTTAGAGTGTACGCTTCGGGGCGAGACAAAATAGAACATTTAGAGAACAGGTTTTCTAAGAAATAAACTGATTTTATTACAAAGGACTAAGTGGCTGCTTCTGAGTTGCAAGTCATTATTACATTTGAAAAAATCAGCTAAATAAGAAGAAAAACAAACTTAGAAATGCTATAGGATTAGAAGTTGCTTGGAGCGGTGTTTAAACACCCTCTTGGTACTTCAACAAGTGTTCTGCTGTAGCGCCCCAAATCCCCATACCGGGAACCTGAGACCCTACTCCAGGAGTCGAACTTCAAAATAGCCAAATCACAGAAGTACAGGAAATTTAAAACTGTTATTCCATATAAATGTTACATTTACAAGTGTTACAAGGTCCAAATAAAAATTACAATATTTACAACGATATAACAGTACTTGTATATGTCCCTTGGATCCTTGGACCAACTCGAGCTTCGTGGTACCAGTAGATCGGCTCCGGATACCTACAAGGTGGGGAACGTCAGTACTTCGACTGACGCAAAGCTGGTGATAACAGCGATCCTCAAAAATTCAATCAAAATCAATAATTTATGCATAATAGAAAGGTGATGTGCCAAAACAAGGGTTTAGTTGATTCGGGTTCTGGTGCAGTGTTATGACATGACCTTAAGTCTAGATGCAGCAAACTCACATGCCTAACTTCTAATGCAAGCAAGACTTTGGAGCACGAATGCATCCCATACTACATACGCTCACAAATCTAGCCGTCTTTCTCCACAATATAGGGATGTGAGTTGTACACACTCCAGTTCATCGACTTTGGAGCACAAACCCTCGCCGTGCACCCCACTCTTGTTCACACTCCAGTTCCCAATAGATTGTCCATCGCCCAAGGAAATTGCAGCGGTCGGTCTAATTCCGCCCTGAGTGCCCAAGTGGTCACCGCCAGTTGGTACCCGCGCACGGACCTCCTCAGAAACCGCGTTGAACCTGGTCCTTACGACCCTTGGTTCCACATGTCCACTCATGGACTCTCGCATGCGTGTTCACCCCTGGCCCGTGTTATGAACATATATATACCAAAAACACAAAACACAAACCCGCGCTTTAGGGACATGAGCACCACGGGAGGTCAATTCCTCCGGGCCTCCTGCACCTTACTTCGGCGAAACTTTGGGAATCAACAGATCGAGATACGAGCCGGGGACGCAATCCATGAGCGGCCGAGAACGTATCCCTATGACTGGAAGATACAACACCGACTATGGTTTACTAGGACTAATGCAATTTCTCAACCCCTTAATAAACCATTCTAACCCCTACCTTACTCTAATTATTTCGGGTAAGAATTAGCTGCTTCCACACTTGCCTATCAGCCTCTGGCCCCTGGCGACACCGGTCCGGTTCGCCACTTCTCCAACTTAGACTCGTCCAGCATAATGGCCTACGCCTGCCGCTACCCCGGCTGAAAATATAAAACTGCCCCGTGAGTCCCTGTTGTGCTATCTAGATGATCTAAACTAGACACAAATTAAAAACCTCGCAAGTGTACGAATCGTTTATAGAAGCGTAGTGACGAGCAAGGGTCGATCCCACAGAGATTGTAGAAATTAACTTACTAACCAATAAAACAAAAATAAGGATCGTAATGAATTGTTCTAAGGAAGAGTAGAAATTAAAAATTGTATCGAGTAGTTCTGAATCACAAATATCTCGTAAGTAGTTGGGCTTTGATTTCCACCTGTAGTTAGTAATGCTAAGTCACCTTCTTCACTATTCCAGTTACTCATGTTCGTTCCTTTAAGGGCATGGTATCTACTCCTTAAAGTATTGTTTCCCTAGCCAAGAATTAGGCATGATATCTACTCTAATTCGTTTCTTTCCTTAAGTATTTAGCATGGTATCTACTAAGTTGCACTTAAAGAAAACATAATAACAATGGAAACGAACAAACACTCGAAGTTCGAGAAATTGGTATCAGATCTAGATCCTTCAAGTTGAGTAAACCAAGAACCCCTAAAGATTCCTGTGTTACAAGTTATGAGCACGAGATACGGGTCATCTCTATGCTCATATAACAGATTCAGATTTATAACATGCAAACTTGATAGTCTCAGGTTCTGTATGGCAGTCGACTTGCTGTCACTCTCAGTCGACTGCTCTTAGAACTTCTGAACAAGTTTGTCTATTATAAATCTATACCAATACTCTCAGGTTTAATCAATAAGTAACAGAATAGCATTCAGAAGAATATAAGCATTACATAACTACGGTTTCAATCTACCCAACTATGAAATTAGTTCCACATAATAAAACTTTTATTAACTAACAGTTTCGAATACATGATGAACATTAAAAACACTAGAAAGAGAAGAAATAAACTGATATAGTTCGGCCAGATAAGTCGGCTGGCTGTCACACAGTCGACCGGCCGTTCCTTTGCTGAATACTTGATCTCTTTCTTCTTCGATGCTGATAAAATACTTTTCTTGGTTTATGACTTGATGATTCAGAAATTCCGTCTCTCTTTTTTTCTTTTTGGAATAACGCCTCTTGTTGATATTTATAGAATACCGGAAGAGAATTAGGGTTTTGCCTCCTTTCCCAAAAAGTCCTATCTTTTTATTTATTTCCTTCCTTATTTGATTGGCATTCCATATCTTTCTCTTTTCTTCTTTATTTCCTTATCTGCTAACCACGTGCTCTTGCCAATCCCCTGTCTCTAGCTTTGATTTGGAGGAGTTGTTATTCGCATATAATCTAGGTTCGGATAGATTTGGATTTAGATGAGGGCGGATCTTCAATTATCTTATCTTTTTACTCCGCCGAATACCAGTCGACTGGCCTTGGAAGCAGTCGACTGTGCCGAGACATCTGTGGCTTCATGATTCCTCAGTCAAGTCGACTGATTTTGGGGAAGTCGACTGTGCCGAGCCCCAGCAATCTCTCTGTCCGGTCGACTGGTGAAGAGTCAGTCGACTGTTGCTCTGCAGTTCCCAGTATATCATCCTCTCAGTCTGTATTAGTCTGGAATCTGCTTCGTTTTGCTGCTTTTGGTTGTTTCCTATGGAAAAGAGAAAAGAAGAGTAAAATACCACATATAAAGCATTTAAATGTCCAATTGCAATAAGATTATTGCTCCAAACTGTGAATATTATTGAGTTCATCAGCCCCACTCACTGGCATGCTCGGACGTCCTACGCTCGGCAGAAGTCTAATAATATAGGCTTGATAGGTGCAGGGTATCCTTTATCCTAGTGACTAACTCGAGTCACACATCCCACTCCGGGAATCAACAACCTCAATAACAGAGATCAACCATCCCTAGACACGAGTCACCGACTCAGCTCACCCACAAGGGAAAAATGCTTTCACAACCCTTAGTCCAAACCCAAACTAAGCGACCTACGGGTTTCTGCCCGAATCTCAAAATGGTCATAACTCTCTCGATACAACTCCGATTGGAGTGTACGAGCCCAACCTGGAAAGGTAAGATCCTAGGCTACAACTTCCTAGTTGATCACGAGCTTAAATTCAAATATCTAAGTCCTCGAAATAACTTCTCAAGCTCCAGCCTGCGTGCTTCCTGTGCACGGGCTGCACCATACCAGTAACACAAAATCCTACTCGTTCATCAGAACAAAACAAAACCAATTTCTATAGAAGGGTGTGGGTGTCCTCAACAACTCTCTAGTTGGTCATGAGTCCAAATTATACCATTAAGTCACCCTAACACACTCATCTATCATTGATACACCAATTCAAACAATTGGTCTCTCCAATTCAGAACACTCAGCTCTACTCTAGTCCACTGTCCAGTCTTACAAAAATCATAATAATTCAACCGTTTGCTGGAATTGCCTCAAATTTGTTTTGTTGGAAAGGTGTAGGTGTCCACTAAAACTCTCTAATGAGTCATGATCCTCAAAATGTGCCCCTAACAAGTTTCAAATTCCCAATCTTTATTGAGTATCAAAACTGGCTGAAAACAGCACATTGCTTAATCACAAAATCATAGTAAATTGCACACTTGTCCAAATGACATAAAATTTATGATGGTATAACTAGACATCATACCCAACATCATGCAAAAGATCTCATGTCAAAATTCCAATTATACAGTGAGTACTGCCTATTGCAAGTTAGCACAGAAACCATCAAGTTTTCTAATTCAACATCAGCTACTGGTTATAGAACGATTTTTCTCATGTCTATAAACTCATCCAAATAATATACTGATTTTTTTACATAATCAACATGCATGCTTCAATAAATCATGATCAATAGCATGCTTCAATAAATCATGAAAATTCCTACAATATTAGCCATCCTGTTTATCTTTTTCTGAGTCTGCCTTACGACACAGATCCATCTCACGATTTTATTAACATATCAAATGATCATAGAAAAATCTGAAATAAATCATGAATGATTCTAACACATATATGAAAAAACCCTTTTAATTTCATGGTCTAATTCATCATATTTTGCTCTCGGGAAAATCTACAAAATGGTACTCTGAATTAGTTTTTCTAGTTCAATTCTGACTTCAACTTCTAACCTTTAGATGATCAACCCTATGCATCCTACCATACATGCATGCAATCAAAATCAATTAAAAGACAAGAAAATCAAGTTTAGAGAAACTTCCCATTCTTGGTTGTAGTAGTGGAAGGAACTTCTTCAAGCTTCTTCTCTTGGAAATCTCCTCTTGATCTTTCTTCTTCACTTCCTTCTTCCTTCTCTCCTCCTTCTCTTGAGGTGTTTTCTTTCTAAAATTTCCAGAGCAAAAGGGAGATAATGAAGTGGGAAATGAAGGAGATGGGAGGGGTATAGGCCGGATTTGACAGGGGGGTAGGGTTAGGATATAGGTGGTTTTGTAGACCAAAACCATGACTCAAGCCCATTGGTTTTGTGTTTGTTATGTTGGCTGCCCAACATAGCCCTTAACGAGTTCCAACGAGTGTCAGACAAGTGGTTTAACGAGCGCAGGCAACCTATATTCACTGTAGTATCATATCGTGTTATATTTGCATGTGCGTCGTGCCGAAAACTAGCGTTTATACTAGTATCGGTCCGTCTCGTTCTCGTGCATCTTTAGAATGCAACTCTCCCAAGAACCGTCCCGTAGCCCTAACCATCCACCACGATAGCAAAATCAACCCATAATACTACAATCAATTGCACGCATACTAACAATATATATACACATATACATATATTCAGGTATCGTACAAAACGGGGTGTTACATCTGCATTCCATGTTCTTGGTATTCTCTTGCTCCCGAGGTCTTCAAGTTGAAAAGTGCCAGGGCGAACAACTTTAGAGATCTTATACGGTCCTTCCCAATTAGGAGATAGTTTCCCTTTCTTGCTCGGGAAAGAAATTGATAGTTTTCTAAGAACCAAATCTGCTTCTTTCATATTAGTGGGGCAAACTCACTTGTTATAAGACTGCTCGATCCTATGTTGATAAATCTCCAGACGGGATTATGATCTTTCTCGAATCTCATCAATGAGGTCTAAGTTGCCCCGAAGCTGGTTCAAATTTTGCTCTTCATTGAATGGAATCAAGCGGGGAGAAGGTAGGCAAACTTCCAGTGGGATGATGACCTCAGAATTGTAATTAAGGTTGAAGGGAGATTCTCCTGTGGGGGTCCTCTGAGTAGTGTGATAGCTCCAAAGCACATTAGAGAGTTGCTCGACCTATAATCCCTTGGCAGATTTGTCCAGTCTCTTCTTGTAACGCCCCGAATCCCAAATACACTGAATTCGAGATGTTCAACAGGATCTTTTCGCTTCCTTTAGTACAATTTTACAAGGAAATTAAAACTTTTCACTTTACATCAGAGTTTACATCAATATTACACTTTACATTGCATAGCGGAAGTAAACTTTACAATAATGAAAATAAATATATAACAACATGGAGTAATCTTTAAGCATTTGTTCCTCTTTAACCTTTATCAAGCCATTTACCTGCATATAAGACTGTGGGTACGTCAGTTTTTTTCAACCGACGATCATTATACAGGGCCATCCTCTCTATGCCGGAATAGTATAACTTATTTTCCATATTTAGCAAACACAAACTTGTCACATATCAAACTAAAGGGACTACCCTATTGATGTCGTGTTGTGATTGTGCACTTAGTCCTTAATGCAATTATTTATATTAGATGACACTAATGCGCACTTGTTCGGATTCTATGCATCCCATACTACATAGGTCCGAGGGCAAGCCTCTTAATCGTTCTTCATCTTTGTAGGGTTCAATCCCTCGCCATGACTTAATCTACTACTGTAACTACGGTAGGTGTCCTAGATGATCTATGAGTGCAAGCACGTGTACAGAAAACCTGGAGGGGAATCCCACGTCATGTCACGACTCATCGTGAAGAACCTGTGGCAATTCAGCCTCCTTCATGGCACACGATCCTCATGCAGTCACCAAACATCCCACAAGTGTCACCACCGGGACGGTACCCTAGAGCAGTATTCACGTCATGTCACGACGCATCGTGAAGAACCTGTGAAATACTCTCCGCCACCACGGTACCCTGGGGCCGTATCCACGTCATGTCACGACTCATCGTGAAGAACCTGTGAAATACTCTCCGCCGCAAATCCGATGGCCCTCACTCGTTTTTTTCTCCTACTTTTATCACATTTCCACTATGTACTAATCCTTAGTTTTTATTAGAACCATGAACAAAATCAAAGCTCTAGAGTTAGCCTCTCCACTAAACCGGACTTATTCATTCATTTCAACATGACCAACCTTGGTCTTTCTTTTCAATATTCATTTCATTTCTTTCCAAATGCCGGGGGAGACTTAGCTACTCTTTTGTTTTAATTCCAATTCACAATTTCCAACATTGAGCGTTACTAGCTCATAAGTTCATTTTTCATAATCATAATAGATTTTCTTTTTCATGTTCATAGCTTTAACATTCATACGACTTTGACAAGTTCTAATAAATGATTCACCTCATGTAGGTTCACGGAAAGACAGTTCGAATTTACTGTCATAACCAATAATCAACATAAGATTCATAACAAATCATAGAATTTCTGATATACCAAAAGTACTCCTGAACAGTCGACTTGGAGATCATCCAGTCGACTTGTTCAGTCAAATGAAGTTTTTCAATAATCGCTCGGAAGAATCGACTGCTGCACATGGCCAGTCGGCTGTTCCGCAGTGTTCGAATTTCAATTATCATTTACAGGGCAGTCGACTGTCGTTCAACACAGTCGGCTGTTCTGCAGAGTTCAATTATGTAATTTGTCAGGTTCAATACAGTCGACTGTTACACACATTCGGTCGACTGAACATGTTAAAATCTCAAATTAAGGAATCATTCCTTCATTCTATTCACACATCATAATTTGTCGCACTATCCTCCAACGAGAATAATTCACATTTCATAGTTGTCACATTATTCTCAAAATGAGAAATACTAACGAATATTCACAATTCGTATTTTTCATACATTTGTCACATAATATCACCTCAATCTTTACTATATTAATCTTCTTCATTTCTAGTTCTTTTTGCAAGGTATAATTTTCCCAAAAATACAAATATCAAATCATAGTTCTAATTACACACTTTATTCTCAAATCACATTTTATTTCATGCAATAATTCTCAAATTATCTTTATAAAGTCCCATATAATTTTAGGAAAATAGAACATTCAAGTTTATAAAAATTCATCAGTACAAGTCGACTTATACTGTAGTAAGTCGACTGTCCAGGGGGAAACATCCATGATTTTAAGAAAATAAGTTAAGCAAGAAGTTGACTTATAAAAGCATAAGTCGACTTAACTGAGTACATAGTCGACTTACAAGGTCCTAAGTCGACTTACCAGAAAATTTCTTTTTCGACATTTCTCAACAATTAATGCCACTAATCTCTTTATTAGCCAATTACACATTCATGGTTATAATTAATCCATACCAACTTAGACTTTTACTAATCAAATCACATACAATTGCACACCCACATTCCAATCAATCCATCGGTCAATTTTCTAATTAAATGTGTACTCCTATCAATTATTTTTCATGCATCATTCTTTCATATTTAACATGAAATTCTACTTTAGAAATATAGAAAATCTACCCATTTTGTTGAAGAAAGTACACCAGCAATCTCCTAGAAAAATGTCCTCCTTGAACACGTGCACACAAGCCTCCCAAGCACACCCGAGCTCTTCCAAAAACCGGCCCTTCTTCTCCTTGGTGTTGCAAGAACGATCCCACACACACTCAATCACAAAAATAATGCAACTAGATGATGCAATTTAGACTATAGGTTTGTAGAAAGTAATAAGCACAACATAACTAGCCATGGGAGGGGGTATTTATACTAAAATTTAGATGGAATGGATGGCTAAGATTAGAGTAGGAGTTAAGAACAAAGGGTGGAGATTTAAGGAGGAGTTACACAAACTACCCATGATGAGTAACCACCACACCATGATCCCCATCCAAAATTTGAGTTTCCCTCCAAGATGTAATCAGGCCTATGCATGGGAAAAAGTGTACTTGCACGTGTACGGGTAGTGCATGTGCATGCAACTAGGGCCCAAAATTTGTACATTTTATATAAAAATAAATTCTAATTTGTATTCTACATTACAAGTTGCATTTAAAAAGTAGTCCATGGGCTTTAATTTATGGGCCAAAATAATAATTTTAAAATAAAATAAATGAATTAAATTTTGGGTTTTAAGAAAAAGGCTTTTTTGTCTAATTAAAATAAGGCTTTTGTATAAAATAATTTGAAAACACATATTTAAATATTTATACACATCACAATAAAATAATTATAAGATTTAATTCAACCAAAATATTGCACGTGCACACTACGTGCAAAAATAAATAATTTTCATTAAATGAAAATCAGGGTATTACACCACTCCCTCCTTAGAATAGTTCCGTCCTCGGAACTACAGTCAAGAGCGAGAAACAAAAATACAACACTCACAACAAGAACAAAAGATACAAAGATACAATCAAGCGAAAAGCTCAGGATAGTCCTTCAACATCCTCTCCTCAGACTCCCAAGTAGCCTCTTCAACCAAGTGGTTTCTCCAGACTACCTTGACCATCGGTATCGTCTTATTCCTCAAGACTTTCTCTCGACGATCAACAATCTCGGCAGGAGACTCGATGTAATTCAGATCCAACTGCAAACCTTCCGGCACTTCAGGCAAATGATGACTCGGATATGGAATATAACCTCTCAGCATAGACACATGAAAGACATTGTGCACCTGAGATAACTCTTCCGGTAATTCAAGCCGATAAGCAGTTTTCCCGATCCTTTTTAATATCTTGTACGGGCCTATAAACCTCGGGGCTAACTTCCCGCCTTTGCCAAATCGAACCACACCTTTACTGGACGATACCTTCAGAAAGACGAAGTCACCGACCTCAAACTCAAGGTCCCTTCTCCGGTTGTCTGCATAGCTTTTCTGCCTGCTCTGAGCTTCTACCAACCTTTTCCTGATCAGAACAATCTTCTCAGAGGTTTGCTGCACAAGCTCAGGACCAAACAACTAACGCTCCCCAACTTCAAACCAACAAACAGGTGTCCTGCACTTCCTGCCATACAAAGCTTCGTACGGCGCCATCCCGATGCTAGCCTGAAAACTATTGTTGTAGGCAAACTCTACCAAAGGTAAATGCCTTTCCCAACTACCTCCAAAATCTAGTATACAACACCAAAGCATATCCTCAAGAATACGGTTGACTCTCTCGGTCTGCTCATCGGTTTGCGGATGAAAAGCAGTGCTGAACTCTGTCTTGGTCCCTAAAGCTGTCTGAAGACTCCTCCAGAAATGCGAAGTAAACCGCGCATCTCGATCAGACACAATAGTTGACAGAACACCATGAATCCTGACGATCTCGCCAACATACAACTCAGCCAACTTGTAAATCGAAGCAATGAGTTTCATCGCCAAAAAGTGAGCGGACTTGGTTAGTCGATCGACTATGACCCAAATCGCATCATTGCCTTTAGGACTCTTAAGCAATCCCGTAATGAAATCCATACTGATGTTATCCCACTTCTATTCCGGAATAGGTAACGACTGTAATAGACCTCCGGGTCTCTGATTTTCGGCTTTGACTTGTTGACAAACCTCACACTTCGCCACAAATTCAGCCACATCCCGCTTCAAGCCTGACCACCAGAAATGCTGTTTGATGTCTTTGTACATCTTAGTACTCCCAGGATGTACTGACAAAAGAGTAGCATGTGCCTCCTGAAGAATACTCTCTTTCAGGTCCGCCTGATTTAGAACGCACAGTCTATCTCCGAACCACAACACTCCATCCCTGATTTGAAATCCGGGCAACCTGCCAGCACCCACCTGCTCCTTCATCTCCAAGATATCAGCATCAACCTCCTGACTTGCAATGATCCTTGCATTCAATGTAGGCTGAAGCCTCAACTGAGCCAAAGATGCTTCCAATCCTTGTAAGACAACCTCAATACCTGCTCGGTCCAATTCCTCAATCAAATACTTCTGAGTTGTAATCATACTGGCTAAACTGCTCTTGCGACTAAGTGCATCAGCAACAACATTAGCTTTCCCAGGATGATACTTGATCTCAGGTTGCATGTCCTCGAGCACTTCCAACCATCTCCGCTGCCTCAGATTTAGATCCCTCTGCTGATATATATACTTCAAGCTCTTGTGGTCCGTGTACATGTTCAATTTCTCACCGTACACGTAGTGCCTCTATTGCTTCAGGGCAAAGATAATCGCAGCCAACTCCAGATCATGAGTCGGGTAATTCTTCTCATGCGGTCGTAGTTGCATAGACCCATAAGCGGTCGTAGAAGCATCGCTGTAAACATCATACTCAATACCTGCTCTAGGCAAAGCCAAAATAGGTGCAATAGTCAGCTTCTCTTTCAACTCCTGAAAGCTCGCCTCATATTGCTCAGTCCACTTGAAGCTCACATTCTTTTTGGTCAGTCCAGTAAGCGGCACTACTATCTGAGCATAACCTTGAATGAATCTCCGATAATATCCAGTCATTCCAAGAAGACTTCTGACTTCCTTCACTGTAGTAGGCCTAGCCCAATCTCTCACTGCCTCTATCTTCTGAGGGTCAGTTGCCACTCCCTCCTTAGAAAGGATGTGACCTAGGAATGCCACTTCAGATTTCCAGAAATCACACTTGGATAACTTGGCATACAACTTCTGCTCTTCCAGCTTCTTCAACACTGCAGCCAAATGCTCGGTGTGCTCCTCCTCTGACTTGGAGTACACGAGAATGTCGTCGATAAACACCACGACGAAAGAATCAATGAACGGCCTCAGAACTCTGTTCATTAAATCCATGAAGATTGCGGGTGCATTCGTCACTCCAAATGGCATAACTAAGAATTCGTAATGCCCATGTCGAGTTCTAAATGCAGTTTTGTGCACATCTTCAGCTTTCACTCGAACCTGGTGATATCCTGATCGAAGATCTATTTGGAGAAAACAGCTGCTCCTTGTAGACGATCGAACAAGTCATCAATTCGAGGAATAGAATACTTATTCTGAACAGTGACCATATTCAGCTCCCGGTAATCGATACACATTCTCATCGATCCATCCTTCTTCTTTACCAAAAGCACTGGTGCTCCCCAAGGTGACGCACTAGGTTGAATAAAGCCTTTCTCCAATAGTTCCTCAATCTGCCGTTTCACCTCATCCTGTTCCACTGGAGCCATCCTATACGGTGCCTCAGAAATGGGTGCACTTCCCGATTGAACAGTGATGATGAACTCTACATCACGATGCGGGGGTAACCCAAGAAAGTCATCCAAGAACACAGTCGGATAGTCCCGAACCACAGGAATCCCTTGCACTTCCACAGGAGTCTCTTCCTTGCGGATAGCTGCCACCAGCTTAGAACACTTTTGCTTCCCTTGGAAAGTGACTTCAGGTCCATCTGGAGCCTTCACTGTTACCGTCTTGATCTTACACTCGATGCTTGCACTGTACACCGACATCAAATTAATGCCAATGATAACATCGACTCCTGATATGGCTAAAAATGGGGTTAAATCGGAACCGTCCAGATTCGGCGCGAATCTTGAAGCTCGGGGGTAAAACGGTAATTTCACATATAAGCAGATCCAAAGCGGGTACTGGATCTCCTTCGCACGAGACCCAATAACCCACAAACGGGTCCACACCGATTGGGCATAGGTCCCAACCCGACGCGAGCCCAGATCAGCAAGAGACAAATCAGGGCCACTGATTTGACCAAGTCAACGGGCCAGATTTGCTCTCACCGGGAATCAAGGGGTTAGTTTCCTAAACAGACTGTGAGGATTTTTTTCCTAGCAGTTACACTGGGAATCAGGCCTCTAATCACTCCCCTGGCGACTATAAATAACTCCCCTCTGCCACTGTGACCAGGTTAATCACTTTTTCACCACCTTAAGCTCTTTCTTTAATCACCACTGGTTACTGACAAGAGCGTCGGAGGGTGCGTCGCCGGAATCAACCCCGGTGTCTCGCACTTCCTTGCAGGTTGCGGTAGGAGCAAGAAGGCTAGGATCAGCTGTTCAGGTTTTCTCGAACTCACAAATCTTATCTGTTTACCCCCACACCGAAATTAGCGGTAACAGATTGGCGCCGTCTGTGGGAACAACCACACGAACAGCCTCAGCCCCTCCCTTGTCGTCCTCTACAACCATGCCTCCAAAGAAGGTCAGATCTAGAGGTTCCAATCGCGGGACCAACCCCGCCGACCCTACAGAGGAAGCCCCTGCCAATCCTATTCCACAGCCCGAACTTCCTCCACCGGCCCCGCAGGGCCAACCTCCTCTTCCCAAACAGCAACCGACCAATGGCCTTGCCGGTCATAACGGTCGGAGGCAGAAGCAGCCCCTCAACCCGGACCATGTCTCGGTCCATAATGAGTCCTCGGACTCAATGGCTTCTCATCATCCCGACCTCCGCAACACGATCCTGAACCGCCAGAAAGACGAGGACCTCCACACCCACCTAGACGAGAGGCGGGCCCGGGAGGGAGCCTCCCGCCAGCATCGTGGTGAGCGGTCGCCTCACCGCCGAGACGGCAGACGGTCTCCGGACCGAAGGGGCCGAGCGGCATCGCCCGAGCGCCGAAGGAGGAGGCCACATTCCCCCGCGGATCAGCATCATCGCAGGAACAATGACGCGCCCATCACCCATGCCGAGTTCCTACAATTTCAAGACACCGTACTGCAGGCTCTCAACCTTCGGCAGAACATCCCAAATGCCCAGAGGGCTCCAACGCCCCCGAGGGCTCCCAGTCCTCGTCGCCGAACCTGAAGTCCTTCCCCGGCTCCCAGCCGCCAGCAGCAGCACTACAGTCCGCGCCGATCCCAGGACTACCGGCGCCGCAGCCCCCGCTCCCCTTCCTATGAAGAAGAGTCCAGGGGATCTTATGATTACCAGCGGAGGGACGATGCCCTCAACCGCCGTCTCCATGAGGTGGAGAGGCGCATTGGTCGCATGGACAGAGAGGAGGAGTCCCGAGCAGGAACCGTCCGCCCCAGCAGACCCCCTTTCTCTCGGTCGATCATGGAGGCCCACATACCGAGGGGTTTCAAACCTCCGCAGTTTGAAACGTACTCAGGGGAATCCGACCCAGTTGATCACGTCGAAAGCTTCAAGACCCTGATGCTGATCCATCAAGCTTCCGACGCCGTGCTCTGCAGGACCTTCCCCGCCACCCTCAGGGGGTCGGCTCGGAAATGGTATTCCAGACTCGCTCCCTCCTCCATCTTCTCGTTCGAGCAGTTTGAAACACTGTTCATAACTCACTTCGCGAGTAGCAGGCGAGTTGAGAAGACAAGCCTCTCCCTACTGAACCTGCGGCAGGAAAGGGAAGAGAAGCTGCGGGACTATGTGAAGAGATTCACCGCAGAGGTCAGGTCTATCGCCTCCTTAGACCAGTCAGTGGCGACCGTGGCGTTCCAGTCGAACGTCCTCAATGCCAACCTCCGATCGTCCCTAGCCAAGAAGCCCCCGCATAACTTCGCCGACCTCCTCCTGAGGTGCGAGAAGTATATCCGAGCAGAGGAGGCTGAATCCCTCCCGAGCTTCGGGGGGACCTCCTCCGGGTCGAAGAGGAAGGCGACGGAGGAAGAGGGATCCAAGAAAGCGCAGAAGGACAGCGGTGGTCAGTGCCGTCCTCCCCCCAGGTTCGAGAAGTTCACTCCGCTCACCATTAACGTCTCCACCATCCTAATGGAAGTGGAAAAGGAGGGAGTCATCCCTCCAGCCTCGAGGATGAACACCCCGGCAAAGAGGAGGAACAAAGATAAATGGTGTTGTTACCACCGGGACCACGGCCACGACACGAACGACTGCCGGGCATTGAGAGATGAGATAGAAGCCCTCATCCGGAGGGGGCAGTTGGCCGAATTCGTAAAGGCTAACGATCGGGCGGATCGCAACACTCCTCCGCCTCGGGAGGCTAACAAGCGCTCCGAGCGACGCGAGGAGACACCCAAGTTCGAGGAAGAACGAGTTCTGCACCTGATCAACGGAGGCCCCATGGGAGGCCCCTCTAATTCCTCTCGGAAGGCCTTCGTCCGAGAGGTCAACTCGGTTCACAGCGCCCCTCCTCCCAAAGGTCTCGGCGTCCCTGTGTCTTTCTCCGATGAAGACCTCGAAGGGGTCCGAACCCCCCACTGTGACGCCCTCGTCATCGACCTCCGCATGGCCAACTTCAAAGTGCAGAGAATCTTAGTAGACAATGGGAGTTCGGTCAATATCCTCTTCCTCTCGACCTTCCGAGGCCTGCAGCTGTCCCGAGACCGTCTCAAGCCGGCCAGTTACACACTCTACGGGTTCACGGGGGTCCGAGTAACTGTTGAGGGGGTGATAACCCTAGACGTAACTGCTGGAAGCACCCCTACTACCCGGACCGAGCCGATGGACTTCATGGTCGTCGACGTCCCGGCAGCTTATAATGTCATTCTGGGCTGACCCGGCCTAGCTGCCTTGGAAGCTGTCCCCTCGGCGTACCATCTTAAAATGAAGTTCCCCACTCGGTCGGGAGTTGGAGAAGTCAGGGGAAGCCAAGAGATGGCTCGGAAGTGCTACATGACTTCCACAGGGGGACCAGTGCTCTCGCTCGAGACACTAGAAATCCCCGAGCCGAAAGTTCGGCCAACGTCCGAGCCGGCGGACGAGTTAGAAGAAGTGCTCTTCTCGGACGAGGACCCGAGCCGAAAGTTCCTCATCAGCAAGTCCTTGCTGACCGCACTGTGCTCTGACCCGATTAAATGCATCCGGGATAACCGTGACCTGTTTGCATGGTCGGCCGCGGACATGCCCGACATTTCCGAGGAGTTGCTCGTCCACCGCTTAAGTGTCGAACCGGGGTGCAAACCGGTTCAGCAGAAGAGACGAAAGTTCGCTCCCGAGCGACAGCAGGCCATCAAGGAGGAGGTGGATAAACTGCTGAAGGCCAAGTTCATACAGGAGGTAAACTACCTCGAGTGGCTCTCCAATGTTGTAATGGTCAAGAAGTCCAACGACTCCTGGAGAATATGCATTGACTTCACCGACCTAAATAAGGCGTGTCCGAAGGACCCATTCCCTCTCCCGAACATCGACACTCTTATTGATGCCACCTCGGGCCATGAGCTCCTCAGCTTCATGGACGCATTCTCGGGCTACGATCAGATCCGAATGTTCCCTCCGGACATTCTGAAGACCTCCTTTGTCACCGATCAAGGCCTTTACTGCTACCGGGTCATGCCGTTCGGATTGAAAAACGCGGGCGCCACCTACCAGCGCCTCGTCAACAAGGTCTTTCAAAGCCAGATAGGCCGGAACATGGAGGTGTACGTTGACGACATGCTCGTCAAGAGCGTCCGAGGCACTGACCACGTGGCCGATCTCCAAAAGGCCTTCAGCGTGTTGAGAAGACACAACATGCGGCTGAACCCGAACAAGTGTGCGTTCGGGGTCTCCTCGGGAAAATTCCTCGGCTTCATGGTGAGCCAGCGAGGGATCGAAGCCAACCCCGAGAAGATCAAGGCCATATTGGACATGGCCCCGCCTCGGAACATCAAGGAGGTGCAGAAGCTTACTGGTCGGCTCGCCGCTATCGGTCAGTTCCTCTCGAAATCGAGGGAAAAGTGCCTCCCCTTCTTCAAAGCACTCAGGGGGGGCTAAGGGTTTTGAATGGGGCCAACCACAACAGGAATCGTTCGACCAACTGAAGGCCTACTTGGTGAACCCCCCTCTGCTCAGCAAACCCGTCCCGGGCGAGACTCTCTTCATCTACTTGGCTGCTTCCGAGCAGACCCTAAGTGCTGTCTTGGTGAGAGAGGAGGACCGGGCCCAAAGGCCTATCTACTACGTGAGCAAGGTGCTTCGGGACGCCGAGCTCCGCTATCCGAGGATAGAGAAGATGGCCTACGCCCTGGTCATGGCAGCGAGGAAGCTTCGTCCGTACTTTCAATCCCACTCGGTCGTTGTCCTCACCGACCAACCCCTAAAGCAGATCCTCCACAAGCCTGAGACCTCGGGCCGGCTGATGAAGTGGTCCATAGAGCTGAGTCAGCATAACATCTCTTACCAGCCTCGGACGGCAATTAAGGCACAGGCCCTCGCCGACTTCATCGTAGAGTCCACCATCCCTGAAGTCAGCCACGTACCGAATGGACCCCCCATTTGGACAGTCTTCGTGGACGGCTCCTCCTGCAGCGAGGGAAGCGGCGCCGGAATCATTCTGAACGGCCCTGACGACTTCGTCCTCCAGTACGCGATCCGTATGAACTTCAAGGCCTCGAACAATGAGGCAGAGTACGAGGCACTCATTGCTGGTCTCGGACTTGCACGAAGTGCTGGGGCGCAGCGCCTCCGAATCCACAGCGATTCCCAGCTTATCGTGAACCAAGTCTTGGGCGAGTACGAGGCCCGAGACGAGCGGATGGCGAAGTACCTCGCTAAGGTTCGGGCCCTCATGAGTCGGTTCGAGGAAGCGCTTATCCAGCGGGTCCCTCGTGAAGAGAACTCACAGGCCGATGCCCTCTCCAAATTGGCCTCATCCTCCCTACAAGGTCTCGAACAGACCGTACTGATCGAAGTCCTCTCTAGGCCGAGCATGGAAGACGAGACACCCGGCTCGGTGGAGTCATTGCCGGTCATGTTGCAGGATAATTGGATGAAGCCGTTGGTGGAATTCTTGAGGGACGGGGTTTTGCCCGAGGATCCCAAGGAAGCGCGCCGAGTCAGAACTCGGGCCGAGCGCTATGTCTTGATCGAGGTTATCTTATACAAACGCTCCTTCTCCCAAATAGACGGCTGACCATACCTAAGGTGCCTCTCTCCAGAGCAGGCCGAATATGCCATACAAGAGCTCCACGAAGGCATCGGCGGGGCACACTCAGGGTCCAGGTCCTTCGCCCGAAAAGCTTTGAATTATGGATACTTCTGGCCGACCCTCCTTCAAGACGCCGAGCGACACGTTCGGCAATGTAGCTCTTGTCAGAGACACTCCAGCATCCGTCGCCTCCCTCAGGCCAACCTCGCCTCCCTATCAAGTCCTATCCCCTTCGCAATGTGGGGGATGGATTTACTGGGGCCTTTCCCTCCGGCTCCGGGTCAATTCAAGTTCTTGGTCGTAGCCATCGACTACTTCTCGAAGTGGGTCGAGGCCGAGCCTCTCGCCACTATAACCGAGAACAAGGTGGTACAGTTCTTCTGGAAGAGCATCATCTGCAGGTTCGGCGTCCCCCGTGTCCTCGTGACGGATAACGGGACTCAGTTCACTAGCGCAGCATTCCAAGCTCTATGCGACGACCTTGCCATCCAGCAACGCTTCTCGTCCGTCTCCCACCTTCAGTCGAACGGACAGGAAAAAAATGCTAATCGGCAGATCCTCGCAGGCATCAAGAAAAGGCTGGACAAAAGTTCCAAAGGCTTATGGGTCGACCAACTCCCCAACGTCCTATGGAACTACCGCACGAGCAAGCGAACCCCCACAGGCGAGTCTCCTTTTAACCTCACCTATGGGTCCGAGGCCGTGATACCCCTCGAGGTCGGAATACCTTCCCCTCGGCTCGCAGCCTACGACGAGGAACAGAACGCCAGGGACCTCAGGGCAGACTTAGACCTGATAGATGAGCTGAGGGAAAGAGCGTCGATTCGACAGCAGAATTACCGAAGAAGGGTCGAGTTGGCATACAACAAGAAGGTCCGACCCACCAACCTTAAGCAAGGGGATCTAGTCTTGAGAAAACTGGCCATATCCTTCCCCAATCAGAAGAGCAAGCTGGCTCCGAACTGGGAAGGGCCGTACAGGATCACGAGAGTAGTTCGGCCCGGAGCATATCGTCTTGAAGATCTAGAGGGCAGAGAAATTCCGAGGACCTGGAATGCCGACCACCTCCTAAAATACCAAGAAAGCGCTCCGGTGCCACTCTAAGTATCATAGGATATCGAGCCATTCCTGTTCTTTGACTTGTAACCTATTTTCATAAATTGTACTATGTAAAACGGTTCGCCATCGATTATCAATAAAGAAAGCTCTTTCGTATTTGTGAATTTGCATGCTTCTCTCCCCTCTTATCATCTGCTTTTTAAATTTTGATTTCAACCAATGGTTCGGAGTCCATGTCCAGCTCGACTTCACCTCCTCGGCTCGTCCTCGGACGAACCAGGGGTAGACCGTCGTTCGGAACTGCTCCCACAACCGTTGAACTACACCGATGGTTCGGAGTCCAACACTCGGCTCGACTTTACCTCCTCGGCTCGCCTCTGGACGAGCCAGGGGTAGATCGCCGTTCGGAATTGCTCCCACAACCGTGGAACTACACCGATGGTTCGGAGTCCAACACTCGGCTCGACTTTACCTCCTTGGCTCGCCTCCGGACGAGCCAAGGGTGGATCGCCGTTCGGAATTGCTCCCACAACCGTCGAACTACACCGATGGTTCGGAGTCCAACACTCGGCTCGACTTTACCTCCTCGGCTCGCCTCCGGACGAGCCAGGGGTAGATCGCCGTTCGGAATTGCTCCCACAACCGTCGAACTACACCGATGGTTCGGAGTCCAACACTCGGCTCGACTTTACCTCCTCGGCTCGCCTCTGGACGAGCCAGGGGTGGATCGCCGTTCGGAATTGCTCCCACAACCGTCGAACTACACCGATGGTTCGGAGTCCAACACTCGGCTCGACTTTACCTCCTCGGCTCGCCTCCGGACGAGCCAGGGGTAGATCGCCGTTCGGAATTGCTCCCACAACCGTCGAACTACACCGATGGTTCGGAGTCCAACACTCGGCTCGACTTTACCTCCTCGGCTCGCCTCCGGACGAGCCAGGGGTAGATCGCCGTTCGGAATTGCTCCCACAACCGTCGAACTACACCGATGGTACGGAGTCCAACACTCGGCTCAAATTTACCTCCTCGGCTCGCCCCCGGACGAGCCAGGGGTAGATCGCCGTTCGGAATTGCTCCCACAACCGTCGAACTACAACGATGGTCCCGGAGTCCAACACTTGGCTCCTAGTCCCCCAAAGCTTGCTTCGCGGCAGACTAGGAGTGATCCACCCCTCAGCCTCGCCAGTGGAGGGATACCGAAGCTACGTTCAGCCGCTTAACCCGAGCAATCTTGCCTAGCAGCCGAAGCCCGAAGCCCTACGCCTTCGGTCGGCCACCGTGCAAGTGCCTTTCCAACCCTGCAAATGGAGAAAACTCACTTTCGCCTCAACTTTCGTGCGTGATCTCGATCAGACGGCCCAGATCTTGCCACCGACGCTAAACGACAAGATAGCGTTTTCTTGGGAATTGAGCCGCCTCGAGATTCGTGCCAACATCCAATGGCCCAGATCTTGCCACCGACGCTAAACGACAAGATAGTGTTTTCTTGGAAACTGAGCCGCCTCGAGATTCGTGCCAACATCAGACGGCCCAGATCTTGTCAGAATCGCTAAACGACAAGATAACGCCACGTCAAGAGCTCGTTCGGTTCGATACTCTCGCCGACGGAACTGACACGCTCGGTTCGTAGACCTCGACACGACCGACACACTTACACGAGATCGATACGCATAGCAACAAAAGAGATGCCAGTTCTTAAAAGAAATTTTATTAATGATCTGGGCATAGTACAAAGCAATCTTTCTATGATCTCAAAGTGTTATTAGAAAACAAAGAATACAACGCCGACCCACAACACTTGGCGTTCAAACAGAAATATCCTCGCTGGTCTGTTCGGTCGCCAGCCCATCCACTTCGGCCAATAGCTCCTCCACCACTTTCCGAAGCTTCGCCTCCACGGTCTGCAAGTGATGGATCTCATAGACCAAATCATATCGCTCGGTTATTATCTTCGACTGATTGTGCCGAATACATTGGACCCGAAGAGCGTTGCTAAAAGCAGACTGCGAGTCTTCATCCTCCCCTACGGGAGTCACCTCGATGATCCTACCCTCCAGGCGTTGGATCTCGGCATCCCGTTGGCAGAGGACGGACTGGAGGTGGGCCCGTTCGCCTTCAGCCCGGCGCAACTTCAGCTCCACGCCACGAAGCCGCTCTCGGCACTTCGATGAGCTGGACTTCGTCGCCCCTGAAATCACCTCGATCTCAGCGTCCTCGTTCGTGCTGTCGGAATCCGAGTCATGGACTGCCACCACGAGCTGAAAAGAAGGGAAAACGAACAGCAAAATTTCAATATACTGCCGAAGTCCAACACTTGGAAATTTTCTAAAGAAACTCTCAGATTCGCATTCAGATATAATAGTGTTACAAACGGTCGAACCGACCCTACAATTAGGTTTTACAACAACCAACAAAAGTGAAAAACGACATGATTAGGGCCTCTTCAGAAGGGGAACGCTTCGGTTTAGGGAAACGCGAGGATGACGAGGCCTGCCCTCCGAGCTCGATCCTAAACCAACGAAGCGCGACCCCCCTTCGCTGCTAGCTCTAACAGCGGCGCCGACCGAGGCTCCACTCGACGAGACGGCCACACTGCTCTGAGCGTCGGCTGGACTCCGCCTGGTCGTAGGCAAGCGTGTCGCAAGTTCGTAAAATGTAATCCCTCTCTCGCTCTCTTCGCGGGTACACGATGTGCTCCGGACGTTGGCTCTCTCGGGCAGGGGCTTGAGCGACGCAACCTCCTCCTCTAGTTCGATGATTCTATCCCTCAAAGCATCGTCCTTTGCCAACTACTTCGGTCGAGGGAGCCTCGACGAGCCCGAGGCGTTGGTACTATCGGTTGCAAGCCGTCGGTAATGGGTGACCTCGATCCCCCTATCTATAGTAATCCTCCTAAGCTTGTCGACCTCGATTAGCAGCTTCTTGCGCTCGGATGACGCCTTCTCCAGCTCGGAAGCAAGCTTCTCTTCTTCCACCGAGCGGCCTCGCCCCACTGCCTCCAAGTGTCGGATTTTGGCCGAGAGCTCTTCGTTCTTCCGCTCGGCGACGACGAGCTCCCCACCAAGCCGCTCGACCTCGCCCTCGAGAGCAGAGACCGGGGGTCGTTTTCGTAGCTGCACCAACTCGCGACACTTCGCCCTGGCCAGCGCCTTTACCTCCCCCAGTTCCAAAAATAAGTAAAAGCGCTTATCACGGCTCAGTGACAGCTCTCGCTTCGTCTTGACCAACTCTTTACGGAGGTGCGAAACCTCCGTGATCGGACCGAACTTCACCTGAAAAGCAGAGATAAATCCGATGGGACAATACATGGAAACATCTACAACTAATCACACGCAAATCCGAGACTCAACACTTGGATAAACTTTGGCCAAACAAAATATTTTCATTCAAAACCGAGGAGAAAGTTTTACAAAAGAGGTGGCCAGTCCGCAGTTAGGCTTACAAAAAAGACAACAAAAGACTAAAAGAGACAACCGAGTCAGGGGTCGACCTTTTTGTCGCTCGGGTCCGTCGACCCCCCGGTCTTGCCCTCGCCATCGCCCTCGCCTTCGCCTTCGCTCCCGCTCTCCTCCTCGGAGTCGTCCTCCTCCTCGCCCTCAGCCTCGGTCTCTCCTGGGCCTTCGACACCTTCCATCTCTCCCTCAGGGTCGAGCAGCCCCTCGGGAACCTCCTCCTCCCCTTCCACGGGGTCGTAAAAACGGTAGGAGGACGTGTCGAAGCCCGGGTTCTTGGCGCTACGTGGAGCAAGGCTCGACCGTAGGCATCCTCCATGTTCTGGAGCATGTGTTGTGCGGCCTCCTCCTGCACGGCCTTCTTCACCGTCTTCACCTTCTTCTGGTGTTTGGCCATGATCTTCTCGGCCCTCTTCGAGCCTTCTCCACTTCTGACCGAACATTGGCCAGCGCCTCCTTCAGCTCGGCAACCTCCTTCTTCGACGCCTCAAGCTTGGCCGCCGCATCCTTCGACAGCTGAATGGCATCGGCCAGCTGCTTCTCCAACCCCGCCACTTCAACAGCCCTCTTCGCCGAGAGGAGCTGCTCGGCATCAAGCAGCTGCGTGGCCTTGACACGCTCCGCCCTCTCCCATTCATTCTCCTGCTCCTTGCTCGCAAACTCCTTGAGCAGGAAATTGAAGTGGCAGAGGGTCTGAAAAAGAACAGCACATTAAAACCCGAACCCAAGGACTTAGAAAAATTCTAAGAAAGAAATTTTGATGAGGGAGAGCTCGGCCTACTTACCGACATAGTATTCCGAGCAATCTACATCACGGCGTCCCCTGCTAGCCCGGCCTTCAGGGTCGCTCGATCCTTTGAGGTCGGCAGGTGCCTCACCGCCTCCATGCAGATGTTGTCGTCGCCCAAGAAGCCGTCGACGTTCATCACCTGCCAGTCAGGGACGAAGATCTGCTTATGACGCTCGGTCAAGATCTTCTCCGCCTTGGCAGTGAGGGACGGAACTTGGAGGGACAACACCTCCTTCACGCCGAACGCACCGCTCGACGAATCGGGAGCGTCCCCCTTCGGGGTCGGTGTCGGCGAACCCGAAGCAGGAGGGTCGAGGACCATGACTTTCCCCTGCTCGAGGACCATGACCTTCGGTTGGTCGGCAACCTTCACGACTGAAGGCTTCTTCGAGGCTCGGCCATCCTGAGGCCCTGCCGAAGGTCTCTTCTTCTTCGCCTCCTGCTCCGACCTGCCCTTCGCCATCAGAGCCTTGTAGTCCAGCTTCATCGTCTCTGCACAAGCCAAATGAAAAAACTTAGAAAAATTTTCATGAACTCTAAGCAAAGAGTATAAATACCAGAAGCATACTAGGGTCGATCGGACTGAGACCCCCTCGGAACAGATCCTCCTCGGTAATATCTTTCCAGCTTAGCGCTGGTAGGGCGAGGAGCTTCTTCTGGACCTCCGTCTCCTCGTCACTTAACACCATCTCCTTCTTGGTTCGCTTGGGCAGACCATCCTTCGCCCAAACCGTCGGTATCACCCACGGCGCAGGAGCTCGGATGAGGAAATACTTCTCCTTCCAATGTTTGATCGAGTCCGGATTCTCGATCAGCTTCACGCCCATCCGGGGCGAAAGATAGAACCTTTGTTCGTCTCGCCTTGGCTGACAAGGTCGGTAGAGGCTCCGAAAGAGGAACATACTCGGCCTGGCACCAACCTCTTGGCATCGGAGGACGAACGCCATGACGTGCCTCCATGTGTTCGGCATCAGCTGAGCGGGGCTCAAACCGTACCATGTCAAGACATCAACAAAGAACGGGTGGAGGGGAAAACGGAGTCCGGCAATAAGGGAGTCGATCTGAAAGACGCACACGTCTGACGAAGACTTTGTATTGGCTCGGAAACCCGGCCCGGGGAGGAGCAGTCCGTAGTCGGCAGGGATCCGGAAACCCTCTCGGATCAGGTGAAGGTCAGCCTCGGTAAGAGACGAGATGGTATGGTCCACCTCGGACAGCTCTCTCGACTCGTTCTCCTCCACCAACTTAGTCGTACCTTGTGTCACTCTCTCCAAGGTGTCCTCGGCATAGTCCCGTACACCTCCCACGCTCGACAGAGCAATGGGCTGCCGACCGAACGCTCCCGCTGTCTTCGGCGTTTCCACGATTGTGACCACGGCTTTACCCTTCTGGGACACCGCCGCGACCTCCTTAGGCAGCTCGGCCACTTCGCCCTCTCTATCCGGACGAACGACGTTCTGATCGCTCGGCTCCACTACCTCCTTCCCTTTATCCCCTCGGCCTACTGCTAGCTCCGAGGCGGGGGTCTCATCCGAGGACGTGATCTTAACCATTTTTCAAAAGAGAAGGGAGAGAGACTGACCTTGAAGTGATAGGTACGGTGGGAAAGTTCGCCGGAAACAAAAAACGCCTTGTCGCGTCAGCTAGCACCACCCCAAGGAGCTAAAAACTTCGAAGGCGAAAAGTAAGAACTGAAGAGGGAGAATAAAAGTAAAAAGTGAGACTTGGTCTGAGGGGGGGGGGGGTGAAGATTTATAGTAAAAAGGAACGTCCCTTAGACTTCCAAACGAAAAAGTGTGACTCTTGGGCCGCTCTCGAAATGTCGCGAAGGCCCAACACAACTGCCTTCCTCGCCAAGACAACTAGCTTGGTGTATCGGGACCGGGAGCCGAACTATACGCCATCCGACCACGCCAGCAAAGAGACCGGTCGGCTACCGAGCAAGTACCAATCCGAGCTGGCAAACGGAGAAAACTCCCTTTCTCCTCAAACTTCGCGTAAGATCTCAATCAGACGGCCCAGATCTCGCCGAGAACACTAGACGACAAGATAGTGTTTTCTCGAGAAATGTGCCCGTCTCGAGATGCGCGATGCCATCCAACGGTACAAATTGCGTCAAGTCGCTCGGATGGCCTACACTTCCTCCATACCCCACCTCTGTCTGAAGAAACCAGAAAAAATTTTAATTCAAAGTTTTAAGGCACCTGCCTTCGGCGTGCCCCCTAGGCCCCATGTCTCGGTCGGTATTCCACCAACCCAAGGGGCCCAGTCAAAAGCAGATTGGTCCTCCCCCCATCTCTAACTCCTCCGGGTTGACATCCATCAGAGGTCATCAGCCCGGAAGGAAGACAGAGAGGGGAAGAGACCCATCACTGTTGCAGACTCTCGGATCCGGACCCAGGTCATCACCTCTTCTACCATGACCTTCCTCGATCCTAACACCCACGTTGGAGCACTCAGAATCCGGAGAAGATCATGGTGGAAGAACGACCACCCGTCCTACCTAAGCAAAGTCGTCCCTCGGCTCCAGACTAGGGTCATCACCTCTTCTACCATGACCTTCCCCGACCCTGACACCCACGATGGGGCCCTCAGAATTGGGTGAAGATCATGGTGGAAGAATGACCACCCGTCCTACCAAGACAAGTCGTCCCTCGGATCCGGATCTTGGTGGCCTATCCTTCGGCCCAAACCTCCCTTGACCCTGACACCTCCACCCAGGCCATCAGAGTCAGGAGAAGATTTGGGCGGAAGAACGGCCACCAATCCTTCCGAAGCGAACCCCTCCATCGGATCCGGACTACAGTCATCACCCCTTCTACCATGATCACTCCCGATCTTGACACCACCATCGGGCCAGTCAAAATCGGGTGATGATCATGGTGGAAGGGTGACCACCCGTCCTTCCGAACGAACTCACCCCTCGGCTTCGGACATGGATCATCACCTCTTCCACCATGATCTCCCCCGACCCTAACACCCTCGTGGGAGTAGTCAGAGTCAGGAGAAGACCATGGTGGAAGAACGACTACCCGTCCTTCCGAAGTAACTCGCCCCTCGGGTCCGGACTACGGTCGTCACCACTACTGCCTTATCCTCTCCCGCTCCCGACATCCCCTTTCGAGCCGTGAGGAACGGGAGAAGAACAAGGCAACAAAGCGACCACCCGTCCTTCTGAAGTAACTCATCCCTCGGGCCCGGACTATGCTCGTCACCACTACTGCCTCGTTCCCCCCGCTCCTGACATCCACTTTGGGGCCGTCAGGAACGGGAGAAGAAAATGGCAAAAGAGCAACCACCCCCTCGGACCTCGAAAGACAAGTTACCCAAGGCCAATAACTCCGAGGTTTGAAACTCTACATTGTTGCGATTGAAATGACAAAGGGAGTGGAGTACTTATAAGCTCTCCTCCAAGGTCTGGCCATTATGACCCTCGGAAGTTGAAACGCCACGCATTAATTGAAGGAGTTATCCTTAATGACCTGGGGAAAGTGGAACGCCGCGCAAACCCCCACAGCACCATTAATGCCCTTGGGAACAGGATCGTCTCGAGACAGATTGCTCCACATCGCTCGACCTGCCGAGACCCCTCGCCTTCGGTCGGCTACCGAGCAAGTGCCTTTCCGACCCTGTAAACGGAGAAAACTCACTTTCTCCTCAACTTTCGCGCATGATCTCGATCAGACGGCCCAGATCTTGCCAAGGACACTAAACGAAAAGATAGCATTTTCTTGAGAAATGTGCCCGTCTTGAGATGCGCGTCGTCCTCCAATGGCTCAGATTGCGCCACGTCGCTCGACTTGCCGAGACCCCCTGTCTTCGGTCGGCTGCTGAGCAAGTGCCTTTCCGAGCTCGCAAACGGAGAAAACTCATTTTTTCCACAACTTTTGCGCATGATCTCGATCAGACGGCCCAGATATCGCCGAGGACACTAGGCGACAAGATAGTGTTTTCTTGAGAAATGTGCCCGTCTTGAGATGCGCGTCATCATCCAATGGCTCAGATTGCGCCACGTCGCTCGACTTGCCGAGACCCCATGTCTCCGGTCGGCTGCCGAGCAAGTGCCTTTCCGAGCTCGCAAACGGAGAAAACTCACTTTCTCCTCAACTTTCGTGCACGATCTCGATCAGACGGCCCAGATCTCGCCGAGGACACTAGGCGACAAGATAGTGTTTTCTTGAGAAATGTGCCCGTCTTGAGATGCGCGTCGTCATCCAATGGCTCATATTGCGCCACGCCGCTCGACTTGCCGAGACCCCCTGTCTTTGGTCGGCTGCCGAGTAAGTGCCTTTCCGAGCTCGCAAACGGAGAAAACTCACTTTCTCCTCAACTTTCGCGCACGATCTCGATCAGACGGCCCAGATCTCGCCGAGGACACTAGGCGACAAGATAGTATTTTCTTGAGAAATGTGCCCATCTAGAGATGCACGTCGTCATCCAATGGCTCAGATAGCGCCACGTCGCTCGACTTGCCGAGACCCCCTGTCTTCGGTCGGCATCCGAGCAAGTGCCTTTCCGAGCTCGCAAACGGAGAAAAAAGACACCGAGCTACTACAACCGCTGGATCTTTCAAAAATTCGCGCCCGTCTATGATCAACGGCCCAGATCAAGCCACGTCATAAATCGGTATTTAAAATCATTTTTTATCTATTTTTATCGATTTATTTATTTAAAAATTGCGAAAAATTGCTAAAAATTCGGGGGTATATTTTTGAGCCCCTGAACGAACAATTATTGCCTAGAATGCACTGTTAAGGCCCCCGAACGATTAGTAGACACATCGCAAAATTAAATAAATAATCTGAAAAAATAGATAAAAGCCGTCAAATACCCGATGTGGCCAGAGAACAGCACATGACATCAGAAAATTACCTCACTACCCCTTTCAAGATTCAAAATCCTCCACTTGGACTCCGATACAACTCCACCAGCCACTAAAACAGTTAAACTACTCCTCAAAGGCTGATCACGCTCAGTCTTTAGGAGTGGGGGGCTCGTGATATGGCTAAAAATGGGGTTAAATCAGAACCGTCCAGATTGGGCGCGAATCTTGAAGCTCGGGGGTAAAACGGTAATTTCACATATAAGCGGATCCAAAGTGGGTACTGGATCTCCTTCGCACGAGACCCAATAACCCATGAACGGGTCCACACCGATTGGGCACGGGTCCCAACCCGACGCGAGCCCAGATCAGCAAGAGACAAATCAGGGCCACTGATTTGACCAAGTCAACGGGCCTGATTTGCTCTCACCGGGAATCAAGGGGTTAGTTTCCTAAACAGACTGTGAGGATTTTTCTCCTAGCAGTTACACTGGGAATCAGGCCTCTAATCACTCCCCTGGCGACTATAAATACCTCCCCTCTGCCACTGTGACCAGGTTAATCACTTTTTCACCACCTTAAGCTCGTTCTTTAATCACCACTGGTTACTGACAAGAGCGTCGGAGGGTGCGTCGCCGGAATCAACCCCAGTGTCTCGCACTTCCTTGCAGGTTGCGGCAGGAGCAAGAAGGCCAGGATCAGCTGTTCAGGTTTTCTCGAACTCACAAATCTTATCTGTTTACCCCCACACCGAAATTAGCGGTAACAACTCCCAAGATAGTCAGCTCGATCAGATCAATGCCAAAGATTCGATCTCCAATCACAATCTCGCAATCAGCGTAATACCGATCAGTGGTTAAAGTTTCCCCTGATGGAGTAGCTACTGCTAAGATCTTGCCTGGAAAAATCTTCGGTTCAACTCCCAACACTTTAGCAAATTTAGGAGACACAAAGGTATGAGAGGATCCAGTATCGAACAACACAACAGCTTTCATTCCATTAAGATAAAGTTCTCCTGTTACATAATACGCACCATTACATAACAGTTTCACAATATGAGCAGGAAAAGAAATGACAAAACTTCTAGACATCAGCTCTCGTACCAGAGATGACCTGATCTGCTTCATCAGCGTCAGCCTCCGTCAAGGCAAATACTCGCCCTGGTTGGTACGACATCTTCCCATTCTGCTGAGTTGATCCCCCACGGATGACATTTCGCAGCTTGGAGCATTGAGACATGAAATGTCCCGTCTCACCACAGTTGAAGCAAGTCACCGTAGGAGGTCTCACCACATTGTTCCCAGGTCCTCCAGCCACACTAATAGCGTTCGCCCCTGTCGGTTTGAACCTTTGTGCAGATGGTTGCCCCTTGAAACTCCCAGAATGTGCAGGCATCTTTCCAGACTGCCAGTTGTTCCTCTGGTTCTGAACAACATGGAACTGCTCCATATCTACCTCCGTCGCTGCTGCCCTCTTCACCAACTTGTCAAATCTTCTGATACCAAGAGGTATCATCCGGGACCTCAAGCTTGGCCTCAATCCATGCTCGAACTTACGAGCCTTCTTCGCCTCAACCACCACTAGTTCAGGAGCATACCTAGAGAGCTGAGTAAACTTAGTCTCATACTCCCTAACTGACATGTTTCCTTGCTGTAGCGATAGGAATTCCATAGCCTTCTTCTCTTGAACATCGGAGGGGAAATAGTGACTGCAAAATTCTTCCAGAAATTCCTCCCAGCCAAGCACTATACCTCCCATGGTCCTCTTCATCGACTGCCACCACACAGCCACGTCCTTCTCAAATTGCAGAGTCTCCAACTTGACCTTACTGCCTTCAGGGGTCTCCAACACTTCAAAGATTGTCTCCACTTGACGAATCCAGTTGTCACCCGCATCTGGGTCTGACTTTTCCTCGAATACAGGTGGTTTCATTCGCTTGAACGATTCCACCAGTTTAATCGCCTCGGGCACTGGATTCGCAAGTCCCCTTCCTTGGTTCTGAGCCACGGCATTGAGCATCTGATAGACCCTTGCAAGTTCCGTCTCCAGATCTAACCCTTCACCATTTCTAGCTCCTCTTCTCGAAATATTCTGATGCAAAAGATCCATTAAATTCGAAGTATAAGACAAGAATTTAAATCAACTTGCATTTCATTGAATTCCAAACTTTATACATTCGAATTGAAAAACATTTCTTAACATCAGAATGAAAGATAGTAGAGGCTACATCAGTCTAACTCCTACGGTTCCTCTTCGCTTCTCGAAGTTCTCCCCGTAGTTCATCAACTTCATCCTTCAGCACATCAGTCAAATTCTTCCTCTTCTCGAGTTCCCATATACGATGACTGAGAACAGAATAGTCGTCCTTCCGTTTTGCCAGCTGAGCCTCCAATAATCCGACTCTCTCTCGTAGGGTTTCTACCTGCCTCTGAAGAGAAGTCACAAGACTATTTGGAACTGGTTCTTCTTCTTCGTCAGAAGAAGAGTCATCAGATGAATCCGGAGGTGGGGTGATCTCTCGGGATTCAGGTCATTCTTCTCCATCAGAATCTGCTTGCCCTGGATAGTACTCGTCCACGGAATCTGCCTGTCCAGGATGGTACTCTTCCTCAATGATATGCCAGTCGTCGTCTCCAGCAGGGTCGCAGTGATCAGCCATCTTAGAAATAGAGAGGAAGAAGCATAAGTCTTAGAGGAACACAAATGTAAGTCACTTACATTTAAAACTATAGACTCAAACACACACTCTAATGTCCACTTCTAGGGTGTCGTTCCTTATAAATTTGTACAACTATGGAAAGCGTAGAAAGCGTGGCTCTGATACCACTCTGTAATGCCCCGAATCCCAAATACACTGAATTCGAGATGTTCTACAGGATCTTTTCGCTTCCTTTAGTACAATTTTACAAGGAAATTTAAACTTTTCACTTTACATCAGAGTTTACATCAATATTACACTTTACATTGCACAGCGGAAGTAAACTTTACAATAATGAAAATAAATATACAACAACATGGAGTAATCTTTAAGAATTTGTTCCTCTTTAAACTTTATCAAGCCATTTACCTGCATATAAGACTGTGGGTACGTCAGTTTTTTTCAACCGACGATCATTATACACGGCCATCCTCTCTATGCCGGAAATAGTATAACTTATTTTCCATATTTAGCAAACACAAACTTGTCACATATCAAACTAAAGGGACTACCCTATTGATGTCGTGTTGTGATTGTGCACTTAGTCCTTAATGCAATTATTTATATTAGATGACACTAATGCGCACTTGTTCAGATTCTATGCATCCCATACTACATAGGTCCGAGGGCAAGCCTCTTAATCGTTCTTCATCTTTGTAGGGTTCAATCCCTCGCCATGACTTAATCTACTACTGTAACTATGGTAGGTGTCCTAGATGATCTATGAGTGCAAGCACGTGTACAGGAAACCTGGAGGGGAATCCCACGTCATGTCATGACTCATCGTGAAGAACCTGTGGCAATTCAGCCTCCTTTATGGCACACGATCCTCATGCAGTCACCAAACATCCCACAAGTGTCACCACCGGGACGGTACCCTGGAGCAGTATTCACGTCATGTCACGACGCATCGTGAAGAACCTGTGAAATACTCTCCGCCCCCACGGTACCCTGGAGCCGTATCCACGTCATGTCACGACTCATCGTGAAGAACCTGTGAAATACTCTCCGCCGCAAATCCGATGGCCCTCACTCGTGTTTTTCTCCTACTTTTATCACATCTCCACTATGTACTAATTCTTAGTTTTTATTAGAACCATGAACAAAATCAAAGCTCTAGAGTTAGCCTCTCCACTAAACCGGACTTATTCATTCATTTCAACATGACCAACCTTGGTCTTTCTTTTCAATATTCATTTCATTTCTTTCCAAATGCCGGGGGAGACTTAGCTACTCTTTTGTTTCAATTCCAATTCACAATTTCCAACATTGAGCGTTACTAGCTCATAAGTTCATTTTTCATAATCATAATAGATTTTCTTTTTCATGTTCATAGCTTTAACATTCATATGACTTTGACAAGTTCTAATAAATGATTCACCTCATGTAGGTTCACGCAAAGACAATTCGAATTTACTGTCATAACCAATAATCAACATAAGATTCATAACAAATCATAGAATTTCTGATATACCAAAAGTACTTCTGAACAGTCGACTTGGAGATCATCCAGTCGACTTGTTCAGTCAAATGAAGTTCTTCAATAATCGCTCGGAAGAGTCGATTGCTGCACATGGCCAGTCGGCTGTTCTGCAGTGTTCAAATTTCAATTATCATTTACAGGGCAGTCGACTGTCGTTCAACACAGTCGGTTGTTCTGCAGAGTTCAATTATGTAATTTCTCAGGTTCAATACAGTCGACTGTTACACACATTCGGTCAACTGAACATGTTAAAATCTCAAATTAAGGAATCATTCCTTCATTCTATTCACACATCATAATTTGTCGCACTATCCTCCAACGAGAATAATTCACATTTCATAGTTGTCACATTATTCTCAAAATGAGAAATACTAATGAATATTCACAATTTGTATTTTTCATACATTTGTCACATAATATCACTTCAATCTTTACTATATCTATCTTCTTCATTTCTAGTTCTTTTTGCAAGGTATAATTTTCCCAAAAATACACATAACAAATCATAGTTCTAATTACACACTTTATTCTCAAATCACATTTTATTTCATGCAATAATTCTCAAATTATCTTTATAAAGTCCCATATAATTTTAGGAAAATAGAACATTCAAGTTTATAAAATTCATCAGTACCAGTCGACTTATACTGTAGTAAGTCGACTGTCCAGGGGGAAACATCCATGATTTTAAGAAAATAAGTTAAGCAAGAAGTTGACTTATAAAAGCATAAGTCGACTTAACTGAGTACATAAGTCGACTTACAAGGTCCTAAGTCGACTTACCAGAAAATTTCTTTTTCGACATTTCTCAACAATTAATGCCACTAATCTCTTTATTAGCCAATTACACATTCATGGTTATAATTAATCCATACCAACTTAGACTTTTACTAATCAAATCACATACAATTGCACACCCACATTCCAATCAATCCATCGGTCAATTTTCTAATTAATTGTGTACTCCTATCAATTATTTTTCATGCATCATTCTTTCATATTTAACATGAAATTCTACTTTAGAAATATAGAAAATCTACCCACCTTGTTGAAGAAACTACACCATCAATCTCCTAGAAAAATGTCCTCCTTGAACACGTGCACACAAGCCTCCCAAGCACACCCAAGCTCTTCCAAAAACCGGCCCTTCTTCTCCTTGGTGTTGCAAGAACGATCCCACACACACTCAATCACCAAAATAATGCAACTAGATGATGCAATTTAGACTATAGGTTTGTAGAAAGTAATAAGCACAACATAACTAGCCATGGGAGGAGGTATTTATACTAAAATTTAGATGGAATGGATGGCTAAGATTAGAGTAGGAGTTAATAACAAAGGGTGGAGATTTAAGGAGGAGTTACACAAACTACCCATGATGAGTAACCACCACACCATGATCCCCATCCAAAATTTGAGTTTCCCTCCAAGATGTAATCCGGCCTATGCATGAGAAAAAGTGTACTTGCACGTGTACGGGTAGTGCATGTGCATGCAACTAGGGCCCAAAATTTGTACATTTTATATAAAAATAAATTCTAATTTGTATTCTACATTACAAGTTGCATTTAAAAAGTTGTCCATGGGCTTTAATTTATGGGCCAAAATAATAATTTTAAAATAAAATAAATGAATTAAATTTTGGGATTTAAGAAAAAGGCTTTTTTGTCTAATTAAAATAAGGCTTTTGTATAAAATAATTTGAAAACACATATTTAAATATTTATACACATCACAATAAAATAATTATAAGATTTAATTCAACCAAAATATTGCACGTGCACACTACGTGCAAAAATAAATTATTTTCATTAAATAAAAATCAGGGTATTACACTTCTTTAGGCCGGAGAGAATTTTCCGAATGGCGTTCTCTGCTTGACCGCTGGATTGCAGGTGGGATGTTGAAGAGAATCGTTGTTGGATACCGAGGTTCGTACAAAAATTGCGAAAGGCTACTCCCGTAAATTGGGTTCCATT
Source organism: Hemerocallis citrina (assembly GCA_017893485.1). Classification (NCBI taxonomy): domain Eukaryota; kingdom Viridiplantae; phylum Streptophyta; class Magnoliopsida; order Asparagales; family Asphodelaceae; genus Hemerocallis; species Hemerocallis citrina. The sequence goes on along the minus strand of CM030367.1, from coordinate 138,556 downwards.
GTCCGTTACTAAGATTCGAGGTACACCGAATCTGCAGACGATGTTCTTCCAAAAGAACCGCTGGACTCTGTTCTCCGTGATTGTCGCTAGAGGCTCGGCTTCGATCCATTTGGAGAAGTAATCGATTGCAACGACAGGGAACTTCAGCTGGCCCGGTGCTGGGGAAAATGCCCGAGCAAGTCCATCCACCACATTACGAAAGGGTTCGGACTGGATAAGTAGGAGAGCTGGGCTTGTGGTAAGGGCCGAATTGTTGAGAACTTTTGACAAAGGGCACATTGGCGAACGTGCTGTTCGGTGTCGCTAAGGAGTGTGCGCCAATAATATCCATAATTTAAGATTTTGTGGGCGAGGGACCTTGCTCCCAAATGAGCATCGCACATCCCTTCATAGGTCTCCTTTAGAGCATACTAGGCCTCTTGGGAGGAGAAGCACTTCAAGTAGGGTCAGCCATCCACTTGAGTGTAAGAGTGCATGTGCATGACACCTTCGATGAGCGTGTATCGCTCGGCTTTGGTTTTGATTCTTCTAGCCTCTTTAGGGTCTGGATGGAGTATTCCATCTTTGAGAAACTCAAGCAAGGGCCTCATCCAATTCTCCCCGAGTGCTAGAGTCAGCGTCTCCATCGGTTCGGGACATTTGTCCTTGCTGCTAGGTTTCAAGAGGACTTCTATCAAGACAGTTTGTTTTAGCCCCTGGAAGGAAGAGGAGGCTAGCTTTGGGAGGGCATCTACCAACGCATTCTCCTCTTGGGGGACTCATTAGAGTTGTGCATCTTTGAAAGTGGCCAGCAGCTCCTTGACCTTGGCCAAAAATTTGACCATGCGATCATCTCTTGTCTCATACTTCCCCGATACATGGTTCACTACCAGCTAAGAGTCATTGAATATTTTAACGTGCTGGGCCTCGGCCTTGCGTGCCATACACAGACCGACTATGAGAGCCTCATATTCAACCTCATTGTTTGATGCCCGAAAATTAATGCAGAGTGAGTTCTGAAGAACGAAGTCACCGGGGCCGGTCAAGGTGACCCCAACCCCACTCCTGTCAGTGCATGAGGACCCATCAACATACACGACCCAGAATAAGGGTTCCTCTATTGACTTGCTAGGGTCAGGGATAATGCAATCTACTATAAATTCTGCCAAGACTTGTGCCTTGATAGTGGTTCTGGGTTGATAGTTGTATCATGTTGGCTCAGCTTTATAGACCACTTCATAAGGTGCCCCGATGTTTCGGTCTTGTGGAGAACTTGCTTGAGTGGCTGGTCGGTAAGAACGACCACCGAGTAGGACTGGAAGTAGAGGCGAAGCTTTCGGGCTGCCATGATTAACGCATAGGCCATCTTTTCTACCTTTGGATAACGGAGTTCGGCGTCCCTGAGGACCTTACTCACGTAGTAGATTGGCTTTTGCATCTTATCTTCTTCTCTTACTAGGACGATGCTGAGAGTCTGTTCTGAGGTGGCAATTTATATGTAGAGGAATTCCCTACGCTTTAGCTTGCTCAAGAGTGGGGGGTTGACTAGATAGGCTTTAAGTTTATCGAAGGACTCCTGTTGTTGTTGCCCCTACTCAAAGCCTTTCGCCCCTCTAAGGGCCTTGAAGAACAGGAGACATTTCTCACCTGACTTGGAGAGAAAATGCCCTATGGCTGAGTCTTTGCACGTCTTTGACACTTGAAGGGGGAGCCACGTTCAGTATGGCCTGAATCTTTTCTGGGTTGACTTCTATGCCTCTTTGGCTAACCATGAACCCAAGGAATTTACCGGGTGAGACACTGAAGGCACACTTGTTCGGGTTTAGTCTCATATTGTGTCTCTGCAACACATCGAAGGCCTCCTGAAGATCGGAGAAATGATTCAATTTGCTGATGCTTTTTACCAACATGTCATCTACATAGACCTCCATGTTCCGGCCGATCTGTTCTCTGAAGACCTTGTTGACAAGGTGCTGATAAGTTGCATCGGCATTCTTTAGCCCGAAGGGCATGACCCAGTAGCAGTATAGACTTTGGTCGGTTACGAACGAAGTCTTCGGAATATCGGGAGGGAACATCCTGATATGGTTTTACCCGGAAAAGGCATCCATGAAACTCAAGAGTTCGTGGCCGTAGGTTGCATCAATCAGGGCATCAATGCTCGGGAGTAGGAACGGATCTTTCGGACAAGCTTTGTTCAGATCCGTGAAATCAATGCAAATTCTCCAACTCCCGTTGGCCTTTTTGACCATCACAACGTTGGACAGACATTCGGGATACTTGACCTTCTGTAGGAACCGGACATTCAAGAGTTTCTCTACTTCTTCTTTGATTGCCTACTGGCAATCTGGTGCGAACTTGCGTCGCTTTTGCTGGACAGGTTTGGCCCCAAGAGCAACACTAAGGTGATGCATAAGAAGTTCTTCGGAGATTCCAGGCATGTCGGTCGCGGTCCAAGCGAATAGATCGCGATTTTACCTTATACATTGGATAATGTCGGTTTTGATGGGAGGGGAAAGGACCTTACTAATTTGGAATGTCCTGGTCAGATCTCCTTCTGAAAAGGCTGTTTCTTCCAACTCATCGACCGGCTCTGAGATAGCTTGGCTACTCCCTTGAGGGAGCTGGAGAGCTTCAAGGGAGAGGACCGGCCCTCCTACCAAAGTCAAGTATTATTTTTGAGCCGTCTCCAGGCTCCCTCTGACTTATCCCAACCATGCTATGGTAGGGTATTTCATCTTTATATGGTAGGCTGAGGGTATAGCCTGAAGAGCAGCTAGGCCGAGTCGGCCCAGAATGACATTGTAAGCGGCCTTCACGTCTACCACCGTGAAATCCATCATTTCAATTTGGGTGGTTGGGGTTTTACCAGCGGTTACGTCGAGTTATAACTCCGTCGATCATCACTGGCACCCCAGAGAACCCGTGAAGAGTGTAGCCGACGGGCTTGAGTCGATCCCTGAACAATTTGAGATCCTGGAAGGCTTCAAGAAAAAGGATGTTAACCGAACTGCCATTGTTGACCAGGACTCAACGTTGACCAGGACTCGACATACTTCGAAGTTGCCCATATGGAGGTTTATCACTAGAGCATCACAATTAGGCATTCAGATGCCTTCTAAATCTTTGTCTGAAAAGGTAATAGGAACTCCAAGGCCCTTACGGGGAGGATGATTCTGCACTGAGTTCACCTCTCAGATGAAGGCTTTTTGGGAGGAGTTCAAATCTCCCCCCATTGGGCCTCCGTGAATGAGGTGTAGGACAGCGTCAGCATCGGAATCTGGGGTCTCCACAGGTCGCTCAGTTTGCTTGTTAGCCCCTCGGGGAGGCAGAGGAGGATCTACCCTGTCCTTCCTCACGAACCTAGAGAGTTGCCCCCTCTGAATGAGGGCTTCAATCTCGTCTTTGAGGGCCCGACAGTCATCTATGTCGTGGCCATGATCCCTATGGAAGCGGCACCATTTGTCCCTGTTCCTTTTCTTGCCTAGTGTAATCATCTTCGGAGGTGGTGGGAGCAGTCCTTCTTTCCCGACCTCCATTAGGATGGCTAAAACACTAGCATTAAGTGGGGTAAACTTCTCAAAATAGGGAGGAGAGCGGCGCTGACCACCAATATCTTTCTGAAGCTTCTTAGCCCTGTCTTCTTCAGCGCCCTTCCGTTTATTCCCGGATATGGGCTCTTTCGGATCAAATGGGAGGATGGCCTCTTTTGCCCCAATATATTTCTCGCTCCTCAGTAGGAGTTCCGAGAAGTCTCGAGGCGGTTTTTCAGCGAGAGATGCCTTTAAATTGGTATGGTTGATGTTGTGTCGGAAGGCAGCAGAGTCTACCGACCGGGCCTCGGTGGTGAAGAGTTTGACATAGTCCCTTAAACGCCCTCCCTTCCTTTGATTGAGTGCCAACAAAGATGTGCTTGTCTTTTTAGCACGAAGGCTACTCACAAAATGGGTAAGGAAGAGCCTTTTGAACTGTTCGAAGGAGAAGATGGAGGTAGGAGCGAGTCGGGAATACCATTCTCTCGCAGGCCCCTTCAGCGTGGCCGGGAAGGTTTTGCAAAGAAGCGCATCTGAAGCCTGGTGGATCATCATGAGAGCTTTTTTCATGCCTCTCTTCCCAAAAAGGAATACGGACTACGGTACGCGACAATGTCCAGCAAATGGTTTTCACCATCCATGAGCTGTAAGGATCTACTTAACCAGCATAACATGAAATATAACAATATACTCAACCACACATGCATGAACAATTTATTAATCAACAGAATATATTTGAAACAAATATAAATATCCCAAATAAATTCAAGATCTGGATCAAAGTAAAAACTTCGAGACTACAAGCCCGTTACAAATTTCAATGTAGCAACAAGAATGAAATAAGCTCAAGTACAAAATAACTAAGCAAGATTCTCCAAAGGGAAGCCTAAAACCTTTGCTCACTAACTCCCACTGGTAGTTGATCACCAAAACATGCTCATATAGCAATTGGAAGAAAACAGGAAAAACAGGAAAACAGTACGCCCGTTAGTGCAAGTTACAAGCCACAAGTAGTACAAGCAAGAAAGAATGGGAATAAAAATATGAAACAAGAAACACAAAGTACTAGCATGGAGGAAAACAACAGTAGATGAAAAGTCTACAAGTAACAGGAAATAGTAGCAGGTAAACAGTAACGGGAAATAGTAGCAGGTAAACAGTAAGGATAACAGTAACAGTGAGGGTAACAGGTAACGGTCTCAGAAAAATAGGGGTGTGCCGGTGAAACAAGTTATTCTTAAGTCTATTTTTCAAAACTATCTAGGTAGCACTTCATGCGTCTCAAATTTTACGACATGGTTGCTACATTCAAACAATTGTGTTTAGATTTCGTAGTGAAACCTATAAGGCAGTGTACTCAGGCATCCAGTAAACAGTAACAGTAAACAGTGTCATGAATCATGTAATCATGTATCCATGAAAACAGTTGAGACCTATGGGTCCCCTTCTGAGTACACCTTCCTACCGAGAAGTATGTAGTCAGGTAAACAGTAAACAGTCGGTGAAATACGGTACAACGGTAAACTGTTGGGAAAACGAGTCCCCTTGTGAGTACACATTTCTATATTGTCCAATACTAGATATTTCCCTTAACCCCGGCTTGATTACTTGTCATTATTATTAAAACAGGTGTGGGCGAGCACAAACAGGGCAAGAAAAATATGGCAGGAACAAGGGACAAGTTTAGGTCGAATAGGTAACACAAATGGGTGACAAAACAATCTATAACAGTTAGAACAACGAGACTTTTAGTTGTGGACAGCAAGACATTGCTGCACCGAAACTGAGATTCCCGTTAATGCATGATGTTGAATATTTGCAAGTGTACAAAATCGCACAAGTAATATAGTTAAATGAGTAGAGTGTCGAACCCACAGGGACTAGATATTTTATTGAGTACCGATATCACTAAATTAATCACTATTTAGAAGATCGAATTTTATAAATAATAAAACAACTAAATTACCTTAATTTAAATAAATCTAACTAAATTTGTGAAGAGGGAGAGGGCTGTGAAACTATGAAGCTCTTGTACTTTGTTTAATGGTAAAAGTAGTTCTAGGGCTCTTGGTTCACCTCGTTTATCACACACACAAGTTATAACTCCTTATGAATTAAAGATATTATCTTTCCAAATTGTAGACCAAAATCCTAAAGATATTAACCACTCTATCCACGTAGTCTAAAAATTATTCTCAACTAATTCTTCGCCTATCCATCAAATTATTAATTGAAATTTTGGATTTCTTAACGGTCACGTCCTCCAATATACGGTGTTAATTTTTATTAATCACAAATAACCTGTTCGGTCTCTTTATGATTTGAAAAATCATACAAATGTCGATCCACCATTTTGTACGTATAAATAATAAAAATTAAAACACAACCAGGAAAGATTGAGTAATAATAAGGAATTAAAATTTGTGTTGTACAAAACTCGGCTACATCTTAGCCTCTAGAACAATAAATTCAGTTCATGTTCGATTTGCAATTAATAAAATGTTTGGGATTGCATCAAAAGAAATTTGAGAAGAAAAGATACAAAAAGAATACAAAATTTAATTCAAACCCCTTTTCTGTCTCAAAAGATTGCACCCAAAAGATGTCTCGAAGACCGCGCTGTCTGTAGGAGCTGTCGCACGCACAAGAGAGAAGAAGACAGTACCTGTCACTGTCTCTCCAGGTGTTTGAGTTGCCAGGTCAGTGCAGCAATCGTCTGGGTGCACTTCGAAAATCGCGCCGAAGAAGAGAGCAGTCCCTACTGCCCACACGTGCTGTCCTTTCCTTGGAACTCGCGTGCCACACACTCTGTCTCTCCTGTTGTTTCGATCTGATCTGAAGGCAAGAGACAGAGAGAGATGAGTTCTCTCTCTCTTATTTTCTTCTCTTTTTTTTTTCTTTGTATTTGGTAGCCGTCACCTCTTACCCTTCTCTCTACTTCTTTGCTTGTACTTATAGAGAACGGGAAAGGAGTTAGGGTTTGTACTTTTTGTAGAAAAATCCTTTCTCTTCATTTATTTCCTTCCTTTTTAATCCAGAATTTTATTTCTTTCTCTTTCTTTCTTTTCTTCCTTTTCTGCCAACCACGTGTTGCTGCATACACAAAATAATACCAGAAATTAAGATTTTTAAATAAAATAAAATTAATTAGTTTAAAATTAATTAAACTAACTACAAATCATATTAGCTTATAAAAATCCTTTTAAAATTATTTGTCGCACTTTAACTCAACAAAACAATAAAAATTAATAAATCCATTATTCTACTTTGTTTGTTGATTTTTTCCACAAATCTTTCCTTTTTGCATCAAAAATATTATTTCTTCAAAAATAATTAATTAAATGAAATCTTATAGAAATAAGATGAATTATAGACAATATCAACGAAAACAAGCAATTTTAATTGGTAAATGAGTACAAATATTTGTATATAAATTAGACACATCAAATACCCCCAAACTTAAGATTTTGCTTGTCCTCGAGCAAAAAGTAGAAACATAAACAAGGGAATAATAAACTCAACCCATCACACTAAGAGATCTTATCATGCAAGCATCAAAATTTCAATTAAAAATATAAACAATTGCAAATAAAGTAAACCTAAGCATACCCACTTTCTCCACTGCAATTATTTATTCATAATTCCCAACCCAATCGCATTTGTCATGCAATTAATGTAATTATAGTATGCAACAACTCAATCTGTGATTATCCCTTCTCTCTACTACAAACCGAGTAGCAAATTAGAGAGATTTTTTTTTTTTTAAGGCTCTTCTTTAAGTCGTCACTTGCCTTTTGACGCGAATGCAAAATATTTGTGATGAATTCACCCGGTTACTCAACAAGTCACAAACTTAAAGTGCTTTGCATACTCATATTTCAAGTTGCCGTTTTACGTAAAAGTAAACATTTGTGATGAATACCCCTAGTTACTAAGCAACTCAAAACATTGGAGTAGATTGACTTTATTCATAATTTTTTTTTTCATTATCACTCTATTTACTTAAACTCTATTTAGGACTAGATAAAAGGGGATAATCACAAGAAAAGTGTCACATTTGTTTTTTATGTATAATAGCATGACTGACACAATTTTGTAAGGAATTTTGAAACTCAATAATCCTAAAGTAAATAAGTATGCATACTCTTACATTATAAATAATTGTTTATCCCAAAAAAAATTATTTCAATGCTTATCACAATAAAGAACTCAAAAGTGTAAAGGTAAGCCTAATTATAATCTCTGTTTACTTTGTTTTTCTTTTCAAAAATAATAAAAATAAAATGAATTTGTAAACCTTCCCCCCAAACTTAGATATCACATTGTCCACAATGGGAAAGGAAAAAGAAAAACAAAAGGAATGCAAAAAGTTTAGAATTTCTCCCCTGATTCGTCTTTAAATTTCTGCACGTGCGACGTTCAGTATTTTGGCGATATCTGGAGCTGTAGATGTCCAAATGGGCTAATTTTTTTTTGCTGGAAAGCTAAGACGATAGGCTACAACTTCTCTTTGAATCAGTTTTCCAGATTCTGACTCCATACTGCTCAAAAACAGCCATTAATGAAGGTGTACAACACAGCTCCACCCGACGACTTCCAAAATTTATGCAATCCTAAAAGATAAAATCAAAAATTAAAATAAAATAAACTAAAAGATAAATCAAAACTAAATGCAATAAAAGAAAACATGAGTTGCCTCCCAAGAAGAGCTAAGTTATAAGTCTTCAGCCAGACTTTCTTCATATTTTCATTATTGTTTGGCCTTCTCGATGTGCATGATTTCCTTGCCAACTTCATTACCCATGTATGGCTTCAAACGCTGTCCATTCACCTTCAATGTCCCTTTTTGCTCATCATAAATTTCTAATGTTCCTTATGGAAACACTCGTGTGACAACAAATGGACCCGTCCACCTAGATCGCAATTTTCCTGAAAAAAGTTTAAGTCTTGAATTAAATAACAATACTTTCTCCCCTTCCTTAAATTCTCTTCTCAAAATATGCTTATCTTGCCATCGTTTAGTCTTTTCTTTATAGATCTTGGCATTTTCATAAGCATCATTGCGAAACTCATCAATCTCATTTAGTTGCAACATTCTTTTTCCGCCAGCATCTTTCATGTCAAAATTTAGTGTCTTTATTGTCCAATAAGCGCGATGCTCAAGTTCAACTAGTAAGTGACATGCTTTACCATACACCAATCTATATGGGGACATTCCAATTGGTGTTTTAAATGCCGTCCTATAGGTCCATAATGCATCATCCAATTTTCTTGCCCAATCCGTTCGTGCCATATTCATTGTTTTCTCAAGTATTCGCTTCAACTCTCTATTTGAAACCTCCATTTGACCACTTGTTTGAGGATGATATGGTGTGGCCACATGATGAGTAACTCTATACTTAGCAAGTAAAGCATCAAATTGACGGTTGCAAAAATGTGTTCCTCCATCACTAATAATTGCCCATGGAGCTCCAAATCGTGAAAAGATATTTTTTCTAATGAAGTTCACCACTACTCTTGCATCATTTGTTGTTAGTGCAGCAGCTTCCACCCCCTTGGAGACATAATCTACAGCAACCAAAATATATTTATTAGAAAATGAAGATGGAAAAGGACCCATAAAATCTATCCCCTAAACATCAAATAATTCAATCACTAAAATATTATTTAGGGGCATTTCATGTTTCCTAGAAATATTTCCCACCCTTTGGCAATTATCACATAATTTAACAAAATTAAAAGCATCTTTAAAAATTGAGGGCCAAAAGAATCCTGATTGTAAGATTTTTGCTGATGTTTTTGTTCCACTAAAATGGCCACCACATTCCAATGTATGACAATGTTTGAGTATGCTTTCCATCTCCTCTTTAGGCACACATCTCCTTATTACTTGATCTGCACAATGGCGAAATAAGAATGGTTCCTCCCAAAAATAATATTTCAAGTCAGAGAAAAATTTCTTCTTTTGTTGATAAGTAAAATCAGGAGGTAGAATTTTTGATACCAAATAATTTACTATATTGGCATACCATGGAGGAGTTTGTATCATCATTAAATACTCATCTGGAAATTCTTCATTGATTGGTGCAACCTACAATTTTTTTTCATCTTTTGGTTCAATGCGAGATAAATGATCGGCAACCACATTTTCCACACCCCTTTTGTCTTTTATTTCCACATCAAATTCTTGTAAAAGTCAAATCCAACGAAGCAATCTAGGTTTGGCTTCCTTCTTTGCAAGCAAGTACTTGAAGGCTGAATGATCCGTATACACAACCACCTTTGAACCTATCAAATAAGATCGAAATTTGTCAAAAGCAAATACAGCAGCTAATAATTCTTTTTCAGTAGTAGCATAATTAAGCTGTGCTTCTGTCAAAGTTCTACTTGCATAATAAATGGTGTGAAAAATTTTATCTTTCCTTTGCCCTAAAATAGAACCTATTGCCACATCACTAGCATCACACATTAATTCAAAAGGCATATTCCAATCTGGTGCATTAATAATAGGTGCTGAAATCAATTTCTTTTTCAATGTTTCAAAAGCATGCAAGCAATCATGAGAAAAATTAAAAGGTGTGTCTTTATTTAAAAGTTTGCAAAGAGGTTTAGTGATTAAAGAAAAATCTTTTATAAATCTTCGATAAAATCCTGCATGACCCAAGAAACTTCTCACTCCTTTAACATTAGTTGGTGGTGGTAGCTTTTCAATGACATCAATTTTAGCACGATCCACTTCAATTCCCTTAAAGGAAACTTTGTGGCCTAACACAATCCCTTCTTTCACCATAAAATGACATTTCTCCCAATTTAGATCCAAATTTATTTCCTCGCAACGCTGCCAAACCAAAGATAAGTTAGATAAACAATTATCAAATGAATAACCAAAAACTGAAAAATCATCCATAAAAATTTCAATAAATTTCTCAACCATATCCGAAAAAATTTACATCATGCAGCGTTGAAATGTGGCGAGGGCATTACAAAGACCAAAAGGTATCCTTCTATATGCAAAAGTTCCATATGGGAAAGTAAAGGTTGTCTTTTCTTGATCTTCTGGTTCTATAGCAATTTGATTGTACCTCGAATACCCATCAAGAAAACAATAGTAAGAATGGCCTGCAAGTCTTTCAAGCATTTGGTCAATGAAAGGTAATGGAAAATGATTTTTTCTAGTTGCATCGTTTAGTCTTCGATAATCTATGCACACTCGCCATCCCGTGACTGTTCTTGTTGGTATTAGCTCATTATTATCATTTTTTACTACAGTTATTCCTCCTTTCTTTGGCACAACATGTATAGGACTTACCCATGCACTATCTAAAATTGGATAAATGATACCTGCATCTAAAAGCTTCAATACCTCCTTATGCACCACTTCTTGCATTGATGGATTTAATCTTCGCTGTGGCTGCACAATAGGTTTAAAATCATCCTCCATTAGAATTTTATGCATGCAAATTAAAAGACTAATCCCTTTTATATCAGAAATGTTCCATCCCAAGGCAGTTTTATGTTTTCTCAAAACTCTCAACAAATTTTCTTCTTCAAGATTATTCAAAGAATCATTGATAATAACAGGAAAAGTGGAGTTTTGGCCTAAAAATGCGTACCTCAAACTCGATGGGAGTTGTTTAAGCTCAAGTTGTTGTGGTGATGAGAAAATGAGTGGGGTATCTTCCAAATTTTTATCATAATCACAAATCTCTTTATTTTCTAATTCAAGTGTTTCTGAATTTGTTAAGCATTCTTCTAAATGTAATTTAGCAATTTCATCCAAATGTGTTTCTCCCATGACTTCACTTACTTGAAAGCATGCATGAACTTCTGAGGGAAGCTCCATGGATTTAAATACATCAAATATTACCTGTTCGTTGTCAACCCTTAGAATAAGTTTACCTTGTTGCACATCAATCAATGTTCTCCCTGTTGCAAGGAAAGGTCTCCCCAAAATCAAAGGAATTTGTTCATCTTCTTCCATGTCAAGTACAATAAAATCAGCTGGAAATATGAATTTGTCAACTTTCACCAAAACATCTTCAATGATCCCTCGTGAATATTTGATTGACCTGTCTGCCAATTGCAAGGAAATTGTTGTAGGCTTTGCTTCTCCAATACCTAGTTTCATGAAAACAAAATATGGTATGAGATTAATACTTGCTCCTAAATCACATTGTGCTTTATGAAAAGAAGAATTTCCAATAGTGCAAGGAATCGTAAAACTCCCTAGATCTTTAAGTTTAGGTGGTAGCTTCTTTTGTAAAATTGCACTACTTTCTTCAGTTAACATCACCATCTCATGCTCTTCTAGCTTCCTCTTGTTTGATAGAATTTCCTTCAAAAATTTAGCATATTTAGGCATTTGTTCTAAAGCTTCAATAAGAGGAATATTAATATGCAATTGCTTGAAAATATTTAAAAATTTTGCAAATTGATTATCAAGCTTATTCTTTTTAAGTCTTTGTGGAAAAGGAATAGATTGATCATAAGGAGAATTAGTACAAGTGTTAGAATTTAACTCCCCTGAAATGGTTTGACTTGACTCTCCTTTGTGCTGCGTTTGTTCTTCCATTATTGTTTGTTCATTCTCACATTGTTTTTCATCCACATCTTGTTCTACATTTTTGATTTGTGGCTGCCCAATTGTTGCCCCACTTCTAAGTGTTATTGCCTTCACATGCTCCTTGGGGTTTACAACTGTGCTGCTTGGTAATGTTCCTGCAGCTCTTTCATTAAGAATATTAGAAATTTGACTAATTTGTACCTCGAGATTGTGAATGGAAGCCGAAGTTGAATTTGCAACATTTTGAATTGCTTGATCCGTCTTTTGCATGTATTGCTTGAACATTTCTTCTAATGTCGGCTTCTTTCCTTATTGTTGAAAATTTTGTTGTGGTCTAGCTCCTCCTTGATTATTGTTCCAAGAAAAATTGGGGTGATTTCTCCATCCTGGATTGTATGCGTTTGCATAAGGGTTATTTTGCCTTTGAAAATTTGACACATAATTTGCTTGTTCGGCATTTGATGGAGCAAAAGGGTTCCCCACTTGGCAATCTGCACTAGAATGATTTCCTGCACAATGATCACAAATGATATGAGATTGAATAGCATTAACATTTATATTACCTATTTGCTTAGATAAAATATCAATTTTTGCATTTAAAATAGAAATAGGGTCAAGTTCAAAAACTCCCGCCATTTTTCTTTGCATTGTTCTTTCTGAGGATCACTGATAATTATTAAATGCCATTTCTTCTAAAAGGTCATAAGCTGCTTCATGAGTTTTTACTCATTAAGGTACCTCCAGCAGCTGCATCTGTAACGCCCCGCCCCAATGCTCCGACAAATCATAAATACTATGTAGTTCCACTGCCCACCACAGGCTGCCTCTTAAAAGGTGGTTAACCGAATTGGTGACTCTTGATCCTCGGCAATAGTATTTATACTCAATTTATCTTTGCAAATTCCCGATATGGGACTATATTCCTCAATCCTTTCACAAATCCCGCGTAGCAGTCGACTGATACACACCAGTCGACTGTACACAGACCAGTCAACTACTAACCCTAACAGTCGACTGTTCGCTCAAGATCTGGGGTATTACATACACCCCCCCTTAGGAATCAGCGTCCTCGCTGAGAGCACAGGGCACACATCAAGTGTAGGACCGCCCTTTCTAGCACCCTGCCTACTTCCATGGATACCCCACGAAGCAAATACCAGAGACTCATCTCCCTGCCGTGTATCAAATACACCCGGTGTGTCGAAAGTCGGCTCTGATACCATTTGTAACGCCCTGCCCCAATGCTCCGACAAATCATAAATACTATGTAGTTCCACTGCCCACCACAGGCTGCCTCTCAAAAGGTGGTTAACCGAATTGGTGACTCTTGATCATAGGCAATAGTATTTATACTCAATTTATCTTTGCAAATTCCCGATATGGGACTATATTCCTCAATCCTTTCACAAATCCCCCATAGCAGTCGACTGATACACACACCAGTCGACTGTACACAGACCAGTCGACTGCTAACCCTACCAGTCGACTGTTCGCTCAAGATCTGGGGTATTACATACACCCCCCTTAGGAATCAGCGTCCTCGCTGAGAGCACAGGGCACACATCAAGTGTAGGACCGCCCTTTCTAGCACCCTGCCTACTTCCATGGATACCCCACGAAGCAAATACCGGAGACTCATCTCCCTGCCGTGTATCAAATACACCCGGTGTGTCGAAAGTCGGCTCTGATACCATTTGTAACGCCCCGCCCCAATGCTCCGACAAATCATAAATACTATGTAGTTCCACTACCCACCACAGGCTGCCTCTCAAAAGGTGGTTAACCGAATTGGTGACTCTTGATCATAGGCAATAGTATTTATACTCAATTTATCTTTGCAAATTCCCGATATGGGACTATATTCCTCAATCCTTTCACAAATCCCGCGTAGCAGTCGACTGATACACACACCAGTCGACTGTACACAGACCAGTCGACTGCTAACCCTAACAGTCGACTGTTCGCTCAAGATCTGGGGTATTACATACACCCCCCCTTAGGAATCAGCGTCCTCGCTGAGAGCACAGGGCACACATCAAGTGTAGGACCGCCCTTTCTAGCACCCTGCCTACTTCCATGGATACCCCACGAAGCAAATACCGGAGACTCATCTCCCTGCCGTGTATCAAATACACCCGGTGAGTCGAAAGTCGGCTCTGATACCATTTGTAACGCCCTGCCCCAATGCTCCGACAAATCATAAATACTATGTAGTTCCACTGCCCACCACAGGCTGCCTCTCAAAAGGTGGTTAACCGAATTGGTGACTCTTGATCATAGGCAATAGTATTTATACTCAATTTATCTTTGCAAATTCCCGATATGGGACTATATTCCTCAATCCTTTCACAAATCCCACGTAGCAGTCGACTGATACACACACCAGTCGACTGTACACAGACCAGTCGACTGCTAACCCTAACAGTCGACTGTTCGCTCAAGATCTGGGGTATTACATACACCCCCCTTAGGAATCAGCGTCCTCGCTGAGAGCACAGGGCACACATCAAGTGTAGGAACGCCCTTTCTAGCACCCTACCTACTTCCATGGATACCCCACGAAGCAAATACCGGAGACTCATCTCCCTGCCATGTATCAAATACACCCGGTGTGTCGAAAGTCGGCTCTGATACCATTTGTAATGCCCCGCCCCAATGCTCCGACAAATCATAAATACTATGTAGTTCCACTACCCACCACAGGCTGCCTCTCAAAAGGTGGTTAACCGAATTGGTGACTCTTGATCATAGGCAATAGTATTTATACTCAATTTATCTTTGCAAATTCCTGATATGGGACTATATTCCTCAATCCTTTCACAAATCCAGCGTAGCAGTCGACTGATACACACACCAGTCGACTGTACACAGACCAGTCGACTGCTAACCCTAACAGTCGACTGTTCGCTCAAGATCTGGGGTATTACATACACCCCCCTTAGGAATCAGCGTCCTCGCTGAGAGCACAGGGCACACATCAAGTGTAGGACCGCCGTTTCTAGCACCCTACCTACTTCCATGGATACCCCACGAAGCAAATACCGGAGACTCATCTCCCTGCCGTGTATCAAATACACCCGGTGTGTCGAAAGTCGGCTCTGATACCATTTGTAACGCCCTGCCCCAATGCTCCGACAAATCATAAATACTATGTAGTTCCACTGCCCACCACAGGCTGCCTCTCAAAAGGTGGTTAACCGAATTGGTGACTCTTGATCATAGGCAATAGTATTTATACTCAATTTATCTTTGCAAATTCCCGATATGGGACTATATTCCTCAATCCTTTCACAAATCCCGTGTAGCAGTCGACTGATACACACACCAGTCGACTGTACACAGACCAGTTGACTGCTAACCCTAACAGTCGACTGTTCGCTCAAGATCTGGGGTATTACATACACCCCCCTTAGGAATCAGCGTCCTCGCTGAGAGCACAGGGCACACATCAAGTGTAGGACCACCCTTTCTACCACCCTGCCTACTTCCATGGATACCCCACGAAGCAAATACCGGAGACTCATCTCCCTGCCGAGTATCAAATACACCCGGTGTGTCGAAAGTCGGCTATGATACCATTTGTAACACCCCGCCCCAATGCTCCGACAAATCATAAATACTATGTAGTTCCACTGCCCACCACAGGCTGCCTCTCAAAAGGTGGTTAACCGAATTGGTGACTCTTGATCATAGGCAATAGTATTTATACTCAATTTATCTTTGCAAATTCCCGATATGGGACTATATTCCTCAATCCTTTCACAAATCCCGCGTAGCAGTCGACTGATACACACCAGTCGACTGTACACAGACCAGTCGACTGCTAACCCTAACAGTCGACTGTTCGCTCAAGATCTAGGGTATTACATACACCCCCCTTAGGAATCAGCGTCCTCGCTGAGAGCACAGGGCACACATCAAGTGTAGGACCGCCCTTTCTAGCACCCTGCCTACTTCCATGGATACCCTACGAAGCAAATACCGGAGACTCATCTCCCTGCCATGTATCAAATACACCCGGTGTGTCGAAAGTCGGCTCTGATACCATTTGTAACGCCCCGCCCCAATGCTCCGACAAATCATAAATTTGAGCGAACAGTCGACTGTTAGGGTTAGCAGTCGACTGGTCTGTGTACAGTCGACTGGTGTGTGTATCAGTCGACTGCTACGCGGGATTTGTGAAAGGATTGAGGAATATAGTCCCATATCGGGAATTTGCAAAGATAAATTGAGTATAAATACTATTGCCGAGGATCAAGAGTCACCAATTCGGTTAACCACCTTTTGAGAGGCAGCCTGTGGTGGGCAGTGGAACTACATAGTATTTATGATTTGTCGGAGCATTGGGGCGGGGCGTTACAAATGGTATTAGAGCCGACTTTCGACACACCAGGTGTATTTGATACACGGCCGGGAGATGAGTCTCCGGTATTTGCTTCGTGGGGTATCCATGGAAGTAGGCAGGGTGCTAGAAAGGACGGTCCTACACTTGATGTGTGCCCTGTGCTCTCAGCGATGACGCTGATTCCTAAGGGGGGGTGTATGTAATACCCCAGATCTTGAGCGAACAGTCGACTGTTAGGGTTAGCAGTCGACTGGTCTGTGTACAGTTGACTGGTGTGTGTATCAGTCGACTGCTACGCGGGATTTGTGAAAGGATTGAGGAATATAGTCCCATATCGGGAATTTGCAAAGATAAATTGAGTATAAATAATATTGCCGAGGATCAAGAGTCACCAATTCGGTTAACCACCTTTTGAGAGGCAGCCTGTGATGGGCAGTGGAACTACATAGTATTTATGATTTGTCGGAGCATTGGGGCGGGGCGTTACAAATGGTGTCAAAGTCGACTTTCGACACACTGTGTGTATTTGATACACGGCAGGGAGATGAGTCTCCGGTATTTGCTTCGTGGGGTATCCATGGAAGTAGGCAGGGTGCTAGAAAGGGCGGTCCTACACTTTATGTGTGCCCTGTGCTCTCAGCGAGGACGCTGATTCCTAAGGGGGGTGTATGTAATACCCCAGATCTTGAGCGAACAGTCGACTGTTAGGGTTAGCAGTCGACTGGTCTGTGTACAGTCGACTGGTGTGTGTATCAGTCGACTGCTACGCGGGATTTGTGAAAGGATTGAGGAATATAGTCCCATATCGGGAATTTGCAAAGATAAATTGACTATAAATACTATTGCCGAGGATCCAGAGTCACCAATTCGCTTAACCACCTTTTTAGAGGCAGCCTGTGGTGGGCAGTGGAACTACATAGTATTTATGATTTGTCGGAGCATTGGGGCGGGGCGTTACAGCATCTACCATGGATCGATTTGTAGCCCCCAAACCGTTAGAGAATGTTTGCACTTGTAGCCATTTTGGAAGTTCATGATGAGGACACTTTCTTAATAGATCCTTGTACCTCTCCCATGCATCATATAATGACTCTGTCTTTAAGTTGAGTGAATGTTGTGATGTCATCTCTTAACTTTGCTGTTTTTGCTGGGGGTAAATACTTTGTCAAAAATTTTTGTGCTAAACCTTCCCAAGTTGTAATAGCTCCCTGTGGTAAAGAATTGAACCAAGCCTTTGCCCTATCTCTAAGTGAGAAAGGAAAAAGTCTTAGTCGAATAGCGTCATTCGAAACTCCATTGTGTTTGAATGTATCACATATTTCGAGAAAGTTTGCGATGTGAACATTTGGATCATCATGTGCTAGTCCTCCAAATTGAACTATTTGCTGAATCATATGAATAATTGCGGGTTTAATTTCAAAATTGTTTGCTTCAATTACTGGCCTTGTGATACTTGATATCGTTCCGGCCTTGTGATACTTGATATCGTTCCTTCAACTGAGGGCATTGCATAATCCCTCAAAGCTTTGTTCTCCTCTCTGTTCGTCATGGATAAAGAGGATGTGGTCTTTTCTTTCTTTTCCTTTTTAATTTGTCGTAAGGTTCTTTCAATTTCTGGGTCAAAAAGTTTAGGCTCCAATGGGTTAGATCTGGGCATACACACCTAAATCCTGAAAAACAAGTAAATAAAGAAAAAAACAAATCAAAAGGATAAAGAAGTAAGAAAAATAAAACAATAAAACTAAAAATAAAAATAGAAAACTAAATACAAATAAAAATGAAAAGAAAAATAAATAAAAGTAAAAGTTAGTAAAAAGAAAATAAAAGATGTAAAATAATAATAAAATGAAAATAATTACAAAAAAAATTCAAACTAGCAATAATCTAGTAATTTTCAAAATCAATAAAAGAATAACTAATCCCCGGCAACGGCGCCAAAAACTTGATGTGAATATTTGCAAGTGTACAAAATCGCAAGTAATATAGTAAGTGAATAGAGTGTCGAACCCACAGGGACTAGATATTTTATTGAGTACCGATATCACTAGATTAATCACTATTTGGAAGATCGAATTTTATAAATAATAAAACAACTAAATTACCTTAATTTAAATAAATCTAACTAAATTTGTGAAGAGGGAGAGGGCTGTGAAACTATGAAGCTCTTGTACTTTGTTTAATGGTAAAAGTAGTTCTAGGGCTCTTGGTTCACCTCGTTTATCACACACACAAGTTATAACTCCTTATGAATTAAAGATATTATCTTTCCAAATTGTAGACCAAAATCCTAAAGATATTAACCACTCTATCCACGTAGTCTAAAAATTATTCTCGACTAATTCTTCGCCTATCCATCAAATTATTAATTGAAATTTTGGATTTCTTAACGGTCACGTCCTCCAATATACGGTGTTAATTTTTATTAATCACAAATAACCTGTTCGGTCTCTTTATGATTTGAAAAATCATACAAATGTCTATCCACCATTTTGTACGCATAAATAATAAAAATTAAAACACAACCAGGAAAGATAGAGTAATAATATGAAATTAAAATTTGTGTTGTACAAAACTCGGCTACATCTTAGCCTCAGTAAGAAACTGCAAAGTCTTATTTATAAGCATGAAAGGGGTCTGAAAACATCATAATTAAATCTAAGAAAAATCTGAAAGGTTCTCTAGCATGTCTAGTGTCATCATATATTATTTCATGAAATTTCATTACAGATTGTATAGTCTATTCAATTCGGAGAAAAGAGTGATGCAGCAAAATTATAAATCTGAAAGTTCTGACACAGCAGTACCAAAATAGTGATAACTCACAGAATACAATTCAAAATCCCAGTCCATCAAAAGGGTTGTAAAATAGACAAACCAGGCTACATTTCATGTTCACAAAGTTTTTATCAAAAATGAATAGAATCAGGTTGAAAACATAATTATTTACTGAGCAACATGCAGTTTGGAAATATATTTATTGGTTTCCCAAGCATGAAATAAGTTATAAAAGTCACTGAATAATTCTACAAATTTTTTGGGGGTTGATCCTAGTCATGCCTGGTCATAACCAGAAAAATATCAAGTTCAAATTTTACTTTTATCATCAGTTTTAAAATAATAACTCATTCAGCAATCTTAAAAATCAGAATCTGAAAATTTCGATACAGCTGCAATACAACTGCGATAACTCACACATCAAAAATCGAAATTGAGATCCGTCAAAAGTTCTGAAAAATAGACCTCGAGGCCTACGAATCGTGTTCACAGATTAGTTTATTTTACTGATTTAAACATGGTCTAAATTGCTGTGCTAAAACAGGGCAGCAGCAAAACGAAATTCTTTCATGTATTTAATCGAACAATTGATCTACAATAGATCCAATTTAAAGTATAATGCACGGCAAGATATGTTGGTCACTCCAATCAACATGGCATGTGTATTAACAATTTCACAACGAGATAACACATCTAGTACGTCAATCATGTGAAAAAATTCACAATATACGGTAGATTACGAATAAGCACATACACATCAATATCTCTATCTAGATCCAATTTATTTTCGTGGTGTGTGTGTGTGCGTGACAACTCATTGTGGGTAATCATGATCATGAGATGACGGAAATGGATCAAGCAAACAAGATTATGATCATCATGAGAATGAAAGCAATGATGAATGCGAGATTACTTACGGAATTTAAACTTGTACGAGTAACAAAAACAACATACAAGCCGCTTGCCTTGATAGAGACAATACCGAAGAGAAGGAATAATGGGAACGGATCCCGGCACACGAACACGAACATAAACGATCACGAACACGAGAGCTAGCGGGATGAAGACTTGTGGAATAGGAGATGGACGACATACGGTGGTGCAACGGCAAGGTGTGGGCGGCTGGCTGCAGGGTCGTCAGAATTGCGGCTAGAGGTGCCCGGCGATGCACAGCACACCGACAAGGACAGGGGCTTGCAGGGTCGACAAAAGGGCGATGACGGAATGGAGGAGGAAGCGATGATGGGATTCGTCTCAGGGGACGACGATGAGCGGGAAGAATCGACGAAGGTGGAGGTGAAGCGGTGGTTCGATGAGCGGTCAAAGAGGATGAGGAGGGCAGGGCTCAGAAGTGAGGGAGATGGGGACGGTGCTTGGGTGGTGGGTGCTCGAGTGGGGCAGGCGACGAATACAGGGGGCTCAGGGCGGCAAAGTGGGGCAAGGTGACGAGGAGGATGATGGAAGGCGGTGAGGTGGAGATGGGGGGCTGGAGATGCTGGAGGTAGGGGATGAAGGGTGGCTGGTTAATATAGGATTAGGGTTAGGGTAGATAATTAGGTTATATAGGGTTTAGGTGGGTTTGGGTTATTGGGTAGTATCCAATAGGAAAGGAAAAGTCAAATGCTAAATTAAATAGGCCATGAATTAGAATTAGTCAATTCTCACGAAGAAGAACAATTTCAAATTTATCCGATTGGGGACAAAGTTTGAATCAAAACAATAATGAATTTATTAGAAGAAGAAAAATTAATACACGGTTCAGCAATGAACAAGAAAGAATACAATGGAAAAAGAAATACTGAAGAGAATACAATAATGGGAACAGGGGTTACAGTTTTAAAACTCTCGATGTGTTAGAAGGGATCTAACTCCCTGTTATGTGACTCAAAGTGGGGGGGGGGGGGGGGGTTGAAGTTTTCCGGGATCGGGGCTTCCATGATGGTTTGGGAGAACGAAGGCCTGCTTGGGTAGAAATTCCTCGCCCGTTGTTACTCTTCTCTGTTAAGTCTGCCAAGGTGCCTCTCCATCTCGTGGAGACGGTGATAGACCGAGTCCTCTCTCCGGTCAAATCTTGCTTAACCCCGGGACTCATCCTCATGTGCAAATGGACTGGGAGTGCAATGGTGATGGCTTGGGGCAGGTTGAGGACTAGGCGCCCATTGATCGTAGTTAGGAACAACATTGAGGGCCCACAGAATGACTTCTTGAAAATCCCAAAACTCCGCCCTTGTGGTGCCTCCCGATCTCGGTCATCCCTTGGGGCGGAACGATCGGTCGGGGTGCGGCTGCTCCTCTAACGGCGCGGGGGTGACTCCCTCTACCTCCTGGGAGGGTTCGATCTTCTGTGGTCTGGCCTATGGGGGTATCGGGCTCTAGGGGACCGAATTGCAGGACCCTTTTGATGTTCATGGTGAGGGATTCCATCATTGGTCTGCCTCTCATTCAAGCGGGTCCGAAGATCTATCCCCTGTTGCCGATTGAAAATAACGTGTCGGAGATCCTTTGGCGTTGGAGGGCTGTGAGAGGCCATGGAGTCGGATGATGGGTTATGTACTGAGACATGGTCGTGATAAAGAAGTTGCCTTTGACGACTTCGACGGGAGCCCCCGGGGTAGCCCTTTGAGGCCCTTGAGGGGCCTAATGGGGGAGATGTTGCTGAGGAAGAGGCTGTCCAGGCTGCGGTTGCTGGACAAGTTGAGGGAGAGGCTGTCCAGGCTGCGGTTGCTAGACTTGCTGGACGTGTTGAGGGAAGACATCATGGAGTTGAGGAGGAGAAGAAATGGGAGTGGCTCTGCAGCTGGAGACCACTTCCATCCCCTTCTTCGGCGGCGTGGCTTGGGAAACAACTTCACCAGTGCAGTAATGTTGGATTGCTTTTCGTATCCCACAGACGGTGCCAATCTGTTGCTGCTGATTGTGGTGTGGGAGCAAACAGATTTTTGGATTCTTTTGAAAAAGAATAAGGCAAACCTGTTGACTTTCACCGGCGTTTAACTGGTTTCTTGTTTTTGCCGTTTTCCTGCAAAAAGTTCGATACACCGGGATGGATCCCAGCGACGAACCCTCCGACACTCAAGTCAGTAATTAGGAAGATTTTGAAAGAGCATTTATGTGGAAAAATATTGATTACCTTTTTTACGGTGGGGGAGAGGGGTATTTATAGTCACCTTAAGAGACCGTTTAGAGATAATCATTTATCTCTATGCCCCGGTGTTTTTGGATAAGATGTAGAGTTTAAACTCGTTTCATGATAAGAGAGGTGGTTTAAACCATCACTTAGGGATAATCACGAATTTGAATTACACTTTAAGTGTTTGGGCTGGTTTGTAACGGGTTTCTACTCGTACTCAATAGGATAAATCTGTTCTTGACTTACTGGGCTTTGAAGAAAGACCCAGTTCCCATTTCAGACCCGTTTGTGATCGACTGCAATCTAGTGCAATCGACAGTCGACCAAACTAGAGTCGACAGTCGACCGAACTAGAGTCGACAGTTGACTGTCAAGTATTAAATTTCATATTTTTCTTGCAGGACAGTCGACTGTCTACTTTCCAATAGTCGACTAATACTGTTTTGGCCATTGGTGCTTGAGTTTCGAGGTTTCGCAGAACAGTCGACCGACCCTTTGTCAATAGTCGACTGAACTGACTGTGTTCTTGAGTTTTGAAGTTTTGCAGGACAGTCGACTGGACATTTTTCTACAGTCGACTGAACTAGCTTTTGGTTCTTGAGTTTTGTGGTCTCGCAGAACAACCGGCTGACCACTTTTAACAGTCGACTGCCACTGTCTTGGATGATGGATTTTCTTGAGTTTGGATTTGATTTTTGACATGGGAAAGTTGAGTAAGAATAAATATGAGATTTTATGATTTTCTATACTTGATTGAGATTATTCGCTATTGCATACAATGATTGATTAAATTGATAAAGAGGTTGAATTGACTTATGTTGTGTTATGAGTTTATAAAGGAAATGCTTCTTTTTGAGAAAGAGATATGAATAAAGAAAATGAAAGATTAAATTGAGTTTGATTATGACTTATTGTTGATCTCTAGAAAGAGATAGTTGTTGGAATCTAGAGGCTAGGCGAGACCCTAATGACCGGCAGTTTTTAATTATGATTTGAGAGCTAACCAGTGTGGGTGAAGCATCTCTTGAGAAGTAGCCAGGTAGGCTAACTGTCTCTGTTGTTTTGATTTAAGTCCGGTAGGGTAAGCAAGCTCTACTATGTGATGATTTTCTTTTAAAACAAACAAAATTGTAAGGATTAGATACATAGTGAACATGTGATGAAAGTACGAGAAAAACACGAGTATGAGGGCCATCGGATTAGCGGTGTGAGAGTGGTTCACAGACTGCTTGCTTGATGCGTCATGTCAAGGCGTGAGCACTACTCCGGAATTATCATCCTGGTGGCGACGCTTGTGGGGTGTTTGATGACTACGGGTGGTGCCATCGTTCCATGACAGAGGTTGAATTATCCATAGTCTTCCTGCATGATGCGTCATGTCAGTGCATGGGATTTCTCTCCAGGCTGTCTGGACATGAGCTCGTAACTCATAGAACATCTAGGATACTTACTGTAGTAGTTTAAGTCATGGCAATGGATTGAACCCTATAAGATGAAGAATGATTAAGGGCTTGTCCTCAGACCTATGTAGTATGGGATGCATAGAATCCGAACAAGTGCACATTAGTGTCATCTATAATAAATAACTGCATTAAGGACTAAGTGCACCGCACAACACGACATCAATAGGATAGTCCCTTTGCAGCTTTGTTTGTGATCAAGTATGTGTGTTTGCTAAAGTATTTAAGAATCGTTATACTGTTCGGCATAGCGAGGATGGCCGTGTATAATATTTTGTCGGTTGTAAGCAACTGTAACGCCCCGTACTCAACTTGTACGTATACAATTAACTAAACTCTAGCCACGCCCACCACAGGCTGCCTCAAAAGGGTGTCCGGACGTTCGGTACCCTTAATCCTTGGCTTTTCCTATATATCATTCTTTCCGTCCTACTATCCCACCGATATGGGATATTAAATCCCATGGTCAATCTGGTCAAAGCACCACACACACACTTCCATTCTTTCTTTCATTCATTCATTCATTTAATCCCTCCCTTTATTCATTCCATATATGGTCAACTAGTCAACACCACACTACACACACTTTCCTTCTTTTTCCTTCCATCCACGTCATCATCAATCCATCCATTCTTTCTTTCTTTTACTTTTCTTCTAATTCTTATAAACTACCATATATATATACCATATATACCATACTAGTATATATACTATATACTACTCTCTAGAAATACGGGGTCTCGCATTCACCCCCTCTTAAGAATTCAGCGTCCTCGCTGAATACGGGACGTGCAATCTAGTACAGGATCTTTCTTTCTAGTCGAATGTAGACTTGTCTCCTAATCGCTGCCCTCCCAGGGTCTTACGCATCTCATATATATATATTGTGTCCGACGCACTTCCTATATACAAGTCCTACATTCGATGTCGAAAGTCGGCTCGGATACCACATCTGTAATGCCCCGTACTCAACTCGTACGCACACAATTAACTAAATTCTAGCCACGCCCACCACAGGCTGCCTCAAAAGGGTGTCCGGACGTTGGGTACCCTTAATCCTTGGCTTTTCCTATATATCCTTCTTTCCTTCTTACTATCCCACCGATATGGGATATTAAATCCCATGGTCAATCCGGTCAAAGCACCACACACACACACTTCCATTCTTTCTTTCATTCATTCATTCATTTAATCCTTCCTTTTATTCATTCCATATATGGTCAACTAGTCAACACCACACTACACACACTTTCCTTCTTTTTCCTTCCATCCACGTCATCATCAATCCATCCATTCTTTCTTTCTTTTTCTTTTCTTCTAATTCTTATATACTACCATATATATATATACCATATATACCATACTAGTATATATACTATATACTACTCTCTAGAAATACGGGGTCTCACATTGATACCATCTGTAATGCCCCGTACTCAACTCGTAAGCACACAATTAACTAAATTCTAGCTACGCCCACCACAGGCTGCCTCAAAAGGGTGTCCGGACGTTAGGTACCCTTAATCCTTGGCTTTTCCTATATATCCTTCTTTCCTTCCTACTATCCCACCGATATGGGATATTAAATCCCATGGTCAATCCGGTCAAAGCACCACACACACACTTCCATTCTTTCTTTCATTCATTCATTCATTTAATCCTTCCTTTTATTCATTCCATATATGGTCAACTAGTCAACACCACACTACACACACTTTCCTTCTTTTTCCTTCCATCCACGTCATCATCAATCCATCCATTCTTTCTTTCTTTTTCTTTTCTTCTAATTCTTATATACTATCATATATATATACAATATATACCATACTAGTATATATACTATATACTACTCTCTAGAAATACGGGGTCTCACAGCAACTGACGTACCCACAGTTTTATATACAGGACTTGGAGTTTACAAGAGGATATAAAGATGATTTGATGCTGTCGATTACTTAAATGTTAAAGTTGTTACAGTTGTACATTTACTATTGTTGTATTTTATTTATTCCGATGCGTATTGATGTAAAAGACTCTGATGTATTTATTAATGAAATAAAGTTTTAAATTTCTTGTAAAATTGTATGAAATGAAGTGTAAAGATCTTGTGGAACTTCGAATTCAGCCTGTTTTAGAATTCGGGGTGTTACAAAAGTCTACAAACTCAAAGCCACATTTATATACCCAACCCGCTAACCCATTATCCAACCTTACATAAAATTTAACTATCCGTATACAAATCCCCTCACATTCCCCCACTCTTTACATTCTCGTAACCCCACACCCCCCACTATCTCATAACTACCCATTATTATATATTATATTATTATCTATTTAATAACCCCCTCCCCCATCCTCTTTCTCTCTCCCCACTCTCTTTATCTCTCTTTTATCTCCTTCTTTCTCTGTTTCGAAACGAAACAGAGCTCAGCCCCTCCCATCATCTTCCTTGTCCCGCTTACTCACCCCCGACCCTGAGACCCTCCGCCTCAACTCCACCTCTAGCATCACACCAACCCAAGCTCCTCATCGTCGAACTCCACCGCTAGTGCCCAAGTTTCCTCGTCGCTGCTCGAGCTCGAGCCCTCGCTCGTCATCGCAGCTGCCACTCCCTGTTCTTCCATCGCTCTCGTTCGACCGCCTGCTCCACACGAGCTCCCGCTCATCATGTAATACCTCGCAAAATTGGAAATGATAATTTTGCCCTCAGGTGTTACTCACGTGCATTTTGTACCATTACTGGTGATATCCGTAACGTATTTTGATATGTATTTTGGATTCTGATTATTTATGCATTCTCGTATTCTTAAAATCCCATTTGAGACAACTCAAATGCTAAATTTCAATTTTTGTGTTTTTACGTATTACCGATGTACGTGTCGATTTCGGTTATTCTACCGTTACGTGCAAAGTTTTCGATGGGTTATTTTTATAATGTGTTCAAATTCGTTTTATAAATGAGAATTCACTTTTTGTCTGTTTTTAAAAATAAAAAAAATTGCACGTGTAATGCACGTGTTTTCAACATACGTGTTAATTACAATATTGATTGTGTATAATGATTATATTTTTCTTGTGTTACATTCCGATTAATTATAAATATTTTTCGGTTGATATGGTCAATTTCGTATTTTTGAGATTTCACGCGCAACGCACGTGTTTCGGTGCGCTTATTCGGGTGTGTTCTTTTTCAAAATAAATTTCATGAAAATGTCTGTCTATTTTTATCCTGCATGAAAAGTATAATTTTTAAGTTAATTTTATATGTTTATTACATATATAAGTAATTGTTTTAAAGAAATTAAATAAATAATTTATTTTGGGGTGTACACAAAGCACGTGCACGTGCACACGTGCGATGTGCACACATTTTGGGACCGGGCTGTTTTTAAGAAGAGGGAAAACAGAATTTTTGGTTTTTGAAAGTAGAAGGGAAAGCAAGTTTTGAACGTTAGAATGTGGGATTAGTGGTGTTCATGTGGGAGTAGTTATAATAACTATCCAACCAACCCCTATAAAAATACCCCCCACTCTTTCACTTATCCTCATCTTCTTTCCTTCCTCTGTGAAATTCCGAAAGCCCCAAAATCATCCAGCTTTCCACCTTTGCTTTATCCACCATACTATTTGAAGTATCCATACATATATATATATATATGTGTGTGTGTGTGTGTGTGTGTGTGTGTGTGTGTGTGTGTGTGTGTGTATGCATTTGTCCAAACTCTTTCACATTATTTCTATCTCCTTCTTTCTTCTTTCTCTCCTGTCAATTTCGAAAAATTACCCAGACCAAGACTACTTCCTACTCCACCTATCCAATCATACATACATTATTCATAGGTGTATATATATATCTATGTATATATGCACATATATATAGTATGTGCACATGAATGAGAATGAAGTGCTATGCTTGCGGTGCTTTTCGGGAACTTGAAGGATGCTTGTTGTCCGTGCCGAAATGTGGAGTTGAAGTGCTCTTTGGTGCACGGATTTCTAGGAGTTTGCATTGGAGTTTTCTTTAGGAGCTCCTAATTTTAGGAGTTCATTTGAGTACAAATTCTTCAACCTTGGGTGGGTGTTTCTTAAATCCTTTCTAATTTAGGAGTAGAAATTGCATGATAGATAATATAAAATTATTTGTTAATTGGTATGATGAAATTGCATGCTAGTTAAAGTTCAAATTGCTAAATTTTAATTGGTGTGGTAGATGTGAATTACTTAATCTAGTCTCCTAAAATTGTTATGATTGTTAGTTTGAAATGCTAGAATTGAAGAAACGTGATTTGTATGGAAATTGACGCATGTTAAGATATTGGTTAAAATAATGCAAATGTGTAGAAAGGAATTGTTTGATGCTAATGTGTTAAAGAAGTACGGATCTAATCTCACTAATATTCATTTTTATGAGTATAGAAATTTTATAAGAAACGTTTTGGTGAAAGACAATATTTTTTATTTGGAAAATTAATTATGTGTTTTTATACATTTTGAAGGAAAGATTTTATTATATTGCAAAAATGAGAAACTTATGAATTCGAGAACAAGTACGATATTGTTTTTCAAAGGAATACATTCCGGAAATGATTTATATTTTTATAGAAGTACTAATCAATTGAAAGATCAAGTTTTATTAAAACACCCTTTTGTGGGAATGTGTTGTCAGATTGTGATGAAGGCATCATTGCCTTTCAATGTCAAAAATATATTTATGTTCCACTTTAACTGCAACCTGGTGCAATCGAAATTCAACCGAACTAGAGTCGACAATCGACTGTCAGGTATTAAAATTCAGATTTGGTCGGCAGAATAGTCGATTGTCTACTTATCCACAGTCGACTGTTACTGTCTTGATTATTGGTTTTTGAGTTTCAGAGTTTTGCAGAACAGTCGATTGATTCTTTGTCAACAGTCGACTGAACTAACTGGGTTGTGTTTGAGTTTCAAAGTTCACAGGACGGTTGACTGGACATTTTTTCACAGTCGACTGAACTGCTTTTGTTCTTGAGTTTTGAGGTCTCGCAGAACAGTCGACTGGCCACTTTTAACAGTTGACTGCCACTGTCTATGGATTTTCTTGAGTCTGGATTTAATTTCTGACATGTGAAAGTTGAATAAGATTGAATACGAGATTTTGTGATTATTAATACTTGATTGAGATTATTTTGAAATGCACACAAGGGTATGAAGGATTAAATTGATTAAGATGCTGAATTGCCTTATGTTGTGAGATTATAAAGGAAATATTTTTGAGAAAGAGTTTGTGAACATAAGAAATGAAAATGATTATTTAAGATTGATTATGGCATATTGTTGATCTTTAGAAAGAGATAGTTGTTGGAATTTAGAGGCTAGGCAAGACCCTAGTGACCGGCAGTTTTATTTATGATTTGAAAGCTAACCGTTGAGGGTTGAGCGTCTCTTTAGGCTGACTGCCTCTTTTGTTTTAATTTAAGTCTGGTAGGGTAAGCTCTCTCTAGGTTGTGATGATTTTCTTTTAAAACAAACAAAATTGTAAGGATTATATACATAGTGAAGATGTGATGAAAATAACATAAAAACACGAGTATGAGGGCCTCGGAGCTATGGAGTGAGAGTATTCACAGGCTATCTTCACGATGTGTCGTGACATGACGTGGATATGTCTCCAGAAGTCTGTACCGCAGGCAACGCTCGTGGGGAGTTTGGTGACTGCGGGTGGTGTCATGTCCCATGACGGAGGCTGAATTGTCCATAGGCTGTCTTAACGATGCGGTGTGACATAACGTGGGATTCCCCTCTAGGCTATCTGGACATGAGCTCGTAACTCATAGAACATCCAGGATACTTATTGTATTTACAGTAGTAGTTAAGTCATGGCGAGGGATTGAACCCTACAAGATGAATAACGGTTAAGGGCTTGCCCTCAGACCTATGTAGTATGGGATGCATAGAATCTGAACAAGTGCGCATTAGTGTAATGTAATTAAATGATTGCATTAAGGACTAAGTGCACAGCACAACACGACATCAATAGGATAGTTTCCTTTGTAGCTTTTTTTGTGATCAAGTTTGTATTTGCTAAAGTATTTAAGAATCGTTATACAGTTCGGCATAGCGAGGATGGCCGTGTATAATATTTCGTCGGTTGTAAGCAACTGACACGCCCACAGTTTTATATGCAGGACTTGGAGTTTACAAGAAGATATAAAGATGAAATGGTTGCTGATGATTATTCAAATGTCAAGTTGTTACAGTTGTACATTTATTATTGTTGTATTTTATTAATTTCGCTGCTTGTTGATGTAAAAGACTTTGATGTAATTATTGTTGAAATAAAAGTTTTTAAAGTCCTTGTAAAAATGTACGAAATGAAGTGTAAAGATCCTGTGGAACTCGAATTCAGTTGTATTTGGAATTCGGGGTGTTACACATCACCTCTGCCATCCTCCTCTTCCCTCCACTGCCGCAAGCCTCTTCGTTGAACCCATCGAGCTCTGACCTCCTCAACTCTTCCCCCTTCGCTCGAGCCCTCCATTCGCCATCGAGCGTCCATTGCCAGTCGCCGCCCTCGCCCTCGACCACCATAGTCGAGCCGCACCTTCCCCCCGCCGTTCTGTTTCCTCTGTCTGTTTTGATGCGAAACAGAGTGTCTCCGTTCGTCGCTGTCCCTCGTCACTGCGTCGCTTCCCGACTGCCAACGTCCCGCCATCGCCGCCCTTGCTCTCGTCGCTACTGTCACTCCTCGCTGCAGTTGCCGTCGAGCCGTCTCTTTTTCTCCCCGTCGCTGTTGAAAAGTAGTGTTGGATTTCTTTTTTGGTGTTTGCTGTGGTGAAGAGAAAAGAGAAGGATCGATATGTGTTTGGTGGTTGGATCATGTTGGGTGTTTGCTGTTGTGTTGAGGAAGGATCTTGAGTTGCTGTTTTGCATGTAGCTCGCATGTAGCTCGCATGTGCTTCCGTGTTTCTGTGTTGGTGGTTCGTCGCTCGAGATTCTCATCCCGTTATTCTTAATATTCGAAATTACCATCTAAAAGGCAAGTCATCTCACCCTCGAATTGTATTGTATTGTATTGTATTCGAGATTTTTTATTGAATCCCGCAAGTAGATCTATATTGATTATCGTATATCTGCTATTGTTATCTATCGTTGGGATACTACGGATTTACACGAGAGAATCCAAGTAGTAGTCTTGACTTCGTGCCGCCTTCTGCCTCCAATTTATAGAGATCTTGCATGCATTCATGTAGTTAATTGTTGATTATGTGAATAAGAATTGTTATTGTAATTCATGTCATGACATTACACAACTATTTTAGATTATAAGCTAGTATTGATTGTTCACATGATTGATGTTAGGGTATTAGTTGACTGCGATTAGTAAGAGCATGGACAATATACATCTTAATACAATGTTCACATAGACGTATTTGTTGTGATTAATGTTGTCAACAACCATTGCATATTGATTGAATAAAGAATTGTTAACAAGCCGGGGTTTAAGGGTGACTTAAGTAGTGGAAAATGTAGGAACTGTACTAAGAGGAGGGGCACGTGTTTTCCTAAATATTGTTAACGGCTATTGTTTTATCGATGGATTGTGGCTTACGGCAGTAACCCAATCTATCGTGTATTGTATCGGGACCAATTATCTTATCATGCAGTAATTATTGAATTGTAACTATGGAATATTGATTATCGTTGCCGAGTACATGAACTATAAAATCCATCACTAAGTCTAAACGTAACTTGTTAGCATGTAACAACCATGTGGTAAATAAGTGGGACGCATGAAGTGCTAAATTAGTTAGGATTAAAATGAATAATAGACTAAAGATTGTCATCGCATCGTCATTGCATTATGTCATCATTATTGAACAGTGTTATCGATTATTGATATCGTTTATTATTATAGTTATTGATCATTGTCATTGCACATTGCATCGTTATCATTTTGTCATTGTTCACTGCCATCGACTCTATTGTTTATTGAATTAATTATTATATCGTAAATGTCATTATTTCATTGTTTTCTCTACTTGCTTTCCATGACTTGCTCTAAGGACATATTATTCTCTCTTTTTAGATGGACAACTTACAGGTAATCAAGGAGAATTGCCTGATGGATTAGGAGAACTGCAATGGTGAAGAATTGATAGCATCGCCGCTTAATTGATTATTGTTTTGTTGTGAAGACTTAAATAATTGAACATTATTATTTCATTGTATTGTAGGCCTTTTTACCCGAATATTGTTACTGTTGTTTCCAGATATTGGATTATTATTATATTTGGTTATTTCATGCTCAAATTCCAAGTATTGTTATTCATGTGATTATCCTTTCATTGCATGCGTGATTGTATTGCTCCTCGTTATATTGTTGAGTTGAATCGACAACAGCTTATGAATGACGCAAGTCATTTGCTGGGCCAGCGTCACGTGCTTGCATTCCGTATTTTGGGAAGCGGGTCATGACATTGATTCAGATGGCTACAAATGTCGTTTACAAAGTTCTACATGATAATAACAGAAACTGGTTCATAATCCCAAAACAACATGGAATAAGCAGCACGTCAGCAAGTTGATTATTATTAAGTAGCATCAAACGAGATACACAAGCATATAACTCTATGGAGATAATTAACATGAAATTATACTCAATCATTAGGGTGGAATTCTACTGTTAATAAGACAAATTTATCATAAACATAGCATTAAATTCATGGATCTAGCTATAACATCATATTCAACCGAAATGCATTTAAATCATTATTTATTCTACTTAACGTGATTCTAGTTTATGTTCGTGTAGTGTATGCATATGATGGCAGATAACATGCCTTAGAATTGAGTCAAGGGTAAGGCACAAAATGAAACTACCACTTGGTTTCGCCGATGAATCCGTAATAGTCTCTTTGAAGGGTATCAAGCAAAATAATATACGATAACGACATAGGAACTACTTGCTGAGATCAAAAGAATTCCTGAACTAGAAAAAAAAGTCAGGTCAAGAGAAACTTGTCTTTACACGACGTTTGCACGTGCGACGAGAATCAACAGGGAAAAATAGCGGCAGAACACACGGGCAACGACGACGACACGGGTAACAGCAAGAGAACAACAACAACACACACGGCTGCAAGGGAACTTCGGGTGTAGGGCAGCAACGGGGGTGTTGATCGGTGCGGCTACTGGCGGGTGTGAGACAAGGAGGGGAAGGCAATGGCAATGGCAGGGAAACAACGTCGGGGACGGCGATGGGTGCTGCACGTCGGGGTGCAAATGGTTGCTTTGGCTGGAGTAGGGGGATGCAGTAGCGGTAGTGGTGTCGACAGGGTGATCGGCGACGAGGGGGACTACGAGATGGTGCTCGATGGTGTTCGGGGCTATCGAGGAGGCCGGCGTTGGTTGTCGGGGACTGTGATCGGGCAGGTGATCGAGGGCGAGGTGCAATAATGGCGACGAGGGATGGTCAGGAGGCTTGCGATGGTGGCAGAGAGGGCACTCGGGATGGGTTAGGGTGGTGATCGGTTTGGGGGTGCAATTGAGGAAGAAGAAGAAGCAGGAAGAAGAAGAAAAAATAATACATCAATTAATGGGTTTAATGAAAGAAATCAAATAATAATATAATGTAATAGATGAATTAAACACCCAATATACAATAAATAAATAGAGTGTGTACTGGAAAACCAGAGTTTAAGCCAAAATAATTTGGATGATCAAATGAGAACAAATGGGTTTAAAGAATGGTATGATTTATTAGCTATAAATCGGAATACAAAAATTTAGGAAAAGAAAAGAATTACAAAAGAAATCCGAAAAAAATCAGAAACAGGGGTTACAGAGCACCTCCAAAAGGCTTAATAGCAGAAGGGTATCTCTGATACCCAGAATAGTGCTCCAATTTCTTTTCATTGTATCTTCTGAATGTTAAGGCATGTCTGACTAGACTAAGGAGAAATTTAGACACTTCAAACCTTAATGGGGCTAAATCTCTCTTCTAGACTGTTGGCACTACTATCTGTAAAATTGATGTCTTTGAGTTAGATGACTTAACATGGGAACAAGCACATCGATATGTGTTAGATCACCATGCCTTAGTGGAGACATTTCGAACGTAAATCAGATTTGGGTTGGTTTGAATTTAATTAAAATCACATAGAAGTATGTGAATCCACATTTCTTTTTACTTGTTCCTATGAATTTGTCTGGGATATTAAAAGAAAGCATAGACGAAAAAAACTGCTACCACGTGAGAAAAATAAAATGTTGAATGAACAATTCCATAAGTGGTTTGAACTTTATGTAAGTGACTTAACAAACGGTTGAATTATATACTATATCTACATGTTCCACTATACTGATACAATTTTTCATACATTTCTAAATTCCCTCTTTGGGTGATGACGATGTATCATCTAAAATAAAGTTTTTTGCCAAAGGTCCCCATAAAATGTTTGAAAGATACTAGTGATACATATACAATGGCTTCAGATTTCATATTAACGATTGTGAGCGTAATTTGAAGTCTCAAAATAGTGGTATTGTAGTGACTTCAAAGACAAAAAGTTATGCTAGTAAGAACGACATAAATCCTGTAGAAGAAGATGTTGACTATTATCTGGTGCTCACAGACATCATTGAGTTGAATTATTACGCCCATTTTCGTGTACTACTATTTTGTGGGGATTGGGATGGGTTTGATCAGAATTGGGCTAATAACAAGGATAAGTTAGGTTTCAAAATTGTAAACTTCTCACAATTGATTCACACTGGGCCACACATAAGCCGTGAACCATTTATGTTCCTATCTCAAGTGCTCCAAGTAATATATATTGAAGATTCAGCCTGCCCAAAATCTTATGTGACACTTATCATGCAACCAAGAGATGTCTTTGAATTGGGCAACACTTCTGAGGAGGACCATGATGTCATGGAAAGTTTCATTGCTTTTGAGTTTCATATGTTTGAAGTAAACATAAAAATGGCAATAGTTTCCCTACTTGGTTGTGTAAGCATGGAGAAGAGGGTGATGTACTGGATGACAATGGAATATAATTATGTTCGAATGATTGAAACTTGTTGACTAAATGATTCTAATTGAAATATTGTTATGTCATAACTGTCGTGTCATTTTAAATGAGTTAAATTTAGTTCCATGTATACTATCATTGTTAGCTTGTCGTTTAATTGATTTTAATTGATATTTATTTTATTCTAATTGACGTTAATTTTCTTTTAACAGGTGATAAATGCCAAGAAACGAAAGAAAGGAGAACAAAATTATCATAAATGAAGGTGAAAGGTAGGAGCAGTCAACGCAAAATAGGGAGACAGCCACACCACTTGTAGGTCCAAGCATAGACCAGGTTGGCTTGCAGCTCGAGGAGGGTGAGGGTAGTATGCCCAGCACCTGCAGAAGAACAAGGGGTGCGACAAAGATGCCAAAGATTTGGAAGCTATGGAAAAGTGAAATGATACATCCAATAGTGCAACCCAGCCTGTAGGTCCAAATGGAGGTAAAATCTCACAATTATGCGAGGTAGTTGCTCGAAATTCTCGCCTATGTCCATTATAATATGAAAATTGGACAAAAGTGCTCGACACGATCAAGGCAATTGCATTTTCAACTATCCAGGTATTACTTTAAGAAAATATATTGCTAATAGAAAAGTTTATGATACTAAGTCTAAAATTTGTTAATCAATCAGGTTTGCCCATGGGCACGTGCCTACAACACGTCTTCGGAAGATTTTAGCATATCAAAAGCACTATAAACAGTAAGTTTATTTGTAGCACCCCGAATTTCTAATATAATAACTTAGAAAATACGTGGCACAATCCCAGCATCAACTTCAATGTAATAGTACACATAGCTCAAAACACAAATAATTTTATTCCAGACTTTAATTACAACAATCTTTTTCAAACACAGCGGAATTACAAACACCTTGAATTACATATTTCTTTTCACAATACTTCTTTTTACACAAATTTACACAAAGTTCTATTACATTTGTTTATCTCACAACTAACTCAAGCATCCAAGCCTCCAAACTCTAAGCAACAACCTGTAACACATGAGGTTAGAGATGATCCCTAACCCCCAAAACTAAAGGGGTCAGCCATAAATGGTGTGAGTGACATAAAAACAATCAACATAATTTAATCGTAAAACATAAAGTCATCAACATCTTGTATTAACCACAATGATAAATGAATGAGGAATAACAAAGATGTAAAGCATGGAAACATCATGGAATGAGAACAACGAGTGCATCTAGTCTAAGTGTCAAGTGTAGGAAAACGGGAAAGCACATGCATAAAACCAAGTCAAGACAACTCAAGGTCTATATGCGGATTTTCTAATGCATACTTGTCGAAGTCTATGCATCCCATTCTACATAGGTTCGGTGCAAGCCCTTAACGTCTTCACTTCATAGGGTTCAATCCCCCGCTATGCAACTAATCCTATCACGATGACTACTACGAGATAAAGATAAACTGTGAGAATTAGCCCATGCCTGATAATTCCGGAGATAGATCCCACATTTCAGGTAATTTACCTGGATAATTCCGGAGATCATCCCACA
Source organism: Hemerocallis citrina (assembly GCA_017893485.1). NCBI lineage: Eukaryota > Viridiplantae > Streptophyta > Magnoliopsida > Asparagales > Asphodelaceae > Hemerocallis > Hemerocallis citrina. Next base: position 102,199 of record CM030367.1, on the reverse strand, counting down.
TCTAGACATTGACACATCATCACATGAATACCCCATGTGCGTCGCCTCGACTTTGATAATTCCGGATATCAATCCCACACCGCAAGCAATTCACTTGGATAATTCCGGAGATATATCTCACATCGCAGGTAATTTACCTAGATAATTCCGGAGACAAATCCCACATCTCAAGTAAGTTACTTGGATAATTCCGGAGATTAAATCCCACATCTAAAGCCATACTGAGGTGCATAACCCATGTTCCCGTTCATCATATCACCACTAGTGCCTGTCCTTATCATTTGGGTTATTTAATTACTTAACGAATCTCCTAGAGTTGCTGTACCCTACCGGCCTAAATTCAAAACTGTCTAACTGAAATGCCTCACGGGCCACAACAAAATAACTCAACACCGGTATACTAGGGTCACTCACCTCTAGAGACTCAAACTCAAAAGTCTTAATCAACTTTCCACTAAGAAAAATTAGCTCAACTGAATATCTCAAATCAAATGCTTAACTGAAGACAAAGTATAGACTGAATTATTTGAAAACCAATCATTCGAAAGAACACTCAAGTTACAAAAATCCATCAGTACCAGTCGACTCACACTGTGGTAAGTCGACTGTCCAGAGGACAATATCCAAGATTTTTAAGAAAATTAACTAAGTCATATAAGTCGACTTGAACAGCTACCAGTCGACTTACCCGAGACAAGTTCCAATAATTTTCACTAAAATATTTTAAGTACATAAGTCGACTTAAAGAGGTCATGGTCGACTGTCCAGAAAGGACTGAAATAATTTTACAAAATTAAAGATCTCAGGACACCAGTCGACTGAATAATAGTCTAAGTCGACTGTCCAGAACGAATTTTCAAAGAAAACTAAAATACAGCAGCAGGGTCATACCAGTCGACTGAACAGTAGGCCAGTCGACTGTCGGCCTACAGTTTTTCATGATTTAGATCTAAATACAAAATCAAACTGGAGTTTTCTAAAGATTCATTGTTTATGAAAATAGTTCGTATTTAGGTAAAATGACAAATCTCAAATAATCTCCATTATGGATACTTTACTCAAAACATCAAATATGTCCAAGCTCAAGTTCTCATGTTCTAGATTACTAATTCTTCCATTAGGGTTTCTCAAGACTAAATTCTTTCACATCTCTTAATCAAAATCTGATTTGTAAACTCAATGTCCAGACGTTCAACCATCCGTTCATAACCATACTCAAATCTTAACATGTTTTTTAGCAACACAGTTTTATAAACCAAGATCTACTAGTCATTCATAGATTTCACAAACATGGTACAAATAACAATCCTTTGCATCGTTCTCATGCAAAATACCGAATACATTCATGTCAAACAACAATATAACAATTATTCACATAAATCATACCACAATACTTTTTTCATATCACATCACAAAATCAAAACAAAACAAAACAATGTCACAACAAAATAAATTTATATCAATCACCTTTGAATTGAAAGGATCTAATGAAAAGCCTTCCTTTTTGCGAGATCCAAAAATTCTCCTCTTGATCACCAAGAAAATAATAATATAATAAATCTGGAGTTGTGCAGCGAATGACGGCTGCACACCCTCTTTTATACAGGCCAAGATTGAAAGGAATTAGGGTTTTGAAGTACTTTTGCAAAATAGTCTTTTTTTAAAAATTTATTACTTCACATATATAACCTTCCTTAGTTAAAATAAGTTAAATAAATCAAAACTAAATAAAATCCTTTTACCACTAAGTTTTCCAACAACCCAGCACAGCCCAGAGATATGAAAATTCCGGATTTACACTCAGGGTGGCGATTTTGCACAAAAGCCCTCCCTTTTGTAATATTTGCAAATACATCATAAAATATTCATAAAAATCCAGAAAAATCCAAAATAATATATAGTAATACATATTATATTTTCCAATAAAAATATTTGACTTTTAACTTCCAGAAAAACATTTGCACAAGGATCCAACATAAATTCTATATTTGCAAAAACACCTGTTTTGTTTAAATCTTCACCAAATCGACTTTAAATAAAGTCCAAATATATTTAAATTCAAATGATAACCATGGAGAACCAAAATGTCAGTAAAAACGAATTTTCATAATTTATTCAAGATCCCAAACGACTTTTTACATAAAAGCCCCTCCCTTTTGAGGTATTTATAAAAATAGTTTCTCTACTCAGAAAAATCCCAAATTTTAGAATATACTCCATAATAAGTATGAGAACTTATTAAAAATATAAAATTGTATATTTACACCAAAATTATTTGCACGTGTTTCGCACGTGTAAAAGATAAATGTTTAGAAATATTTATTAAATCTATTTGAAAATACGGGGTTCTACATTATTTAACTTAGAAAGTTTCATATTTCAGAATATGAAGTGTAACACCCTGAATTCCAAAACAGACTGAATTCGAAATTCCACAGGATCTTTATACTTCTTTTCGTACAATTTTACACGGAATTTAAAAAACTTTTGTTACATCAGAGTTTACATTTACATTAAATATTTACATCGGAAGAAATTTACAACAATTTACATAAATTGAAATGTACAACACTTGAATCAATCTTTAATCAACATGCATTCTTTAGTCTTGTTAGTCACTTTAATCTGCATAGAAACTGTAGACACGTAAGTTGCTTATAACCGACGAAATATTATACACGGCTATCCTCTCTATGCCGAAACAGTATAACGATTCTCAAATACTTAAACAAACCACAAACTTGATCACAAACAGAACTACAAGGGACTATTCTATAGATGTCGTGTTGTGTGGTGCACTTAGTCTTTAATGTAATATTACATGACACTAATGCGCACTTGTTCAGATTCTGTTCATCCCATACTACATAGGTCTAAGGGCAAGCCCTTAACCGTTCTTCATCTTGTAGGGTTCAATCCCTCATCATGACTTAAACTACTACTGTAACCACGATAAGTATCCTAGATGTTCTCTGAATTACGAGCTCATGTCCAGACAGCCTGGAGGGAAATCTCACGTCATGTCATGACGCATCGTGAAGAACCTATGGACAATTTAGCCTCCGTTATGGGACATGACACTAGCCGCAGTCACCAAACACCCCATGAGCGTCGCCTGCGGTATGAAGCATCGTGAAGACAGCCTGTGAATACTCTCACACCGTAGCTCCGAGACCCTCATACTCGTATTTTTCTCTTATTTTCATCATATCTTTACTATGTATCTAATCCTTAGTTATTTGAATCATGAACAAAATCAATTTTCTAGAGTTAGCATTTCCACTATACCGGTCTTAACCATTTATACAATCTGGCCCAAATCTTGGTCTTTTCATTTCAAATTTCATTTCAACATATTTCTTTTTCAAGGCCGGTATGAGGCTTAACTATACTCTAGTTCTCAATTTCAATTCATAATCACAAAATTTGAGTCTTTATACTCATTAGTTCTTTTTCATAACTGACAATTAACATGGCTTCCATTCTTTTCTATGATTCAAATCTCACATATCAAGTTCAATTTCAATTCTTGTATTTCACGCTCAAAATTTCTTCTCAATAAACACATTAAATTCTCATATCATAGTTCCATTTCTTTACTTAATTCAATAGTCACAAAAACATATTTTTCATTTGCATATAATACCCAAATTAGACAATAAAATTCAAAAATAACACACTTAAATTGTCTTTCATTTAAAAATCCTCTTTGTATAATCTTCTCATGAAAATAATCACTTTTCATATTTACACAAATGCATTTCTACTTAGTTTTCATTTCCAAACCACCTTTATTTTAGTCAAATCATGCCCAAATATTTTTCATTAAGTCCACATAATTTTCGAGTGATTATAGTATTTTTTCCAACATTTATTTTTCAAGCCAAAAACCAATTTAAAACTCAAAAACCCAAAAATCTATTTTTATTTGCCGAAACCCAACATCGAACCCACAACCCGAGAATAGCCAACCGCCACCAAAAACCAGAACAGCCTAGGCGCCAACGCAATAGAGTACTGGGGTTAATTAAAGATCAAGTGTGCCTCGGGTTTCAGATTTGTTTTGAAAAAAAGGGAAACAAAATGCTCATACCCAATTTCGAACACAAGACCACCGAGCCCAAACCCGCGGCTAAAGTAACCGAACTAATGCACCGGCTAACCAATATGGCTAAGTGAACAAACTGATATGGTTCTAGACTACAATGGTTATAATCTAGGTCTCTGTTTCTTTCGAATTTTTACTAAAACAAATGTTTTTGATTTTTCTTCTTCTCCAAATTTATTCAAAAGCTCCAGATTTTATTTTTCATCTCAGTACAGTAATTCAGTAAATTGAAAATTGATTTTTGATACAAAAACACATAATTTGCTTCCTACTTCATTTGGTTATTCCATTTTCGAATTTAGGAAAAACATAAGCATATCCTCCTTATAATTTATGCTTAAAATTTTCCTATCTCACATATAATATTTATATTAATAATGTATGATTATCTCAGTAATAAAATTCAGTTTTCATGCCAATTACAACTCAATAATCAAGGCTACATATTTCCATAGTTCTTTCTTCAATTATTCAACATCTAAGCATGAAATCTTAATTTAGCAAATAACAAACAAAATGATAGCATGGTAAACATCTATATTAACCAATCATAATTTTTGCAATCAATTTAACACTATTTCAACATACATTCAAACTAATAGCAATTTGTCTCATTTTCATAATGCATGGTTAAAATAATTAGAGTTTCTTCTTAATTTATCAATCACATCCTAGCATGATGTCTAATTAGAAGTTTAAGAGAACCACCCACCTTAAATGGAGAGAAAAAATCAAACGAACTCCTAGAGAATCTCCTACAATGAATGAGTGAAGTCTTCTCCTCCTAGATCAAGCCACCAAGTTAACCTCTCCTTGTTGCAAGCTTTGAACCCGAGCCTCCCCTATTGCAATCTGGCCTCCTCCTTGGGTTGAAGAACACACACAACACTCACTCTTTTCAACTCACAAAACTCCTCAATCTTTTGCCTTACAACTTGTATTTTTCCTCTCTTTCTTTCTTTCAACTTTTAGGTGTAATGAGAACTAGTGTAGAGGGGGTATTTATACAAATTTTTAGGGTGAATGGAGGGCTAGGATTAGATCAGATGGTTAGAGATTAAGGGCCAAGATGTACTAGGGGGATATAGAAACTACCCATGATGAGAGTAACCAACTCTCCACCACTCCCATCTCTCCCACTCTCTCCTATCCTATCTGGCCATGGTGAAAGGGTGTGCATTGCACACTCCATTGCATGCACATGCCACCTAGTGTCCCCCATTTACAAATTTGTTCATGTGAAAAAAAACTAATTGTCCATGAAAAGAGTCTACACTACAAGTTAGACCATTTTAAAAGAGAATTAAGTTAAATGAGCTCACCAATGGGCCAATTTAACCATGGGCTTAAAATAATTAAATTAATTAATTAATGGAGTGGGCTTAAAAGAGACAATTATGCTTAGATTTTAATTAGGCTTTTAAAGAGAATAATTTTTAAAAAATAAAGAGGACAAATACTATATAATAAATATTTTAGAAAAGAAATTATACAAATGGAATTTCACGTGCAAAACACGGAAAATCACAAAATCTCATAAATGAAAATTAGGGTGTTACAACACTCCCTTCTTAGAATAGTTCTGTCCCCGGAACTATAATTAAAGAGTGAGAAAATAGGAATACAACAAAGAGATAAGAAGGAAAAGAAAAGAAGATACAAATCACTCAAAGAGCTCAGGGTGATCTTTCATCATCCTCTCCTTAGATTCCCAAGTAGCCGCTTCAACCAACTGGTTCCTCCCGACTACTATGACCATCGGTATCGTCTTGTTCCTCAAGACTTTCTCCCGACGATCGATAATCTCAACCGGAAGCTCATTGTAACTCAGATCCAACTGCAAACCCTCCGACACTTTGGGAAAATGATGACTCAGATATGGAATGTACCCTCTCAGCATAGACACTTGAAAGACATTATGCACTTGAGACAACTCTTCCGGCAACTCTAATCGATAAGCAGTTTTCCCAATCCGCTTCAATATCTTGTGCGGGCCTATGAACCTCGGGACCAACTTTCCACCGCTGCCAAAGCGAATCACACCCTTACTAGGTGATACCTTCAGAAAGACAAAGTCGCCAACCTCAAACTCAAGGTCCCTCCTGCGGTTGTCTGCATAGCTCTTCTGCCTACTCTAAGCATCCACCAACCTATTCCTGATCAAATCGATCTTTTGAGAGGTCTGCTGCACAATCTCAGGCCCAAACATCTGTCGCACCCCAACTTCGAATCAACAGACAGGTGTTCTGCACTTCCTGCCATACAGAGCTTCGTACGGCACCATCCCGATACTAGTCTAAAAATTGTTGTTGTAGGTAAACTCCACCAGAGCTAAATGCCTTTCCCAACTGCCTCCAAAGTCTAGTACACAACACCGAAGCATATCCTCAATAGTACAGTTGACTCTCTCGGTCTGCCCATCGGTCTGCGGATGAAAAGCAGTGCTAAAATTTGTCTTGGTACACAAAGTTGTCTGAAGACTTCTCCAGAAATGCGAAGTAAACCACATATGTTGATCAGAAACAATGGTTAACGGATCACCATGAAGCATGACGATCTCACCAACATACTGCTCAGCCAATCTGTCCATCGACGAAGTGAGTTTCATCGCCAAGAAGCTAGCAGACTTGGTTAGTCAATCGACTATGACCCAAATCACATCATTGCCTTTTGAACTCTTGGGCAAACCCGTGATGAAATCCATACTGACGTTATCCCACTTCCATTCCGGAATAAGTAACGGTTGCAATAGACCTCCGAGTTTCTGATTCTTGGCTTTGACCTGCTGACAGATCTCACACTTCGCCACAAACTCAGCCACATCCCGCTTCAAACCTAACCACCAGAAATGCTGTTTAATGTCCTTATACTGTTAGGGTTATATACTGAAAGCATCACTTTTGTATTAACTTTATTTCCTTATTTTTTTGAATGAGAATCATATGGGCATATGTTTGCATATTGTATTTATTATAATATTAATGCAAGTGTCTGATATTCTATAAGGTTGATAATATGGTGTGAGGTGACACACAGAAGATCATATTATCAGTTCCCTATGGAATATATAAATAGTTCACAACCTAGACGGACTTGGACAATCCATTGGAAAGGTTGTAGTGTAATCTGGTATTAGTCTGTCTTGACTATAGGTTTACACTAGTACACTTTGTGTGTATTGAACAGGACCACTTGAGGTTGTTCTCTTTTTACTGACTACAAAAGAGAACAAACACCTCTGTTATTATTGATGCTTATGCTCTTAATCCAGATATAATAACAGACATGTATATGCAGTGTGCATTACTTTGACTCATAAAAGAGTGAGATTCATTATGGATCAACAACCTCTATGAATTGGGTAATAGCATTGTATGTATGATGGGCTGTTGATTGTAAAAGGAATCCATGTCCCGATACGTCGGGTTGATGATGTCCCCTTAAGGAGCTCATAAGGATTGTCATGTAAACCCTGCAGGTGGATTATATCCGACATGACAAATAAAGTTGAGTGGTACTACTTAAGGATAAAAGATGTTGATCAATATAGTTGTCAGTAACTTAATTTGATCGACGGACATTCGATATCTTAACATGGGAAATTGAACGAGCATATAATAAAAGGAGCCCATAAATATAATTTGGGATTAGGAAGGTAGTGCAACAATAGCTCCTTAGTGGACCGAGCTATTGTTAATGGGCCTGGGTTGTGTGTTCGGGCTGAACACGGGATACCCAGATTTGTTAGGAGACCTAACCCTAATTTCTCCTCATGGTCCCTGCCGTAGCCTTATATATATCCTCTATTCTCTGGCCGTCATTTACAATCTGAATTATAAGTTTTTTTTCTCAAAACTCGTGATTCACGTAAGGAGAGAAAGAGAGATCAGCCAAGGAGAAAAAAGGTTGGGAGATCGTCGCCCACACGACGTCCAACCCGAGGAAGGAATACGCGCAGAAGATCTTGGGGTCGCTGTTGTCTTCTTCTCATCGCAGGTATAAATCGTGAACCCTAGATTCTGCTATACAGGGTTAGATCACGAATTTAATCTGTTAAATTTTTAACAATCGATACGCACACCAATCCGTAGTCCTGGGAATCATCTCAGCTCCATCAATTGGTATCTTGGTACTCCTAGGATGTACAGACAAAAGAGTAGCATGTGCCTCCTGAAGAATGCTCTCCCGCAATTCTACTTGATCCGGAACACACAGCCTCTCTCCAAACCACAGCACCTCATCCTTGATCTGAAACTCGGGCAACCTACCAGCACCAACCTGCTCCTTCATCTTTAGAATCTCTGCATCTTCCTTCTGACTTGTGATAATCCTTTCATTTAGCGTTGGTTGAAGCCTCAACTGAGCTAAAGATAATCCCAAGCCTTGTAGAACAACTTTAATACCAGCCCGATCCAACTCCTCTGCCTGCTACTTCTGAGTCGTGATCAGACTAGCAAAACTGCTCTTACAGCTAAGTGCATCAGCAAAAACATTGGCCTTTCTAGGATGGTACTTAATCTCCAGACAAATGTCCTCAAGTACTTCCAGCCATCTCCGTTGCCTCATATTCAGGTCCTTCTACTGATAGATGTCCTTCAAGCTTTTATGGTCTGTGTACATGTTCAGCTTCTCACCATACATGTAATGTCTCCATTGCTTTAAGGCAAAGATAATCGCAGCCAACTCTAGATCATGAGTTGGATAATTCTTCTCATGCGGTCTTAGTTGCCTAGACCCATAAGCGATCACTTTCCCTTCTTGCATTAAGACACAACCAAGCCCACGATGTGAAGTATCGCTGTAGACATCATACTCAACACCTGCTCTAGGCAAACTCCACCAGACCTAAATGCCTTTCCCAACTACCTCCAAAGTCTAGTACACAACACCGAAGCATATCCTCAACAATACGGTTGACTCTTTCGGTCTTCTTATCGGTCTTTGGATGAAAAGCAGTGCTAAAAGTCGTCTTGGTACACAAAGCTGTCTGAAGGCTCCTCCAGAAATGCGAAGTAAATTGCGCATCTCGATCAGACACAATAGTTAACGGAATACCATGAAGCCTGACGATCTCTCCAACGTACAGCTCAGCCAACTTGTCTATAGACAAAGTGAGTTTCATCGCCAAGAAGTGAGCGGACTTGGTTAGTCGATCGACTATGACCTAAATCGCATTATTTCCCTTTGAACACTTGTGCAAAACTGTGATGAAATCCATACTGATGTTATCCCACTTCCATTCCGGAATAGGTAACGGTTGTAATAGACCTCCGGGTTTCTGAATCTCAGCTTTGACCTGCTGTCAGATCTCACATTTCGCCACAAACTTGGCCACATCCCGCTTCAAACCTGACCACTAGAAGTGTTGCTTATTGTTCTTATACATCTTGGTACTCCCAGGATGTACAGACAAAAGAGTAGCATGTGCCTCTTCAAGAATACTCTCCCGCAATTCTGCTTGATCCGGAACACGTAACCTCTCTCCCAACCACAACTCTTCATCCCTGATTTGAAACTCTGACAACCTGCCAGCACCAACCTGCTCCTTCATGTAACGCCCCGCCCCAATACTCAGACAATTTTTAATATTTTTAGAAGACAAATTAGATACTATGTAGTACAACTGCCCACCACAGGCTGCCTCTCAAAAGGTGGTTAACCAATTAGGTGACTCTTGATCATTGACTAATTATATTTATACTCAAATTATCATATCAAACTTTCCATGTGGGACTAAATTTCTCAAATCCTTCTCAAATCTCGTGTAAACCGTGTTACCAGTCGACTGAACAATCGACCAGTCCACTGTTCGTTTACAAATCTGGGGTATTACACTTCATCTTCTGAATCTCTGCATCTTCCTTCTAACTTGCGATAATTCTTTCATTTAGCGTTGGTTGGAGCCTCAACTGAGCTAAAGATGAACCCAAGCCTTGCAGAACAACTTCAATACCAGCCCGGTCCAACTCCTCGGTAAGCTGCCTCTGAGTGTAATCAAACTAGCCAGACTGCTCTTGCGGCTAAGTGCATCAGCAACAATATTAGCCATCCCGGGATGGTACTTAATCTCTGGACGAATGTCCTCAAGTACTTCCAGCCATCCCCGTTACCTCAGATTCAGGTCCTTCTGCTGATAGATGTACTTCAAGCTTTTGTGGTCCGTGTACATATTCAATTTCTCACCATACACATAGTGTCTCCATTTCTTCAAGGCGAAGATAATCGCAGTCAACTCTAGATCATGAGTCGGATAATTTTTCTCATGCGGTCGTAGTTGCCTAGACCCATAAGCGATCACTTTCCCTTCTTGCATTAAGACACAACCAAGCCCACGATGTGAAGCATCGCTGTAGACATCGTACTCAACACCTGCTCCAAGCAAAGCTAAAATGGGAGCAGTAGTCAGCCTCTCTTTCAACTCCTAAAATCTTGTCTCGCACTGCTAAGTCCACTTGAAGTTCATATTCTTCTTGGTCAGGCCAGTGAGTGGCACGGCTATTTGAGCATAGCCCTGAATAAACCTCCTGTAGTATCCAGTCAATCCAACGAAACTCCTGATTTCCTTCACTGTAGTAGGCCTTGCCCAATCCTTCACCGCCTCTATCTTTTGCGGATCAGTTGCCACTCCCTCCTTAGAAAGGATGTGACCCAAGAATGCCACTTCAGATTTCCAAAAATCATACTTGGAGAACTTAGCATACAACTCATGCTCCTGAAGCTTCTTCAAAACTGCTGCCAGATGCTCTGTGTGCTCCTCCTCCAACTTGGAGTACATAAGGATATCGTCGATAAACATCAAGACGAACGAATCAATGAACGCTCTGTTCATCATATCCTTGAAAATTGCAGATGCATTCGTCACTCCAAACGGCATAACTAAGAATTTGTAATGCCCGTGTCGAGTTCTGAACGCAGTCTTATGCACATCTTCAGTCTTCACTCGAACTTGGTGATATCCTGATCGAAGATCTATTTTGGAGAAAACAGATGCTCCTTGTAGACGATCGAACAAGTCGTCAATTCGGAGAATTGGATACTTATTCTAAATAGTGACCTTATTCAGCTCTCGGTAATCGATACACATCCTCATCGATCCATCCTTCTTCTTTACCAAAAGCACCGGTGCTCCCCAGGGCGATGCACTCGGTTGAATAAAGCCTGTCTCCAACAGTTCCTCAATCTTCCGTTTGATCTTATCCTGTTCCACAGGCTCCATCCTATACCGTGCCTTGGAAATAGGTGCACTCCCTGGCTGAATAGTGATGCTGAATTCCACATCACAATGCGGGGGTAACCCAAGCAAATCTTCCAAGAACACGGTCGGGTAATCCCGAACCATAGAAATTTGTTGCACCTCTACAGGAACATTCCTCTTGCAGATAGCTGCCACCAGACCAGAACATCTCCTCTTCCCTTGGAAAGTGACTTCAGGACCACCTGGAGCCTTCACTGTTACTTCCTTAGACTTGACCTCGATGCTTGCACTGTACATCGACATCCAATCAATGCCAATGATAACATCGAATCCCAAGACATTCTGCTCGATCAGATCAATCCTGAAAATTTTGTCCCCAATCTCGATCTCGCAGTCTACATAGTACCGATCAGTGGTTAAAGTCTCCCCTGATGGAGTAGCTACTGCCAAGAACTTGCTTGGAAAGACTTTCGGTTCGACTCTCAAAACTTTAGCAAACTTAGGTGATACAAAAGTCTGAGAGGACCTAGTATCGAACAAAATAACAGCTTTCTTTCCATTCAAAATAAGTTCTCCTGTTACATAACACACACTCGTTACATAACAATTCACTATATAAAGCGGGAAAAAGAGAAACAACAGAAAACACTCCTAAATATCCTCCCTCATACCGGTGATGACGTGTCCACCTCATCAGCGTCATCTTCAGTCAAGGCAAATACTCACCTCTACTGGTACGGCTTCTTCCCAACTTGCTGCGTTGGTCCACTGCGGGTGACATTCTGCAGCTTGGGGCATTGAGACTTGTAATGCCCCGTCTCACCACGGTTGAAGAAAGTCACCACAGGAGGTCTCACCCAATTGTTTTCGGGTCTCCTAGCTATGTTGACAGCATTCGCTCCCGTTGGTTTGAACCTCTAGGCCGGCGGCTGTCCCCTGAAGTTGCCAGAAACTGCGGGCCTCTTACCAACATTCCAGTTGGTCCTCCAATTCTGAATAGCATGGAACTGCTCCATATCTGCCTCAGTGGCTGCAGCTCGTTTGACCAACTTGTCAAACCTCCTGATACCGAGAGGTATCATCCTGGATCTCAGACTTGGCTTCAAACCATGCTCGAACTTTCGAGCTTTCTTCACCTCGTCCATCACCAGTTCCGGCGCATACCTAGAGAGCTGAGTGAACCTTGTCTCATACTCCCTAACCGACATACCACCCTGCTGCAGTGCCAGAAACTCCATGGCCTTCTTCTCTTGGACGTCTGAGGGAAAATAATGACTGCAGAATTCCTCCAAGAATTCTTCCAGCCGAGAACAATATCTCCCATCATCCGCTTCATCGACTGCCTCTACACAGCCGCATCCTTCTCGAATTGTAGCGCCGCCAACTTCACCTTGCTGCCCTCCGGAGTTTCCAAGACTTCGAAGATAGTCTCTACCTGTCGGATCCTGTTGTCAGCCGTGTCAGGATCTGACTTCCCCTCAAATATGGGTGGTTTCATCCGCTTGAATGATTCCAAAGTTTGATTGCTTCGGGTACTAGATTCGCAGGCACCCTTACATGATTCTGATTCATGAAAACGACATTGAGTGTCTGATAGACCCTCGCTAGTTCCGTTTCCATGTCCAGACCTTCACCATTTCGAGCTCCTCTTCTAGCCATATTCTGATGCAAAAGATCCATTAAATTCGAAGTATAAACATGAATTTAAATAAACTTTTAATTTCATTGAATTCCAAACCTTATACATTCAAATTTAAAACATTTCTGACATCAAATGAAAGCAGTAAGAAGATACAACAGTCTAGTTCCTACGGTTCCTCTTGGCTTCTCGAAGCTCTTCCCGTAGTTCCGCCACTTCTTCTTTCAGTACATCGTACATGTTTTTCCTCTTTACGAGTTCCCAAACACGATGACTAAGAGTTGCAATGCTCTCCTTGCACTTCGCACACTGTGCCTGCAGCAGTTCCGCTCTCTCCCTCCGAATCTCTACCTGCCTCTGAAGAGACACAATAAGACTACTCGGAACTGGTTCTTCCTCATCCGAGGAATCATCAGATGAATCTGGAGGTGGAGTGATCTCTCCGGACTCAGGTCATTCCTCTTCAAATTCTTCTGTATCCTCTTCATCTGAATCAGTTTGCCCGAGGTAGTAATCCTCCTCAACTATGTGCCAGTCGTCGCCTCCAGCTGGGTCGAAGTGGTCTGCCATCTTAGAGAAAGGAGAAGAAGAAGCATAAATCATAGAGCAATACAAATGTAAGTGACTTACATTTAAATCTCTAGACTCAACACACTCTCTAATGTCCACTTCTAGGGTGCTGTTCCTTATAAATTTGTACTACTTGGAAGCGTAGCTCTGATACCAGTCTGTAACACCCCGAATTCCAAAACAGACTAAATTCGAAGTTCCACAGGATCTTTACACTTCTCTTCATACAATTTTACAAGGAATTAAAAAACTTTTGTTACATTAGACTTTACATTTACATTACATATTTACAGCGGAAGCAATTTACAACAATTTACATAAATTGAAATGTACAACACTTGAATCAATCTTTAATCAGCATGCATTCTTTAGTCTTGTTTGTCACTTTACCCTGCATAGAAACTATGGGCGCGTCAGTTGCTTACAACCGACGAAATATTATACACGACTATCCTCTCTATGCCGAAACAGTATAACGATTCTCAAATACTTAAACAAACCACAAACTTGATCACAAACAGAACTACAAGGAAATATCCTAGAGATGTCGTGTTGTGCGGTGCACTTAGTCCTTAATGCAGTTATGTATATTACATGACACTAATGCACACTTGTTCAGATTCGATACATAACATACTGTAACGCCCCGAATCCCAAATACACTGAATTCGAGATGTTCTACAGGATCTTTTCACTTTCTTTAGTACAATTTTACAGGGAAATTAAAACTTTTCATCATACATCAGAGATTACATCATAATTACATCTTTCTTTTGCACAGCGGAAGTAAATTTTACAACAATTGAAATAAAGTACAACAGCATAATGTAATCTTTAAGCATCCATCCTCTTTAATCTTTAACAAGTCCTTTACCTGCATGTCAGACTGTGGGTACGTCAGTTTATTCAACCGACGAACATTATACACGGCCATCCTCTCTATGCCGGAAATAGTATAACTTAACATTTCATATTTAGCAAACACAAACTTGTCACATTCAAACTAAAGGGACTACCCTATTGATGTCGTGTTGTGATTGTGCACTTAGTCCTTAATGCAGTTAATATATTACATGACACTAATGCACACTTGTTCGGATTCTATGCATCCCATACTACATAGGTCCGAGGGCAAGCCCTTATTCGTTCTTCATCTTTATAGGGTTCAATCTCCCGTTATGCCTTAAACTACTACTGTAACTACGGTAGTGTCTTAGATGTCCTATGATCTATGAGCCCATGTCCAGGCAGCCTGGAGGGGAATCCCACGCACTGTCACGACGCATCGAGCAGGCAACCTATGGACAATTCAGCCTCCGCCATGGAACAATGGCACCACCCATAGCCACTAGAACATCCCACGAGCGTCGCCAACGGGACGATAATTCCGGAGTAGCGCCCACGCCATGTCTTGACGCATCAAGCAGGCAGCCTGTGAATCGCTCTCACACCGCTATCCGATGGCCCCCATACTCATGTTTTTCTTCTACTTTCATCACGTCTCCACTATGTACTAGTCCTTAGTTTAATTTAAAAATCATGAACAAAATAATCCCTAGAGTTAGCCTCTCCATCAACCGGACTTATTCATTTGTTTCATCATGACCAACCTTGGTCTAACTTCATCTCAATTCATTTTTCTCAATGCCGGGGAGACTTAGCTACTCTATTTCAAATTTTATTTCACAATCTTTAACTCATGACAATTTCCATGTCGAGTTTTCATACTCATTCTTTGTTTTTCAATTCATGATTACACTTTATTCACAAGTCCACAATGAATACTTTTAACTCACAAAGTTCATATTTATAGTCAACAATTTCTTTTTCCCTTTCATAAATCATGGTTTTAATTTCATAATCATACATGAATCCATGCAACTTCATAATATCACTATTCAACATTCACACTTCATATCTTGCACAATACTCACAATGAGAATAAATAAAATCATGTCACACCACAAGAACTTTTGCCAATTACTTTATAATAACCTATTTCACTTAATCTTTATAAGTTATAAATTCCATAAGTGTAACTCTTATAACCAAAGCTCTAATTATGCCTTTTATTCACAAACCATATTGTAATTCATTCAAATAATACCCAAACCACTCTTATAAAATTCCTTGTATTTTTATAAGAATTACCATATTTATTTCATAATTTTTGGACTTCAAAAACCCCCAAAAAAATATTTTTTCCCTATATGCCGAACCCAAGATTCGAACCAGGCGCCGCACCAAGACAGCACAGAGCCCCGACCACTAGGCCGGTCGCTGAACACGTCATAAGAGCTACTGGGGTCTATATAAACCTTTAGTTCGCTGTTTACTGGTTTTAGAGAATTTAACAAAAAGAAGTGTTACTCCCGGGATTCGAACTGTGCAACACAGAGAAGCAACCGCAGTCCGAGACCACCTGAGCCACTGGCTCGGGTTGTCGCTAACCCAATTAGAAATCCATTTGTATTATTTTCGTACTGCTTTAAGAATAACTCGATATTCAAAATAGCCATAGTTTCTTATTACTTTGATAAAAATTTTCTAAAACTTCCAGATTATATCCTCAGTCATAAAAGTTCATACCAGTAAAATAATATAATTTTTTGGTACTAATGAAATATATTTTTCACACACAAAAAAATCCAAGATTTATTTATTAAACTACAAGATATTGTATTTTCGACATTGCCATATAATTGATCTACTAGTCTTTTTTATTCAATAATTTCATGGTGATAATTTACTGATATTAGTTCTTAATTCAACCATCACATATGATTTCCATAGTCCATGTTCATACCAATATGAAGGTCTATTCATCACAATTAACAAGTATACATTATGTCTCTAATCATAATAACAACATTCCCAATTTAATTTAATCACCATCACAACTTCATACTAATAAACATGGGGCAATCTACACACAATTTAATCTTAACACTAGAGCCATATAAGTTAATCACTACATTTCAATCAATTTACATGCTAACTACTCAATTCAAGTGGGCTCTTATTAATATTTTTCATGCATCTTTAATGGTAGAAACTTAGCATGGATCTATATTAGAAATATAAAATGTTTTACCCACCTTAATTGGAGAGAAAAACCCAAACAAAAGCAACCAAGTCCTTGTAGATGAGAACACCTCCTTCTAGCCAAAAGAGTGCACCACTCCAAGCTTCCAAGCCCAAGCCGAATGATACCTCAAGTCCACACCGAATGCTTCCCTTCCTTGATGCCGGCCACTCCAAGCAACAACAACCCACACAACTCTCTTATCTTTTATAATTCTCACTATGATAATACTATAACTTAGAAATTATACTTTGCATATGAAAAATTAGCCATGAGAAGGGGGGGTATTTATACTAGGAAATGAGTGGAATGGAGGGCCAAGATTGTTTTGGTGGTTGTTGGATGAAGGGCTTAGATCAAAGTAGGAGTTAGAAGAACTACCCACTTCCTTGAAACTACCCCCATGATCACCACACCCAAAATCAAAAATCCCTCCAAAAAGAATGATACCCGGCCAAGGATAAAGTGTGCAATGCACGTGTACGTGTAGTGCACGTGCATGCAACTAGGCCAAATTTGTACATTCTTAAATTTGTATAAAAATAATTTAGTAAAAAAAAAGTCTTCTACATGACAAGTTTAACTAAAATAGATTAATTCATGGGCTTTCTTTTTGGGCCAAAATATTTTATAAAAATAAATAAAATAAAATACTTTTGGGCTTTTTTAAGAAAAGGGCTTTTTAATTAAATCAAATAAGGCTTTTAAAGAAAGGCTTTTTGTACTAAAATAATTTGAGAAAATTATATTAAATATGCACATCATGATAAAAAAAATAATCCAAACAAAATATTGCACGTGCACAACACGTGCAAAATAAATAATTTCTCATTAATTGAAAAATCAGGGTGTTACACATACTACATAGGTCTGAGGGCAAGCCCTTAACCGTTCTTCATCTTGTAGAGTTCAATCCCTCGTCATGACTTAAATTACTACTGTAACTACGATAAGTATCCTAGATATTCTATGAATTACGAGCTCATGTCCGGACAGCCTAGAGGGGAATCCCACGTCATGTCACTACACATCGTGAAGAACCTATGGACAATTCAGCCTCCGTTATGGGACATGACACCACCCACAGTCACCAAACAGCCCACGAGCGTCGCCTGCGGTATGGACTCCTGGAGACATATCCACGTCATGTCACGACACATCGTGAAGACAGCCTGTGATTACTCTCACACCGTAGCTCCGAGGCCCTCATACTTGTGTTTTTCTCTTATTTTCATCACATCTTCATTGTGTATCTAATCCTTAGTTATTTGAATCATGAACAAAATCAATTTTGTAAAGTTAGCCTCTCCATTATACCAGTCTTAACCATTTATACAACCTGACCCAAATCTTGGTCTTTTCATTTCAAATTTCATTTCAACATATTTCTTTTTCAATGCCGGTATGAGGCTTAACTATACTCTAGTTCTCAATTTCAATTCATAATCACAAATTTTGAGTCTTTATACTCATAAGTTCTTTTTCGTAATTAACAATTAACATGCTTTCCATTCTTTTCTATGATTCAAATCTCACATATCAACTTCAATTTCAATTCTTGTATTTCATGCTCAAAATTTCTTTTGAATAAACACATTACATTATCATATCATAGTTCATTTTCTTTACTTAATTCAATAGTCACCAAATCGTATTTTTCATTTGTATATCATACCCAAATTAGACAATAAAATTCACAAATAATACACTTAAATTATCTTTCATTTAAAAATCCTCTTTTTATAATCTTCTCATGAAAATAATCACTTTTCACATTTACACAAATGCATTTCTACTGAGTTTTCATTTCCAAACCACCTTTATTTTAGTCAAATCATGCCCAAATATTTTTTATTAAGTCCACATAATTTTAGAGTGATTATAGTATTTTTTCCAACATTTTTTTCAAGCCAAAAATCAATTTAAAACTCAAAAACCCAAAAATTTGTTTTTATTTGCCGAAACCCAGCATCGAACCCACAACCCGAGAGTAGCCAACCGCCACCGAAAACCAGAATAGCCGAACTGCCAACGCAATAGAGTACTTGGGTTAATTAAAGATCAAGTGTGCCTCAGGTTTCGAATTTCTTTTGAAAAAAAGGGAAACAAAATGCTCATACCGAATTTCGAACCCAAGACCACCAAGCCCAAACCCGCGGCTACAGTAACCGAACCAGTGCACCAGCTAACCAATATGGCTAAGTGAACAAACTGATATGGTTCTACACTACAGGGGTTATAATCTAGGTCTCTGTTCCTTTCGAATTTTTACTAAAACAAATCTTTTTGAGTTCTCTTCTTCTCCAAATTTATTCAAAAGCTCCAGATTTTATTTTTCATCTCAGTACAGTAATTCAGTAAATTAAAAATTGATTTTTGATACAAAAACACATAATTTGCTTCCTACTTCATTTGGTCCTTCAATTTTCGAATTTAGGAAAAACATAAGCATATCCTTCTTATAATTTATGCTTAAAATTTTCCTAGGACACATATAATATTTTTATTAATAATGTATGATTATCTCAGTAACAAATTTCATTTTTCATGCCAATTACAACTCAATATTCAAGGCTACATATTTTCATAGTTCTTTCTTCAATTATTCAACATCTAAGCATGAAATCTTAATTTAGCACATAACAAACAAAATGATAGCATGGTAAACATCTAGATTAACCAATCATAATTTTTGCAATCAATTTAACACTCTTTCAACATACATTCAAACTAATAGCAATTTACTCATTTTCATAACGCATGGGTAAAATAATTAGAGTTTCTTCTTAATTTATCAATCACATCCTAGCATGATGTCTAATTAGAAGTTTAAGAGAACTACCTACCTTAAATGGAGAGAAAAAAATCAAAAGAACTCCAAGAAAATCTCCTACAACGAACGAGTGAAGCCTTCTCCTCCTAGATCAAGCCACCAAGTTGACCTCTCCTTGTTGCAAGCTTTGAACCCGAGCCTTCCCTATTACAATCCGGCCTCCTCCTTGGGTTGAAGAATACACACAACACTCACTCTTTTCAACTCACAAAGCTCCTCAATCTTTTGCCTTACAACTTGTATTTTTCCTCTCTTTCTTTCTTTCAACTTTTAGGTGTAATGAGAACTAGTGTAGGGGGGTATTTATACAAATTTTTAGGGTGAATGGAGGGCTAGGATTAGATCAGATGGTTAGAGATTAAGGGCCAAGATGTAATAGGGGGTTATAGAAACTACCCATGATGAGAGTAACCAACTCTCCACCACTCCCATCTCTCCCACTCTCTCCTATCCTATCTGGCCATGGTGAAAGGGTGTGCATTGCACACTCCATTGCATGCACATGTCACCTAGTGTCCCCCATTTACAAATTTGTTCATGTGACCAAAAATTAATTGTCCATGAAAACAGTCTACACTACAAGTTAGACCATTTTAAAAGAGAATTAAGTTAAATGATCTCACCAATGGGCCAATTTAACCGTGGGCTTAAAATAATTAAATTAATTAATTAATGGAGTGGGCTTAAAAGAGACAATTAGGCTTAGATTTTAGTTAGGCTTTTAAAAAGAATATTTTTTTGGAAAATAAAGAGGACAAATACTATATAATAAATATTTTATAAAAGAAATTATACAAATAAAATTTCACGTGCAAAACACGTAAAATCACAAAATCTCATAAATGAAAATTAAGGTGTTACATGAAGATTTCAGCATTGGAAGATTTCAGCATATGAAGATTTCAGAAAGTTTATTTAATTTACAAAGTTTCATGTTTGGGCAACAATTATTGTTTAGATTTTTCATTACAGTAAGATAACAATTTAGCGAAACTTTTCAGAAACTTTTCATTTCAGCCAACATTTTCAGAATCTGAAAGTTTATTTAGATTCATGAGATCTGAAAGTTTTTAGACAACAATTCCTGAAATTATTAACTTTTCATTTCAGCCAACATTTTCATTTCAGCCAAGTTTTACCAAAGTTTTACCCAAATCTGAAATTTTTGATAAGTTTATTTAGATTTAAGCCAAGTTTTATCCAAATCTGAAATTTTCTATCTATACCAAAAAATCTAAATGAACTTTTATTATATTTGAAAATTTTAGATTTAACTCAGAAAGTTTATGTAGCTCAAGTTTATTTAACTCAGTGAAGCATAAAGAAAGTGAGAGATATCCGGAAATCTAATCATATTAGATGAAAAGATTTTATTTAACCCAAAAATCTAATCAAAAGAAGCATAAAAATATGAAAAATCTAGAAATTTACATACCTTGGTAATTTCTGGGCAGATATATATATATATATATATATATATATATATATATATATATATATATATCTGAAAAAGTGAAGAGAGGAGAAAGATAGTAATAAAGTAAGGAGATTTTTGTTTTGGGGGATAAATTTTTGGAGGGAAAATATCTTTTGGGAGGATGAATCTGAGCCATTGATTTTGTTTAAAATGAAGGGGAGCCACTTGATCACTTTTTTTTCAAATTGCATTGTGATTTATTATATATATGATATTTTGTAGCAATTCTTTTATTTCCCGGATACTCTTCACACTTCGGTCTACAAATTGGTTTCCAAGAATGGAAGGATCACAAAAGCGAGCCGAAGGCAAAGTATTACATATCCGAGAAGTCTGAGGCTGAGAATGCAAGTCATGTTCCACCCGATGTTGAGGCTTCATATTGGCAATTCCTTGTGAATTATTGGTGTTCAGAGATGGGAAAGGCATTTAAAGTACTACTACAATTTTCATTTGAATCTCAAAGTGTTTGTTATGGCCATACTAACTAAGTTCTATTAATTTTGAAATATACAGAAAAGGGCAGAAGTCGGTAGAGCCAATCAAGAACAACATATTGTAATGCACACCACCAGAACTAGAAGCTTCGCAATGGTTCAGGACGAATTGGTAAGTGTGAAGTTTTTTTCATTTGAAGTCTTATTTCGGTTTTTTTATAACTGCATCTTATAAATCTATAGGTAGAGGAATTGGGACCTGAGACCATTGGCGACATCAATTTTTTTGACGCTACCCATAGGAAAAAAGGATGGGAGTTTTGTAAACTCTGCATCATAGGATTAGTGATATATTTATATCTTGTGTGCTTGTTTGCCTTTTTTATATCTTGTATGCCTTTCTTGCCAATGTTATAAATTCCAAGCTCAAATGAGATGGATTGTAATTCCTTATATTCGCTCGATACTACAAAATGAGTGAAAAGTTAACAAATGAGTTCAAAAAAATATGAAACTTTGCTACTAGTTAGGAATCATTATACACGAGCTAATCCAACTTGTAGAAGTGAGTTTCGACCCACGGCTTACAAGTTATGACCTCGTATCACTTTCATTTAATTAAGTTAATACTCCAATACCGGAGAAAAGTCAATCTTATATCTCCCCTGACACTTGATTAGTAACAAGATACTTAGTAAAATACATAGTCTCGCCAATTTTATAAATTCCAAGCTCAAATGAGATGGATTGGAATTCCTTGCATTCACTGGATACTTGTTGAGTGAAATTTATATATAATTTTTAGTACTCCTTTAGGCATTAAAATTGCGAGTTCTCATGTATTTCTTTGAAATTTATCTTATTTCTACTCAATATTATTCATCTATTTGTTTTTGTAGGAATGAGATGGATAAGTGTAAAAGGTGGGCGGAAATCATAGAAGAAAACAAGGATGAACATTTCAAAATTCAACCACCCAAATACACATTTTTACGAATTTGCCTATGGAAGAATCAATAAAAAAATATTTTGGTCAAATAGGGGGTGGAATGGAATTTTGTAATAAAAAAATTAAGATAAAAAGAAAAGAAAAAAAGAGTACGGGTTGAATTGGTTTAGAATTAGAGGTAGTTGGTTAATTAATTAAAAGATACACATTAATCTTAGTGTTATAATTAATTAATTAATTAACTAAACTAACCTAATTCTTATTTAATAAAACCCTACCCTAATCCTATATAAGAAAGGGATGCACAAGGGGGTTCTATGGTTTTTGAGGTGGCGGCTGCACTTTGGTGGGGTTGGTGGCGGCATGAGGACCAGAAGAAAGAAAAAGAAAAAAAAATTACGAAGGACTTGCAGCTAGATTCAACAGTGGAAAGAGAAAGCTTCGCGGCACGAATTTTGAGACATCGATTTTCCGCAAAAATGATTTTTCTTCTTCTCATCTAATTTTTATTATGCAATCCAAGAACATGTTTTTTAGTTGCAAATTTATTACGAACTAATTTTATTTTTCGAAAACTTCGATGTAGCCTAGTTTTGAGACACAATTCTAATTTCATGTTATTTTATTTGACTATTTTTTCATGGTTGTATGTTTAATTTTTGTTCTTCATGCTTACAATTGTATTGCCAACTTTTGTATGAATTATTGAATCATGGAGAGACCAAGAGGTAATTTGTGATTTAGAACTATAGAATTAAATACCATTGATTGAGCGAACATAGAGATGATTTACCGTGATTGATGTGACTATAAAAAATCCATAAAACTTAATGGGTCTTCAATTAATTAAATTTGCATAGAGATATGACAAACAGTTAGTTGGAGATACTTTTGGTGTTCTTCCACAGAAAATATTGAATAATTAGGGAATTTTGGTCTACAACTCTGAAAAGTATAATTTGTTCTTCCATGGAGTTATGAATTGTTTGGGATTAACTAGGTAAAATCAAAAGCCCTAGAATTAGTTTTGCTATTAACAAACAACATAATTTCATATTTTCATTATTTTTAATTAGGTTAGTTAGTTCTCTAGATTAATTTAATTTAGTTGTTTTCTTTATCATATTTCGATTCTCCAAATAGTAGTTAATCTAGTAAATTTCGGTATTCAATCAAATAATTAGTTCTTGTGGGTTCGACACTCTTTTCACTAAAACTATACAACTTGTTGTGATTTTGTACACTTGCAAATAATGTCATCAAGTTTTTGGTGCCGTTGTCGGAGACTAATTGTTCTTTTATTGATATTGATAATTGCTAGATTGATACTAAATTGGAATTTTCTAATTATTTTTTATTTTTTATATTTTTTGAGCTTTTCTGTTACTTAATATCTATATTTCAGGACATAGAAGTGTATCACAATGGCAAACGATGAGGAAAAAGAGGCTTTGAGAGACTATTCTATGCCCTCGCTTAATGGAGCAACATCAAGCATATAGAGGCCGGTTATTGAAGCAAACGACTTTGAGATTAAACCAGCGATCATTCAAATGATTCAACCGGCTGTTCAATTGGGAAAACTATCGCACGAGGATCCTAATGTTCACAATGCAAACTTTCTAGAAATTGTGACACTTTCGAGCACAATGGAGTATCAGATGATGCATTTCGTTTGAGACTCTTTCATTTTTCACTAAGAGATAAGGTGAAATATTGATTAAATTCTAAACCACCAGGTATCATCACTACTTGGGAGGGATTAGCAAAAAAAATTATGCTTAAGTATTATCCTCCAACAAAAACAGCAAAGCTAAAGAATGACATTACCACATTAACTCAATTTGAGACTGAGTCTTTATATGATGCATAGGAAAGGTACGAAGAGTTATTGAGAAAGTGTTCTCATCATGAACTTCCTAAATGGTTACAAGTGCAAACATTCTACAATGGTTTGGGAGTTACAAATCAGTCTATGGTAGATGCAGCAGCTGGAGGTACACTAATGAGCAAAACTTACGAAGCAGCCTATGAACTTTTGGAGGAGATGGCATCCAACAGTTACCAATGGTCTTCAGAGAGAACAATGCCTAGAAAAGCAGCTGGAGTTTTTGTGCTTAATCCTATTACCACATTGACTGCACAAATTGATATTTTATCTAAACAGTTAGGTAATATGAATGTTAATGCTATTCAGACTAATATTATTTGTGATCATTGTGCAAGAAATCACTGAAGAATTGATTGCCAAGTGAGAAATCCATTTGCTCAACCAAATTCTGATCAATCAAATTACATGTCCAATTTTCAATATCAAAACAATCCTTATTCGAGCACGTATAATCCAGGATGGATAAATCACCCCAATTTTTCTTAGAACAATAATCAAGGAGCAATGAGACCACCTCAAAATTTTCCACAGCAAGAAAAAATGCCAACACTTGAAGAGATTTGGCAATACAAAATAATATGGCTTCAATTCACAACTTTGAGGCCCAGATTGGTCAGATTTCAAATATTATTACAGAGAGAACAACTGCAACCTTACCCAGTAACACAGTGACTAATCCTAAAGAGCATGTCAAAGCAATAATATTAAGAAGTGGGAGAACAATTAAGCAGCCACAAGAAAAAACTACAGAACGAAATTCAGCTAAAAAGCAAGATGAGTTCAAACCAATTTTGGAGGAACAAACGCAGCAGGTGACCAACAACTATATTGAGAATTCTAAGAAAAGCAAATGTGTTTCAAACAGCACGATTTCCAGGGAGTTTAATTCTGAAACTTATCCTAAATCTCCTTATGATCCTCCGATTCCTTTTCCGAAAAGACTTTAAAAGAATAATCTTGAAAATCAATTCTCCAAAATTTTAAGAATTTTTAAGAAATTGCATATTAATATTTTTCTTATTGAAGATTTAGAACATATGCCTAAATATGCTAAATTTTTTAAGGATATTTTATCAAACAAGCGGAAGTTGGAGGATCATGAGATGGTGATGTTAACCGACGAGAGTAGCGTAATATTACAAAAAAAGTTGCCTCCTAAACTTAAAGACCTAGAGAGTTTTACGATATCTTGCATTATTGGAAATTCTTATTTTGATAAAGCTTTATGTGATTTAGGAGCGAGTATTAATCTTATTTCTTTTTCGGTTTTCAAGAAACTTGGTCCAGGAGAACTGAAACCTAGTACAATTTCTTTACAATTGGCAGACAGATCTATCAAGTACCCAAGAGGTGTAATTGAAGATGTTTTGATAAAGGTAGACAAGTTTATATTTCTAGCTGATTTTAAAATGCTTAACATGGAGGAAGATGAACAAATTTTGTTTATTTTGGGGCGACCTAGATACGGGGAGAGCTTTGATTGATGTCCAACAAGGAAAACTTACTTTTAGGGTTAAGGATGTGCAAGTAACGTTTGATGTCTTTAAATCCAGAAAGTTTCCTACCGGAGAATAGTCATGTTTTCAAGTAAGTGAAACTGGTTTAATTGTTGGCAAGAAACATAAGGCTGACGTTGAAAAGTTACCAATCAAAGTATGTCTAACAAACTCAACAACTCTTAAAACTGAGAAAGAAATTTTTTTTGAATATGTTATGTATTTGGATGTTGCACCATCTATTCATCCATTTTCTCAACTAAAATTCAAATAGGTGGGGATATCAAAGACTCCAACTTCAAGAAAGAAACGATTGAAATTCAAGTCGCTACCATCTAGTTTGAGGAATGCACATAAAAAATGTAATCCACATGAAGAGAATTATTGAAAAAGAGGCTTGTATGTTGTTCGATCTTGGTGTTACATAACCATCTCAGCTAGCACGTCTGGCTGAAGACTTAAAACTTAGCGCTTCTTGGGAGGCAACACATGTTTTCTTTTACTTCATTAAGATTTTATTTTCCTTTCATTTTACTTAAATTTTAATTTTTTTATACTTTATTTTATAGGATTGCATAAGTTTAGGGGTACTCAGCAGAGTTGTTTTCTACACCTACATTGATGGGTTTTTTTTAGCAGGACGGAGTCAGGAACTGGAAAAGTGTTTCAAGGAGAGAATGCAAGAAATTGTCTTAGCTTTCCAGAATAAAAAGAATCAGAGGATTTGGACATCTACAACTCCAGCTATGACTGAAACAATGAACGACACTCAACCAGAATTTTAACATGAATCAATGGAGCAATTCTGAACTTTTCTCATTTATTTTTCATTTCCTTTCTCTATACCCACTGAGGACAATGTGATATTGAAATTTGGGGGAAGGATTATTTTTTAATATTTGAAAAGAAAACACAAAAAAAGGAATTGCAATTAGGCTTACCATTACACTTTTGAGTTCTTTATTGTGCTAAAATATTGAAATAATTTTTTTAGGATAGACAATATCTTATAAAGCAAGATGACGCACTTATTTACTTTAGGATTATTGAATTCAAAATTCCTTACAAAATTGTGAGTCATGTGATTATACATAAAGAAAATGTGATGCTTTTTCCTGTGCTTATCCCCTTTGATCTAGTCCTAAACAGAGTTAAAGTAAATAGAGTGATAATGATTAAATAATTGAATGAATAAAGTTCAATTTACTTCAATGTTTTGAGTTTCTTAGTAACTAGGGGTATTCATCATCACTGTTTACTTTTACGTCAAACGGCAACTTGAAATATGAGTATGTAAAAGCACTCTAAGTTTGTGACTTGTTGAGTAACTGGGTGAATTCATCACAAATATTTTGCATTCGCATCAAAATGCAAGTGACAACATATATAGCAGAAAATTAAAATAAAATAAAAACTTTAGTTTGCTACTCGGTTTGTAGTAGTGAGAAGGGGTAATCACAAATGGAGTTGTTACATGATATAATTATATTAATTACATGACAAATATGATTGGGTTGGGAATTATGTATGAATAATTGCACTAGAGAAAATGAGTATGCTTAGTTTTACTATATTTGCTATTATTGATAAGATCTTTTGGTGTGATAAGTTGAGCCTAATTATGATTTTCATTCATTGATTCATTGTTTTACTTTTTACTCGAGGACAAGCAAAATCTTAATTGATGAGTGAAATTTATACATAATTTACAGTACTCTTTTAGGCATTAAAATTGTGAGTTCCCATGTATTTCTTTCAAATTTATCTTATTTCTACTCAATATTATTTGTTTGTTTGGTTTTTTAGGAATGAGATGGATAAGTGCAAAAGGCAGGGTGGTGAAATCATGGAAGAAATTAAGGATGAAGATTTCAAAATTCAACCACCTAAAAACACGTTTTTACAAATTGGCCTTTGGAATAATCAATAAAAAATATTTTGGTCAAGTAAGGGGTGAAATGTAATTTTGTAACAAAAAATTAAAATAAAAAGAAAAGAAAGAAAGACTACGGCTTGAATTGGTTTAGAATTAGAGGTAGTTGGTTAATTAATTAAAAGATTAATTTTAATCTTAGTATTATAATGAATTAATTAACTAAACTAACCTAATTCTTCTTTATTAAAACCATACCCTAATCCTATATAAAAAAAGGGAAGCACCAGGGGGCTCTTTGGTTTTTAAGGTGGCGGCTGCACTTTGGTGGGGTTGGTGGCGGCGCGAGGACCAGAAGAAAGAAAAAAATTTAAGGAGTTGCGGTTGGAATGAATAAAGAAAAGAGAAAAGGAGGAGAAAGAGAAAGCTTCGCGGCATGGATTTCGAGACATCGATTTTCTGCAAAAACGAGTTTTCCTTCTACTCTTCTAAATTTTATTATGCAATCAAAGAACATGTTTGTTAGTTGCAAATTTATTATGAACTAATTTTATTTTTCTAGGGGCTTCGATGTAGCCTACTTTTGAGAACACAATTCTAATTTCATGTTATTTTATTCGACTATTTTTACATGGGTGTGTTTAATTTTTGTTCATAATGTTTACAATTCTTTGGCTAACTTTTGTATGCTTTATTGAATCATGGAGAGCGAGTGGTAACTTGTGATTTAGAATTATAGAATTAAACACCATTGATTGAGCGAAATTAGAGATGATTTACCACGATTTATATGGCTATAAAGAAATCCATAGAACTTAATGAGTCATCAATTAATTAAATTTGCATAGAGCTATGACAAACTGTTAGCTTGAAATTTTTTTAGTGTTGTTCGAGAGAAAACATTGAATAATTAAGGGATTTTGGTCTACTACTCGGTAAAGTATAATTTCTTATTACATGGAATTATGAATTGTGTGGGATTAACTAGGTGAAATCAAATACCCTAGAATTACTTCTGCTATTAACAAACAACATAATTTCATATTTTCATTCTTTATTAGGTTAGTTAGTTCTCTAGATTAATTTTATTTAGTTGTTTTCTTTTCCAAATTTCGATTCTCCAAATAGTAGTTAATCTAGTAAATTTCGGTAGTCAATAAAATAATTAGTCCTTGTGGGTTTGACATACTTTTCACTAAAACTATACAACTTGTTGCGATTTTGTACACTTGCAAATAATCCCATCATGTTTTTGGTGCCGTTTTCGGGGACTAATTATTCTTTTATTAATATTGATAATTGCTAGATTGTTACTAAATTGGATTTTTCTATTTTTATTATTATTATTATTATTATTATTATTATTATTATTATTATTATTATTATTTTATATTCAATATCTATATTTTAGGATATAGAAGTGTATCACAATGGCAAACGATGAGGAAAACAATGCTTTGTATGTTATGCCATCGCTTAACGGAGCAAAATCAAGCACAAAGTGGTTAGTTATTGAAGCTAACAATTTTGAGATTAAACCAACGATCATTCAAATGATTCAACAAACTGTTCAATTTGGAGGACTATCGCACGAGGATCCTAATGTTCACATTGCAAACTTTCTAGAAATTTGTGACACTTTCAAGCACAATGGAGTATCAAATGATACAATTCGATTGAGACTCTTTCCTTTTTCACTAAGAGATAAGGCGAAAGCTTGGTTAAATTCTCTACCACCAGGTGTCATCACTACTTGGGAGAGATTAGCAAAAAGAAAAATGGCTAAGTATTATCCTCCAGCAAATACAGCAAAGCTAAAGAATGACATTACCACATTCACTCAGTTTGAGACTGAGTCTTTATATGATGCATGGGAAAGGTACAAAAAGTTATTGAGAAAGTGTTCTCATCATGAACATCTTAAATGGTTACAAGTGCAAACATTCTACAATGGTTTGGGAGTTACAAATTGGTCTAAGGTGATGCAGCAGCTGGAGGTGCACTAATGAGCAAAACTTACGAAGCAGCCTATGGACTTTTAAAGGAGATGGCATCCAACAGTTACCAATGGTCTTCAGAGAGAAAAATGCCTAGAAAAGTAGCTGGAGTTTTTGAGCCTGATCTTATTACCACATTGACTGCACAAATTGATATTTTATCTAAATAATTAGGTAATATGAATGTTAATGTTACTCAGACTAATATTATTTGTGATCATTTTACAGGAAATCACTCAAGTATTGTTTGCCAAGTGAGAAAATCTATTTGCTCAACCAAATTCCGATCAAACAAATTACGTGTCCAATTTTCAACATCGAAACAATCATTATTCGAACACGTATAATCCAGAATGGAGAAATCACCCCAATTTTTTCTTGGAACAATAATCAAGGAGCAATGAGACGACCTCCAAAACTTCCACAGCAAGAAAAGAAGCCAACAAATGAAGAGATGTTCATACAATACATGCAGAAGACATATTTGGCAGTACAAAAATACGCCTTCAATTCACAACTTTGAGGCTTAGATTGGTCAGATTTCAAATATTATTACAGAGAGAACAGTAGGAACCTTACCTAGTAACACTGTGTCTAATCCTAAAGGGCATGTCAAGCTCTAACACTGATAAGTGGGAGAACAATTAAGCAGCCACAAGCAGAAACTGCAGAACAAAATGAGGATAAAAAGCAACATGGATTCGAACAAAATTTGGAGGAACAAACACAACAGGTGACCAACAAGTATATTGAGAATTCTAGGAAAAGCAAATGCGTTTCAAACACCACAGTTTCCAGACAGTTTAATTCTGAAACTTATCCTAAATCTTCTTATGACCTCCGATTTCTTTTCCGTAAAGACTAAAAAAGTATAATCTAGAAAATCAATTCTCCAAATTTTTAAGTTTTTTAAAGAAATTGCATATTAATATTCCTTTTACTGAAGCTTTAGAACAAATGCCTAAATATGCTAAATTTTTTAATGATATTTTATCAAACAAACAGAAGTTGGAGGAGAATGAGATGGTGATGTTAACCGAAGAGAGTAGTGCAATATTACAAAAGAAGTTGCCTCCTAAACTTGAAGATCCAGGGAGTTTTACGATATCTTGCACTATTGAAAATTATTATTTTGATAAAGCTTTATGTGATTTTGGAGCAAGTATTAATCTTATGTCTTTTTCGGTTTTCAGGAAACTTCGTCTTGGAGAACTAAAACCTAGTACAATTTCTTTACAATTGACAGACAGATCTATCAAGTACACAAGAGGTATAATTGAGGAAATTTTTATAAAGTTACACAAGTTTATATTTCCAGCTGATTTTATAGCGCTTGATATGGAGGAAGATGAACAAATTTCGTTGATTTTGGGGCGACCTTTTCTAGCTACGTGGAGAGCTTCGATTGATGTCCAACAAGGAAAACTTACTTTTAGGGTTGAGGATGAGCAAGTAACGTTTGATGTCTTTAAATCCATGATGTTTCCTACCGGAGAACAGTCATGTTTTCAAGTAAGTGAAACTGATTTAATTGTTGGCAAGAAACATAGGCTGAAATTGAAAAGTTACCAATCGAAGTGTGTCTAAAATATTCAACAACTCTTGAATCAGAGAAAGAAAAGGTTTTTGAATATGTTATGTGTTTGGATGCTGCACCATCTATTCATTTATTTTCTCAACTGAAATTCAAAGAGGTGGGGATATCAAAGACTTCATCTTCGAAAAAGAAACGACTAAAATTTGAGCCGCTGTCAACTAGTTTGAGGAATGCACTTAAAAAATTTAATCCACACATGAAGATAATTACTAGAAAAGAGGCTTGTATGTTGTTGGATCTTGTCGTTATATAACCATCTCAGCTACCACGTCTGGCTGAAGACTTAAAACTAAGCGCTTCTTGGGAGGCAACCCATGTTTTCTTTAACTGCATTAAGATTTTCTTTTCCTTTTAGTTTACATTAATTTTTATTTTTTGTTTATATTTTATTTTATAAGATTCCATAAGTTTGGGGGTACCCGGCGGAGTTGTTTTCTACACCTACATTGATTGCTGCTTTTGAGCAGGATGGAGTCAGAAACTGGAAAAGTGTTTCCAAGATCGATCGAAGAAAATTGTGTTAACTCTTCTGAACAAAATGAATCAGAAGGTTTGGACATCTACAACTCCAGATATGACAGAAATAATGAATGCCACTCAACCAAAATTTTAACAAGAATCAGGCAGAGCAATTCTGAACTTTTCTCATTTATTTTTCTTTTTCCTTTCTCTATAATCACTGAGGACAATGTGATATTCAAATTTGGGGGAAGGGGTACAATTTTTTCAAATTTTTGAAAAGAAAAAACACAAAAAAAGGGATTACAATTAGGCTTACCATTATACTTTTTAGTTATTTATTGAACTAAAGTATTGAAATAACTTTTTTAAGGATAGACAATATCTTATAAAGCAAGATAAAGCATACTTATTTATTTTAGGATTATTAAATTCAAAATTCTTTACAAAATTCTGAGTCATGTGATTATACATAAAGAAAATATAATGTTTTTTCTTGTGATTATCCCCATTGATCTAGTCCTAAAAAATGTTTAAGTAAATAAAGTGATAAGGATTAAATAATTGAATGAATAAAGTTCAATCTACTCCAATATTTTGAGTTATTTAGTAACTAGGTGTATTCATCACCAAAGTTTTCTTTTACGTCAAACGGCAACTTGTGTAATGCCCTGATTTTCATTTGATGAAAATTATTTTATTTTGCACATAGTGTGCACGTGCAATATTTTTGGTAATTATTTTCATTATGATAAGTATAGATATTTAAATTTGTGCTTTAATTGTTTTGTATAAAGCTTAGACAAAAAGCCTTTTTCTTAAAGCCCAAATTTAATTCAATTTATTATATTTTTATAATTATTATTTTGGCCTATAAACTAAAGCCCATGAACTATTTTATTTTCAAATACAACTTGTAATGTAGAATACAATTTAAAGATTTTTTTATATAAAATATAATGTACAAATTTTTAAATGGAGACCAAGTTGTATGCACGTGCACTACACGTACATGTGCAATATGCACCTTTGAGGCATGGCCGGTTGTGATTTAGGAGGGAAATCAAATTTCAAGTGGAGTCATGGTGGAGGTGGTTACTTGATCATGGGTAGTTACTGTAACTCCTCCTTAAATCTAAGCCATTTGTTCCTAACTCCTACTTCAATCTTAGCCATCCATTCTCCTATTTTTTTACCCCCCCCCCCCCTTTGGCTAGTATTCTTGTGCTAAATTTTTCCTCCAATCTATAGTTCAAAATACAATTATCTAGTAGTTAGTAAGTGAGTAAAAGAATGAAAGTGTGTGGGAAGATTGTGCTTGCATCATCAAGAAGGGGAGAGGCCGGCTATCATCAAGGAGAGCTCTCGGTTTTGGTGTGCTTGGAGGCTCGAGTGCATGCTTCTAGGAGGAGGATCGTTCGTTTGCAAGGACATTCGTTTAGGAGGTTGCTAGTTGTATTTTTCTCTCCATTTAAGGTGGGTAAATTTTCTATATTTCTAATTAGGAATGCATGCTAGATTTGAATGAATGAAGAGTGCACATTTAATTGGATAATTGATCTATAAATTGATTGGGATGTGGATGTGCAATTGTATGTGGTTTTATTAGTAAAAGTCTAAATTTTGTGTGAATTGATTATAGCCACAGATTGTTGAAGAAAGTTTTATTATCTACACCATGAATTATAGACACAAAAGTTAGTAGATTAACAATGCTACTTTATGTGCTTAAATGAATCTTTGTGTTGTATTGAAATGAATGAATTAAAATATAGATTTGTATGCTTGGTAAATGATTAAAAACAGGAATTTAATATGAAGTTTGCTAATAAAGAGATCAGTGATATTAATTGCTAAGAAACGTCGAAATTTTTTTTTTTTGTGGTAGTGATAATTTAGAATTCGAATTAATTGTATGAAAAATATGTTTTAATTGTTGAAAAAAATTATTTTCTATATACTGGAATATAATTTGAAATGATGTTAGTCAACCTGAAAATTTACAGTAAAATTTTATGAAAGCAAAGTGAAATGAGGACTAGTTGAACATCGAAATGTTTTTATAACAGAGAGGATTGATTTAAGTGAACTTAGAGTTGTACCATTGACAACCCGAGCGCATAGCTCAAGTGGTTGGGACGGCTCTATTTGCTACAGTGGGTTTTCGGAGTCCCAGGTTGCTGGTTCGAATCCCTGTGGCACCATACTTTTGTTTCCTATTTTTCAAAAAAAAAAATAAAGAACAGCGGCCGAGAGCATTAGATGCTCTCAGCCACTCTTTCCAATGTGTGCAGCGTTCGGCCCAGTGGTCTGTGCCTTGGGCGGTTTTCCCTGTGGTCGTGGGTTCGAATACTGGGTTCGGCTAGTATTTAAATTGGGGAAAAACATTTTTTTGGGATTTTTTAATGATCAAAAAAATATGGAAAAAATATGATAATTATCCTAAAATTATGTGGGACTTGTGAAAAATAGTTTAAGAATTATTTGCATGAAGTGGAGTATGTTAGAGAATAAAAGTATAATTTAGAACTATAAGTTCTATACTTGCATTTTCATAAAAGTTGTGCTTTGCAAAAACACCTAAAATAGAATATTAGAAAAGAAAGACGAATAAGAAGAAATTGTGTGAAGTGTTGTGAATTATTCTCAATGGAGAATAGTGCGACAAATTATGAAGTGTAAATGTCCATCTTTGATTGAATAATTAGTGATGTGGGTTTTAATGTGAAAATAATATTCTATGAGTTACATGGTGAATAGTTGAATTTAATGTATAATTATGGACTATTGAACAATTTAGAAATCATGATTGGAAAAGATAAATATTTTTGAGTATGATAACTCAACATGTGAACTTATGAGTTGGAAACGCTCAACTTTAGAAATTGTGAATTAGAATTGAAACAAAAGAGTAGCTAAGTCTCCCCCGGCATTTGGAAAGAAATGAAATGAAATTTGAAATGAAAGACCAAGGTTGGTCATGTTTGAATGAATGAATAAGTCCGGTTTAGTGGAGAGGCTAACTCTAGTGCTTTGATTTTGTTCATGAATCTATTTCATTAGAACTAAGGATTAGTTACATAGTGAAGATGTGATGAAAGTAAGAGAAAAACATTGAGTATGAGGGCCATTGGATTAGCGGCGAGAGCGTATCCCAGGATGTCCCATGATGAGTCATGATAAGGCGTGGATACTACTCCAGAGTACCATCCCGGTGGCGACGCTCGTGGGATGTTGGACGACTGCGGATGGTGTCATGTCTATGGTAGGAGCTGAATTACCACAGGATTCCTGTATGATGAGTCATGTGTCAGTGCGTTGGGATTCCCTCCAGGGCACCTAGACATGAGTTCGTATGTCAGAAAACATCTAGGATACTTACTGTAGTTACAGTAGTAGATTAAGTCATGGCGAGGGATTAAACCCTACAAAGATGAAGAACGATTAAGGGCTTGCCCTCGGACCTATGTAGTATGGGATGCATAGAATCCGAACAAGTGCGCATTAGTGTCATGTAACATAAATAACTACATTAAGGACTAAGTGTACAATCACAACACGACATCATTAGGGTATTCCCTTTAGTTTGATATGTGACAAGTTTGTGTTTGTTAAATATGGAAAATTAGTTATACTATTTCCGGCATAGAGAGGATGGCCGTGTATTATGTTCGTCGGTTGAATATACTGACGTACCCACAGTTTTGTATGCAGGATAAATGACATGATAAAGGTTAAAGAGGAACAAATGCTTAAAGATTATTCAATGTTGTTGTACATTTATTTAAATATTGTAATTTTACTTCTGCTGTGCAGTGTAAATCGTAATGTTTTACTTGTAACTCTGATGTAAAGTGAAAAGTTCAAATTTTCTTGTAAAATTGTACTAAATGAAGTGGAAAGATCCTGTAGAACTCTCGAATTCAGTTGTATTTGGGATTCGGGCGTTACAGAGTGGTATTAGAGCCATTCTTCACACTTGTACAAATTTATAAGGAACGACACCCTAGAAGTGGACATTAGAGTGTGTGTTTGAGTCTAGAGATTTAAATGTAAGTGACTTAAATTTGTGTTGCTCTATGACTAATGCTTCTTCCTCTCTATTTCTAAGATGGATGATCACTTCGACCCTGCTGGAAACGACGACTGGCATATCGTCGAGGAAGAGTACCATCCTGGACAAGCAGATTCCGAGGAAGAGTACTATCCAGGGCAAGCAGATTCTGACGGAGAAGAATGGCCTGAAACCCGAGAGATCACCTCACCTCCGGATTCATCTGATGACTTTTCTTCTGACGAAGAAGAAGAACCAGTTCCAAATAGTCTTGTGATATCTCTTCAGAGGCAGCTAGAAACACTGCGGGAGAGAGTCGGATTATTGGAGGCTCAATTGGCAAAGCGCAAGGACGATTTTGCAGTTCTCAGTCATCGGGTATGGGAACTCGAGAAGAGAAAGAATATGACTGATGTGCTGAAGGAAGAAGTTAATGAACTATAGGGAGAACTTTGAGAAGCGAAGAGGAACCGTAGGAGTTAGCATGTTATAGCTTTTACTGTTTTCATTCTGATGTCAAGAAATATTTTAAATTCGAATGTATAAAGTTTGAAATTCAATGAAATGGAAATATTGATTTGAAAGTTCATGTTTCACACTTCGAATTTAATGGAGATTTTGCATTAGAATATGGAATGAAAGCTGTTGTTTTGTTCAATACTGGATCCTCTCATACTTTTGTGTCTCCTAAATTTGCTAAAGTGTTGGGAGTTGAACCGAAGATTTTTCCAGGCAAGATCTTAGCAGTAGCTACTCCATCAGGGGAAACTTTAACCACTGATCGGTACTATGCAGATTGTGAGATCGTGATTGGAGATCGAATCTTTGGGATTGATCTGATCGAGCTGACTATCTTGGGAGTCGATGTTATCATTGGCATTGATTGGATGTCGGTGTACAGTGCAAGCATCGAGTGCAAAATCAAGACGGTAACAATGAAGGCTCCAGGTGGACCCGAAGTCACTTTCCAAAGGAAGAAGAAGTGTTCTAGGCTGGTGGCAGCTATCCGCAAGGAAGAGATTCCTGTAGACGTGCAAGGGACTCCTCTGGTTCGGGACTATCCGACTGTGTTCTTGGATGATTTTCCTGGGTTACCCCCACATCGTGATGTAGAGTTCAGCATCACTGTTCAACCGGGAAGTGCACCCATTTCTAAGGCACCGTATAGGATGGCTCCAGTGGAATAGGATGATGTGAAACGGCAGATTAAGGAACTGTTGGAGAAAGGCTTTATTCAACCTAGTGCGTCACCTTGGGGAGCATCAGTGCTTTTGGTAAAGAAGAAGGATGGATCGATGAGAATGTGTATCGATTACCAAGAGCTGAATAAGGTCACTGTTCAGAATAAGTATCCTATTCCTCGAATTGATGACTTGTTCGATCGTCTACAAGGAGCAGCTGTTTTCTCCAAAATAGATCTTCGATCAGGATATCACCAAGTTCGAGTGAAAGCTGAAGATGTGCACAAAACTGCATTTAGAACTCGACATGGGCATTACGAATTCTTAGTTATGCCATTTGGAGTGACGAATGCACCCACAATCTTCATGGATTTGATGAACAGAGTTCTGAGGCCGTTCATTAATTCTTTCGTCGTGGCGTTTATCGACGATATTCTCGTGTACTCCAAGTCAGAAGAGAAGCACACCGAGCATCTAGCAGCAGTTTTGAAGAAGCTGGAAGAGCAAGAGTTGTATGCCAAGTTATCCAAGTGTGATTTCTGGAAATCTGAAGTGGCATTCCTAGGTCACATCCTTTCTAAGGAGGAAGTGGCAACTGACCCTTAGAAGATAGAGGCAGTGAGAGATTGGGCTAGGCCTACTACAGTGAAGGAAGTCAGAAGTTTCCTTGGAATGACTGGATACTACAGGAGACTCATTCAAGGTTATGCTCAGATAGCTGTGCCGCTTACGGGACTGACCAAGAAGAATGTGAACTTCAAGTGGACTGAGCAATGTGAGCCGAGCTTTCAGGAGTTGAAAAAGAAACTGACTACTGCACCTATTTTGGCTTTGCCTCGAGCAGGTGTTGAGTATGATGTTTATAGCGATGCTTCACATCGTGGGCTTGGTTGTGTCTTAATACAAGAAGGAAGAGTGATCGCGTATGGGTCTAGGTAACTACGACCGCATGAGAAGAATTACTCGACTCATGATCTGTAGTTGGCTGCGATTATCTTTGCTTTGAAGCAATGGAGGCACTACGTGTACGGTAAGAAATTGAACATGTACACGGACCACAAGAGTTTGAAGTACATATATCAGCAGAAGGATCTGAATTTGAGGCAGCGGAGATGGTTGGAACTGCTTGAGGACATGCGACCTGAGATCAAATATCATCCTGGGAAAGCTAACGTTGTTGCGGATGCACTTAGTCGCAAGAGCAGTTTATCCAGTTTGATTACAACTCAGAAGCATCTGATTAAGGAATTGGATCGAGCAGGTATTGAAGTTGTCTTGCAAGGATTGGGAGCATCTTTGGCTCAGTTAAGGCTTCAGCCTACACTGAATGGAAGGATCATTGCAAGTCAGGAGGTTGATGCTGATATCTTGGAGATGAAGGAGCAGGTTAGTGCTGGCAGGTTGCCCGGATTTCAAATCAAGGATAGAGTGTTGTGGTTTCGAGAGAGGCTATGTGTTCCGAATCAGGCGGACCTGAAAGAGAGTATTCTTCAGGAGGCATATGCTACTCTTTTGTCAGTACATCCTGGAAGTACTAAGATGTACAGAGATATCAAACCGCATTTCTGGTGGTCAGGTTTGAAGCGAGATGTGGCTGAATTTGTAGCGAAGTGTGAGGTTTGTCAGCAAGTCAAAGTCGAAAATCAGAGACCCGAAGGTCTATTACAGCCGTTACCTATTCCGGAATGGAAGTGGGATAACATCAGTATGGATTTCATTACGGGATTGCATAAGAGTTCTAAAGGCAATGATGCAATTTGGGTTATAGTCGATCGACTAACCAAGTCCGCTCACTTTTTGGCGATGAAACTCACTGCTTCGATGGACAAGTTAGCTGAGTTGTATGTTGGCGAGATTGTCCGGCTTCATGGTGTTCCGTCAACTATTGTGTCTGATCGAGATGCGCGGTTTACTTCGCATTTCTGGAGGAGCCTTCAGACAGCTTTGGGTACCAAGACAGATTTCAGCACTGCTTTTCATCCGCAAACCGATAGGCAGACCGAGAGAGTCAACCGTATTCTTGAGGATATGCTTCGGTGTTGTGTACTAGACTTTGGAGGCAGTTGGAAAAGACATTTACCTTTGGTAGAGTTTGCCTACAACAACAGTTTTCAGACTAGCATTGGGATGGCGTCGTACGAAGCTTTGTATGGCAGGAAGTGCAGAACACCTATTTGTTGGTTTGAAGTTGGGGAGCGTCAATTGTTTGGGCCTGAGCTTGTACAGAAAACCTCTGAGAAGATTGATCTGATCAGGAAAAGGTTGGTAGAAGCTCAGAGCAGGCAGAAAAGCTATGCAGACAACCGGAGAAGGGACCTTGTATTTGAGGTCGGTGACTTCGTTTTCTGAAAGTATCGCCCAGTAAAGGTGTGGTTCAATTTGGCAAAGGCGGGAAATTTGCCCCGAGGTTTATAGGCTCGTATAAGATATTGAAAAGGATCGGGAAAACTGCTTACCGGCTTGAATTACTGGAAGAGTTATCTCAGGTGCACAATGTCTTTCATGTGTCTATGCTGAGAGGTTATATTCCAGATCCGAGTCATCATTTGCCTGAAGTGGCGGAAGGTTTGCAGTTGGACCTGAATTACATCGAGTCTCCTGTTGAGATTGTTGATCGTCGAGAAAAAGTCTTGAGGAATAAGACGATACCGATGGTCAAGGTAGTCTGGAAGAACCATTTGGTTGAAGAGGCTACTTGGGAGTCTGAGGAGAGGATGTTAAAGGATTATCCTGATCTTTTTGCTTGATTTGTATTTTGTATTTTTCTTGTGCTTGTTATTAGTGTTTGTGTTTGTGTTTGTTTTCTCGCTCTTGACTGTAGTTCCGGGGACGGAACTATTCTAGCGAGGGAGTGTTGTAATGCCCCGATTTTCATTTAATGAAAATTATTTTATTTTGCACGTAGTGTGCACGTGCAATATTTTTGGTAATTATTTTCATTATGATAAGTATAGATATTTAAATTTGTGCTTTTAATTATTTTGTATAAAAATTAGACAAAAAGCCTTTTTCTTAAAGACCAAATTTAATTCAATTTATTATATTTTTATAATTATTATTTTGGCCCATAAACTAAAGCCCATGAACTATTTTATTGTCAAATACAACTTGTAATGTAGAATACAATTTAAAGATTTTTTTATATAAAATATAATGTACAAATTTTTAAATAGAGACCAAGTTGCGTGCACGTGCACTACACGTACACGTGCAATATGCACCTTTGAGGCGTGGCCGGTTGTGATTTAGGAGGGAAATCAAATTTCAAGTGGAGTCATGGTGGAGGTGGTTACTTGATCATGGGTAGTTAGTGTAACTCCTCCTTAAATCTAAGCCATTTGTTCCTAACTCCTACTTCAATCTTAGCCATCCATTCTCCTATTTTTTTACCCCCCCCCCCCCCTTTGGCTAGTATTCTTGTGCTAAATTTTTCCTCCAATCTATAGTTCAAAATACAATTATCTAGTAGTTAGTAAGTGAGTAAAAGATTGAGAGTGTGTGGGAAGATTGTGCTTGCATCATCAAGAAGGGGAGAGGCCGGCTATCATCAAGGAGAGCTCTCGGTTTTGGTGTGCTTGGAGGCTCGAGTGCGCGCTTCTAAGAGGAGGATCGTGTAACGCCCCGAATTCCAAATACACTGAATTCGAGATGTTCTACAGGATCTTTACACTTCCTTTAGTACAATTTTACAAGTAAATTTAAACTTTTCTCTTTACATCAGAGTTTACATCAATATTACACTTTACATTGCACAGCGGAAGTAAAATTTACAACAATGAAACAAGTATACAACAACATTGAGTAATCTTTAAGCATTTGTTCATCTTTAATCCTTATCAGGCCATTTACCTGCATATAAGACTGTGGGTATGTCAGTTTATTCAACCGACGATCATTATACACGGCCATCCTCTCTATGCCGAAAATAGTATAA
Organism: Hemerocallis citrina; assembly: GCA_017893485.1. Lineage (NCBI taxonomy): Eukaryota > Viridiplantae > Streptophyta > Magnoliopsida > Asparagales > Asphodelaceae > Hemerocallis > Hemerocallis citrina. The sequence continues at coordinate 61,424 of CM030367.1, read as the reverse complement.
CTTATTTTCTATATTTAGCAAACACAAACTTGTCACATTTCAAACTAAAGAGACTACCCTATTGATGTCGTGTTGTGATTGTGCACTTAGTCCTTAATGCAATTATTTATATTAGATGACACTAATGCGCAGTTGTTCGGATTCTATGCATCCCATACTACATAGGTCCGAGGGCAAGCCTCTTATTCGTTCTTCATCTTTGTAGTGTTCAATCCCCTGTCATGCCTTAATCTACTACTGTAACTACGGTAGGTATCTTAAATGATCTATGAGTACAAGCTCGTGTACAGAAAATTCTGGAGGGGAATCTCACATCATGTCACGACGCATCGTGAAGACAGCCTGTGGTAATTCAGCCTCACTTCATGGCACACGATCCTCTTGCAGTCACCAAACACCCCACAAGCGTCGCCACCGGGACGATAATTCTGGAGTAGTGCCCACGCCATGTCTTGACGCATCAGGCAGGCAGCCTGTGGATCACTCTCACACCGCCAATCCGATGGCCATCATACTCGTGTTTTTCTCCTACTTTCATCACGTCTCCACTATGTACTAATCCTTCGTTTTTATTAGAATCATGAACAAAATCAAAGCTCTAGAGTTAGCCTCTCCACTAAACCGGACTTATTCATTCATTTCAAACATGACCAATCTTGGTCTTTCATTTCAATATCTCATTTCATTTCTTTCCAAATGCCGGGGGAGACTTAGCTACCCTTTCGTTTCAATTCCAGTTCACAATTACTAAAAATCTGAGCATTTCCAACTCATGAGTTCATTTCATAATCTCAACAGATTTTCTTTTTCATGTCATAGCTTTCATATTCATTTAATTCCCACAATTCAAAATAAATGATTCACTTCATGTAAATTCATGCAAAGGCAAATAGAGTTTACCAATATCGACCATAAGATTCACAATCTTTACCACAACAAATTATAAGATTTCTGATTTACCAAAAGCACTCTGGACAGTCGACTTGGAGCTCCTCCAGTCGACTTATCCAGTCAAATATAGTTCATCAATAACGCTAGGAAGAGTCGACTGCTGCACATGGCCAGTCGGCTGTTCCGCAGTTTTCCACATCTAAAATGTCATCCGCTTAACAGTCGACTGTCATTCCAATCAGTCGTCTGTACTGGGTGATTCAACTATACACTATCCATGCTCAGTACAGTCGACTGCTACAAATATTCGGTCGACTGAACAGGTTAAATTCCAAATTAAGGAACCATCTTTCCTTCCGTTCTTCAATTCACATATTACATTATATCCGTGCCAACATAACATGTAATTTCTTATCTGTTTACTAACATCACAACGTGGTTTCAATTAAATGTAAATTTCACATAACTAGTGTTCCTTTTCTCCAACGAATTGCTAAGCATGCACTTTCATTTACTCATCATTTACTTGCAGAGATGACTACTAATCTCAATTTAACACACTAGAACATCACATTAAAATACATCGTTTCATGGAACTCTGGACTGTACATACTTCATTTCAATAAGCCAGTCGACTGTTCACATTACCAGTTCTCTAATCATCACTAGTTCTTTTTCATCCATTCATATTTTCTAAATTATATACTGCATGGAGGATATTGATTTAGCAATCGTTCTAGCACTTCAGTTTGCATACACATACACAACTAAATCTTTAGTCTTAATAAGGATTATAATTTAGAAATCATGAGAAAACACCCGCCTCGTACCAGTCGACTTGTCCACTTGACGCTTGACTGTACAGGCCATTTGCAGTCTTTTTACAATGTCATTACTAATAGAACGACCTACAATTGCACATCCATATATCAATCAATCAATAGGTCATTTTCCAATTAAATGTGTACTCTTATCAATCATTTTCATGCTCCGTTCATTCAATTCAATCTAGCATGCATTCCTAATTAGAAACATGGAAAATTTACCCACCTTGTATGGAGAGACAAACACAAATAACAATTCCTAGACGGATGTCCTTGCAACGAATGGCTCCTCCTCCTAGATGCGCGCACACGAACCTCCAAGCACACACCCAAAACCGAAAGCTCCCTCCTTAGAATAGCCGGCCTCTCCTTCATCTTGTTGTTGCAAGAACAAGCCCACACACACTCAATCTTTTAACTCACAAAAATACTACTAGATAATGCAACTTAGACTATAGGTTTGGAAAGATTAATAGGCACAAGGATAACTAGCCATGGGGGGGGGGGGGGGGGGGGGTATTTATACTGAAAATCAAGGGAAATAGATGGCTAGGATTGAAGTAGGAGTTAGGAACAAATGGTGGAGATTTAATGAGGAGTTACACAAACTACCCATGATCCAACAACCATCACTCCATGACTCCACTCAAAATTTGAGTTTCCCTCCAAAGAAGCATTCCCGGCCATGCTTGGAGAAAATGCATATTGCACGTGTACGTGTAGTGCACGTGCATGCAACTAGGCCCAAAATTGTACATCTTATTTTTGAAAAAAAATAAAATACTTTTAAATTGTATTCTACATGACAAGTTGTATAAAAATAAATTAATCCATGGGCTTTAGTTCGTGGGCCAAAATAATTATTATAATAAAATAAATGAATTACATTTTGGGCTTTTTAAAAGAAAAGGCTTTTCATCCATTTAAAAAAAGGCTTTTGTATAAAATACTTAAAAGCACATATTAAAATATCTTTACTCATCTTGATGAAAATATTAACCAAAATATTGCACGTGCACACTACGTGCAAAATAAATAATTTTCCATTAAATGGAAAATCAGGGTATTACAACACTCCCTTCTTAGAATAGTTCCGTCCCCGGAACTACAATCAAGAGTAAGAAACAAAAACACAACACTCACAACAAGAACAAAAAGATACAAAGATACAATCAAGCAAAAAGCTCAGGATAGTCCTTCAACATCCTCTCCTCAGACTCCCAAGTAGCCTCTTCAACCAAGTGGTTTCTCCAGACTACCTTGACCATCGGTATCGTCTTATTCCTCAAGACTTTCTCTCGACGATCAACAATCTCGACAGGAGACTCGATGTAGTTCAGATCCAATTGCAAACCTTCCAGCACTTCAGGCAAATGATGACTCGGATCTGGATGTAGTTCACCCCTCTCAATGTCCGCCTTTCGGCTATCCTTATGGAGGTTGATAAGGAATGGCTACTCCAACCCCTCATAGATCACGAATAACATGGTGCAGGGGCGAGTCGTTGTTGCGTCGGACATCGTGAGCACTGGCTGCTGCGTCGTGGAGGCACAACACACAGGGATGTCAGAGTGCTGAGGTGTAGGGCGGCACCGAGGGAGATTGCGACAGGGAGGAAGAGTTTCGGGATGCTATCGCGGGGCAGGGAGGGTGAACGGGGGAGGTCGATGGCAGACGGGATGGCTGTCGACGAGATGAGGGGCTTGGGATATGGGTTTCAGCTAAGGGGAAGAAGGTGGAAGGATGGAGAAGGTGAATGGGGGGGAGGCGGGTAGGGTTGAGCGGTTGTAGGGTTTAGGGATATAATTATAGGGTAAATATATATATATAGGGTGAAAGATATTATGTAACGCCCCGAATCCCAAATACACTGAATTCGAGATGTTCTACAGGATCTTTCCGCTTCCTTTAGTACAATTGTACAAGGAAATTTGATCTTTTCACTTTACATCAGAGTTTACATCAATATTACACTTTACATTGCACAGCGGAAGTAAAAATTTACAACAATGAAACAAATGTACAACAACATTGAATGATCTTTAAGCATTTGTTCCTCTTTAATCTTTTTCATGCCATTTATCCTGCATATAAAATTGTGGGTACGTCAGTTTATTCAACCGACGATAATTATACATGGCCATACTCTCTATGCCAGAAACAGTATAATGATTCTCATTTCTTAACAAATCACAAACTTGTTCACATATCAAAATAAAGTAAAGGGGAAAATCTTAATGATGTCGTGTCGTGATTGTGCACTTAATCCTTAATGCAATTATTTAATTTACATGACACTAATGTGCACCTGTTCGGATTCTATGCATCCCATACTACATAGGTCCGAGGGCAAGCCTCTTAATCGTTCTTCAACTTTGTAGGGTTCAATCCCTCGCCATGACTTAATCTACTACTGTAATTACGGTGAGTATCCTAGATGATCTATGAGTACAAGCACGTGCACTGGACCCTGGAGGGGAATCCCACGCCATGTCTTGACTCATCAAGCATGCATTTTGTGGCAATTCAGTCTCCACCCTGAACACGATCCTCTTGCAGTCACCAAACATCCCACAAGCGTGGCTAAAGTCCGATCATTACTGAGCTGTGCCCACGCCATGTCTTGACTCATCAAGCATGCATTCTGTGGCTCACACACCCGCACCGTAAACTCTAGTTCTCATACTTATGTTTTCTCTCACTTTCATCACATCTGCACTGTGTACCAATTATTAGAATCATGAATAAAAATCAAAGCTCTAGAGTTAGCCTCTCCACTAAACCGGACTTATTCATTTCATTCAAACACGACCAACCTTGGTCTTTCAATTCCCATTTCATTTCATTTCATTATCCATGGCCGGGGGAGATTTAGCTACTCTTTTGTTTCAATTTCCAATTCACAATTTCCAATTTGAGCATTTTCCAACTCATGAGTTCATTTCATAACCTCAACAGATTTCCTTTATCATGTTCCTAGCTTTCATATTCATTTAATTCTCAATTCAAATCAATGATTCATTTCATGTAAATTCATGCAACAACAAATAAAGTTTACCAACATCAGCCATAAAATTCACAATCTTTATCATAAGCCAGAATGAGATTTCTGATATATCAAAGTATCCTGGACAGTCGACTTGGAGAAAGTCCAGTCGACTTGTTCAGTCAAATCAAGTTCTTCATAACTGCTCAGGAGAGTCGACTGCTGCACATGGCCAGTCGGCTGCTCCGCAATTTTCCATGTCTAAAATATCATTCCCTTGACAGTCAACTGTCATTCAATCAGTCGTCTGTCCTGGGGTTTCAACTGTACAATTTCATACTCATCCCAGTCGACTGCTACATGCATTAAGTCGGCCAAACAGGTTAAGTTCCAAATTAAGGAGTCATCCTTCCCCTCTGTTCTTCCATTCACATACATCATTGTGTCACATTACAATACTAACATAAACACGTAATTTCTTATCTGTTCACTAACATCACAACATATAATTTCACATAACTAATGTTTTCTTTCCTCAAGGGAAATGTTAAGCATGCACTTTCATTTACTCATCATTTACTTGCAGAGATGAATACTAATCTCAATTTAGTACACTAGAATATCACAATAAAAATACCTCATTTCATGGAACTCCGAATTGTACATAATTTACCTCAATGTACCAGTCGGCTGTTTACATCAGCAGTCGACTGTTCGGGTTATTCCCAGTTTTACTAATTATCACTAGTTCTTTTTCATCTGTTCATGTCCCTCAATCATATACAACACGGGGGATATGAATTTAGCAATCATTCTATCACTTCAGTTGTACACATGTACACCATTAAATTTTCTAATAAATCATGAGAAAACATTCGCCTCGTACCAGTCGACTTGTCCACATGACGGTCGACTGTACAGGCCCATTTCAGTCCTTTTTTACAGTGTCATTACTTCTTTATTAGCCCTTCACAACTTTCACCATAAGCATACACAGGGCAATCTAATATATTTAAACTTACTTTTCATAAGCATGGTAACAATCATTATTGCCATAACATAATTCCTGTGTTAGAAGTCCTGAGAAACACCTACCTTGTTGGCGAAATAAACGAATCCAGTAAAGCTTCTTAATGCGATGCACGAATCCTTGCTCCTTGCTCCATACCTGAAGCTCCTTCTGTAGAGATGATCGGCCTCCAAAGGGACACTCACTCACAAATCTCTACAATATATTTTTCTTCTTTCAAAGGATTTTAGTGTAGAAGATGTTTAAGAGAGAGAGGTATTTATACACAATTTTTGGGTGAGATGGAGGGCTAGGATTTAGTAGATAGTTATAGGGTCAAGGGCTAGGATGAACTAGGGAGTTGTAATTACTACCCACACTCTAGATAACCACCCATGCCTTATATCCCACTTCTTTACCCAAAACCGGCCATGAAAAGTGTGTTCATGCACGTGTACGTGAAATGCACGTGCATGCACTAGTCTCCATTTAAAGTTGTACAATATACAAAAATAAATATAAAAAAATCTTTAAAAGGTGTTCCACATTACAAGTTGTAAATAAAATAGAATTAACCCATGGGCTTTAATTAATGGGCCCAAAACAATAGTTATTTTAAAATAAAATGAATGAATTACATTTTGGGCTTTAAGAAAAAGGGCTTTTTATCTAATTAAAATAAGGCTTTTGTACAAAAAAAGCACAAATTGAAATATCTTTACTCATCTTGATGAAAATATTTAACCAAAATATTGCACGTGCACACTACGTGCAAAATAAATAATTTTTCATTAATTTGAAAAATCAAGGCATTACAACACTCCCTCCTTAGAATAGTTCCGTCCCCGGAACTACAGTCAAGAGTGAGAAACAAAATATAACACAACAACAAGAACGAAAGATACAAAGATGCAATCAAACAAAAAGCTCAGGATAGTCCTTCCACATCCTCTCCTCAGACTCCCAAATAGCCTCTTCGACCAAATGGTTTCTCCAGACTACCTTGACCATCGGTATCATCTTATTCCTCAAGACTTTCTCCCTACGGTCAACAATCTCGACAAGAGACTTGATGTAATTCAGATCCAACTGCAAACCTTCCGGCACTTCAGGCAAATGATGACTCGGATCTGGAATATAACCTCTCAGCATAGACACATGAAAGACATTGTGCACCTAAGATAACTCCTCCGGTAATTCAAGCCGATAAGCAGTTTTTCCGATCCTTTTCAATATCTTATACGGGCCTATAAACCTCGGGGCTAACTTCCCGCCTTTGCCAAATCGAACCACACCTTTACTGGGTGATACTTTCAGAAAGACGAAGTCACCAACCTCAAACTCAAGGTCCCATCTCCGGTTGTCTGCATAGCTTTTCTGCCTGCTCTGAGCTTCTACCAACCTTTTCCTGATCAGAACAATCTTCTCAGAAGTTTGCTGCACAAGCTCAGGACCAAACAATTGACGCTCCCCAACTTCAAACCAACAAACAGAAGTTCTGCACTTTCTGCCATACAAAGCTTCGTACGGTGCCATCCCAATGCTAGCCTGAAAACTATTGTTGTAGGCAAACTCTACAAAAGGTAAATGCCTTTCCCAACTATCTCCAAAATCTAGTACACAACACCGAAGCATATCCTCAAGAATACGGTTGACTCTCTCGGTCTATCCATCGGTTTGCGGATGAAAAGCAGTGCTGAAATCTGTCTTGGTCCCCAAAGCTGTCTGAACACTCCTCCAGAAATGCGAAGTAAACCGCGCATCTCGATCAGACACAATAGTTAACGGAACACCATGAAGCCTGACGATCTCGCCAACATACAACTCAGCTAACTTGTCCATCGAAGCCGTGAGTTTCATCGCCAAAAAGTGAGCGGACTTGGTCAGTCGATCGACTATAACCCAAATCGCATCATTGCCTTTAGGACTCTTAGGCAATCCCGCAATGAAATCCATACTGATGTTATCCCACTTCCATTCCGGAATAGGTAACGGTTGTAATAGACCTCCGGGCCTCTGATTTTCGGCTTTGACTTGCTGACAAATCTCACACTTCGCCACAAATTCAGCTACATCCCGCTTCAAACCTGACCACCAGAAATGCTGTTTGATGTTTTGTACATCTTAGTACTCCCAGGATGTACTGACAAAAGAGTAGCATGTGCCTCCTGAAGAATACTCTCTTTCAGGTCCGCCTGATTTGGAACACATAGCCTATCTCCGAACCACAGCACTCCGTCCCTGATTTGAAATCCGGGCAACCTGCCAGCACCAACTTGCTCCTTCATCTCCAAGATATCAGCATCAACCTCCTGACTTGCAATGATCCTTCCATTCAGTGTAGGCTGAAGCCTCAACTGAGCCAAAGATGCTCCCAATCCTTGCAAGACAACTTCAATACTTGCTCGGTCCAATTCCTCAATCAGATGCTTCTGAGTTGTAATCAAACTGGCTAAGCTGCTCTTGCGACTGAGTGCATCAGCCACAACATTAGCTTTTCCAGGATGATACTTAATCTCAGGTCGCATGTCCACGAGCACTTCCAACCATCTTCTCTACCTCAGATTCAGATCCCTCTGCTGATATATGTACTTCAAGCTCTTGTGGTCCGTGTACATGTTCAACTTCTCACCGTACACGTAGTGCCTCCATTGCTTCAGGGCAAAGATAATTGCAGCCAACTCCAGATCATGAGTCGGATAATTCTTCTCATGTGGTCGTAGTTGCCTAGACCCATAAGCGATTACTCTTCCCTCTTGCATTAGGACACAACCAAGCCCACGATGTGAAGCATCGCTATAGACATCATACTCAACACCTGCTCTAGGCAAAGCCAAAATAGGTGCAGTAGTCAGCTTCTCTTTCAACTCCTGAAAGCTTGCCTCACATTGCTCAGCCCACTTGAAGTTCACATTCTTCTTGGTCAGTCCAGTAAGCGGCACGGCTATCTGGGCGTAACCTTGAATGAATCTCCGATAATATCCAGTCATCCCAAGGAAGCTTCTAACTTCCTTCACTGTAGTAGGCCTAGCCCAATCTCTCACTGTCTCTATCTTCTGAGGGTCAGTTGCCACTCCCTCCTTAGAAAGGATGTGACCTAGGAATGCCACTTCAGATTTCCAGAAATCACACTTGGATAACTTTGCATACAACTTCTGCTCTTCCAGCTTCTTCGAAACTACTGCCAGATGCTCCGTGTGCTCCTCCTCTGACTTGGAGTACACGAGGATATCGTCGATAAACATCACGATGAAAGAATCAATGAACGACCTCAGAACTCTGTTCATTAAATCCATGAAGATTGCGGGTGCATTCGTCACTCCGAATGGCATAACTAAGAATTCGTAATGTCCATGTCGAGTTCTAAATGCAGTCTTGTGCACATCTTCAGCTTTCACTCGAACTTGGTGATATCCTGATCGAAGATTGGAGGAAACAGCTGCTCCTTATAGACAATCGAACAAGTCATCAATTCGAGGAATAGGATACTTATTTTGAACAGTGACCTTATTCAGCTCTCGGTCATCGATACACATTCTCATCGATCCATCCTTCTTCTTTACCAAAAGTACTGATGCTCCCCAAGGTGACGCACTAGGTTGAATAAAGCCTTTCTCCAACAGTTCCTCAATCTGCCATTTCACCTCATCCTGTTTCACTGGAGCCATCCTATATGGTGCCTTAGAAATGGGTGCACTTCCCGGTTGAACAGTGATGCTGAACTCTACATCACGATGCGGGGGTAACCCAAGAAAATCATCTAAGAACACAGTCGGATAGTCCCGAACCACAGGAATCCCTTGCACTTCCACAAGAGTCTCTTCCTTGCGGATAGCTACCACCAGTTTAGAACACTTCTGCTTCCCTTGGAAAGTGACTTCAGGTCCACCTGGAGCCTTCACTGTCACTGTCTTGGTCTTACACTCGATGCTTGCACTGTACACCGACATCCAATCAATGCCAATGATAACATCGACTCCCAAGATAGTCAGCTCGATCAGATCAATCCCGAAGATTCGATCTCCAATTACAATCTCGCAATCAGCATAATACCGATCAGTGGTCAAAGTTTCCCCTGATGGAGTAGCTACTGCTAAGATCTTGCCTGGAAAAATCTTCGGTTCAACTCCCAACACTTTAGCAAATTTAGGAGACACAAAAGTATGAGAGGATCCAGTATCGAACAACACGACAGCTTTCATTCCATTAAGATAAAGTTCTCCAGTTACATAATACACACTCATTACATAACAGTTTACTTAATAAGCGGGAAAAAGAAATGACAAAAACCTCTAACCATCAGCCCTCGTACCATTGATGACAAGATCAACCTCATCAGCATCAGCTTCCGTCAAGGCAAATACTCGCCCTGGTTGGTACGGTCTCTTCCCAGTTTGCTGCGTTGGTACATTGCGATTCTCCTTTCGTGGTTTGAGACATTGAGATTGGTAATGTACCGTTTTACCACAGTTGAAGCAAGTCACAGCAGGAGGTCTCACCACATTGTTCCCAGGTCCTCCAGCCACACTAATAGCGTTCGCCCCTGTCGGTTTGAACCTTTGTGCAGATGGTTGCCCCTTGAAACTCCCAGAATTGGCGGGCCTCTTCCCAGACTGCCAGTTGTTCCTCCGGTTCTGAACAACATGGAACTGCTCCATATCTGCTTCCGTCGATGCTGCTCTCTTGACCAACTTGTCAAATCTCCTGATACCAAGAGGTATCATTCGGGACCTCAAGCTTGGCCTCAATCCATGCTCGAACTTACGAGCCTTCTTCGCCTCATCCATCACCAGTTCCGGAACATACCTAGAGAGCTAAGTAAACTTGGTCTCATACTCTCTCACTGACATGCTACCATCCTGTAGTGAGAGAAACTCCATAGCCTTTTTCTCTTGAACATCGGAGGAGAAATAGTGACTGCAGAATTCTTCCAGAAATTCCTCCCAGCCAAGCACTATGCCTCCCATGGTCCTCTTCATCGACTGCCACCAAACAGCCGCGTCCTTCTTAAATTGCAGAGTCGCCAACTTCACCTTACTGCCTTCAGGGGTCTCCAACACTTCAAAGATTGTCTCCACTTGACGAATCCAGTTGTCAGCCGCATCAGGGTCTGACTTCCCCTCGAATACAGGTGGTTTCATTCGCTTGAATGATTCCACTAGTTTAATCGCTTCAGGCACTGGATTCACCGGTCCCCTTCCTTGGTTCTGGTTCATAGCCACGGCGTTGAGCGTCTGATAGACCCTCGCAAGTTCCGTTTCCAGATCCAAACCTTCCCCATTTCTAGCTCCTCTTCTCGACATATTCTGATGCAAAAGATTCATTAAATTCGAAGTATAAGACATGAATTTTAAATCAACTTGCATTTCATTAAATTCCAAACTTTATACATTCAAATTGAAAAACATTTCTTGACATCAGAATGAAAAATAGTAGAAGCTATAACAGTCTAACTCCTACGGTTCCTCTTCGCTTCTCGAAGTTCTCCCCGTAGTTTATAAACTTCATCCTTCAGCACATCTGTTAGATTTTTCCTCTTCTCAAGTTCCCATACCCGATGACTGAGAACTGAAAAGTCGTCCTTTCGCTTTGCCAACTGAGCTTCCAATAATCCGACTCTCTCTCACAGTGTTTCTACCTGCCTCTGAAGAGAAGCCACAAGACTACTCATAACTGGTCCCTCTTCTTCATCAGAAGAAGAATCGTCAGGCGAGTCTGGAGGTGGGGTAATCTCTCGAGATTCAGGCCACTCCTCCTCATCAGAATCTGCTTGCCCAGGATGGTACTCTTCCTCGGGATCTGCCTGTCCAGAATGGTACTCTTCCTCGATGATATGCCAGTCGTCGTTGCCAGCAGGGTCGAAGTGATCAGTCATCTTAGAAATAGAGAGGAAGAAGCATGAGTCATAGAGCAACACAAATGTAAGTCACTTACATTTAAATCTCTAGACTCAAACACACACTCTAATGTCCACTTCTAGGGTGTCGTTCCTTATAAATTTGTACAAGTGTGGAAAGCGTAGAAGCGTGGCTCTGATACCACTCTGTAACGCCCCGAATCCCAAATACACTGAATTCGAGATGTTCTACAGGATCTTTCCGCTTCCTTTAGTACAACTTTACAAGGAAATTTGAACTTTTCACTTTACATTAGAGTTTACATCAATATTACACTTTACATTGCACAGCAGAAGTAAAAATTTACAACAATGAAACAAATGTACAACAACATTGAATGATCTTTAAGCATTTGTTCCTCTTTAATCTTTTTCATGCCATTTATCCTGCATATAAAACTGTGGGTACGTCAGTTTATTCAACCGACGATAATTATACATGGCCATCCTCTCTATGCCAGAAACAGTATAATAATTCTCATTTCTTAACAGATCACAAACTTGTTCACATATCAAAATAAAGTAAAGGGAAAAATCTTAATGATGTCGTGTCGTGATTGTGCACATAATCCTTAATGCAATTATTTAATTTACATGACACTAATGTGCACTTGTTCGGATTCTATGCATCCCATACTACATAGGTCCGAGGGCATGCCTCTTAATCGTTCTTCAACTTTGTAGGGTTCAATCCCTCGCCATGACTTAATCTACTACTGTAATTACAGTGAGTATCCTAGATGATCTATGAGTACAAGCACGTGCACTGGACCCTGGAGGGGAATCCCACGCCATGTCTTGACTCATCAAGCATGCATTTTGTGGCAATTCAGTCTCCACCCTGAACACGATCCTCTTGCAGTCACCAAACATCCCACAAGCGTGGCTAAAGTCCGATCATTACTGAGCTGTGCCCACGCCATGTCTTGACTCATCAAGCATGCATTCTGTGGCTCACACACCCGCACCGTAAACTCTAGTTCTCATACTTATGTTTTCTCTCACTTTCATCACATCTGCACTGTGTACCAATTATTAGAATCATGAATAAAAATTAAAGCTCTAGAGTTAGCCTCTCCACTAAACCGGACTTATTCATTTCATTCAAACACGACCAACCTTGGTCTTTCAATTCCCATTTCATTTCATTTCATTATCCATGGCCGGGGGAGATTTAGCTACTCTTTTGTTTCAATTTCCAATTCACAATTTCCAATTTGAGCATTTTCCAACTCATGAGTTCATTTCATAACCTCAACAGATTTCCTTTATCATGTTCCTAGCTTTCATATTCATTTAATTCTCAATTCAAATCAATGATTCATTTCATGTAAATTCATGCAACAACAAATAAAGTTTACCAACATCAGCCATAAAATTCACAATCTTTATCATAAGCCAGAATGAGATTTCTGATATATCAAAGTATCCTGGACAGTCGACTTGGAGAAAGTCCAGTCGACTTGTTCAGTCAAATCAAGTTCTTCATAACTGCTCAGGAGAGTCGACTGCTGCACATGGCCAGTCGGCTGCTCCGCAATTTTCCATGTCTAAAATATCATTCCCTTGAAAGTCAACTGTCATTCAATCAGTCGTCTGTCCTGGGGTTTCAACTGTACAATTTCATACTCAGCCCAGTCGACTGCTACATGCATTAAGTCGGCCAAACAGGTTAAGTTCCAAATTAAGGAGTCATCCTTCCCCTCTGTTCTTCCATTCACATACATCATTGTGTCACATTACAATACTAACATAAACATGTAATTTCTTATCTGTTCACTAACATCACAACATATAATTTCACATAACTAATGTTTTCTTTCCTCAAGGGAAATTTTAAGCATGCACTTTCATTTACTCATCATTTACTTGCAGAGATGAATACTAATCTCAATTTAGTACACTAGAATATCACAATAAAAATACCTCATTTCATGGAACTCCGAATTGTACATAATTTACCTCAATGTACCAGTCGGCTGTTTACATCAGCAGTCGACTGTTCGGATTATTCCCAGTTTTACTAATTATCACTAGTTCTTTTTCATCTGTTCATGTCCCTCAATCATATACAACATGGGGGATATGAATTTAGCAATCATTCTATCACTTCAGTTGTACACATGTACACCATTAAATTTTCTAATAAATCATGAGAAAACATTCGCCTCGTACCAGTCGACTTGTCCACATGACGGTCGACTGTACAGGCCCATTTCAGTCCTTTTTTACAGTGTCATTACTTCATTATTAGCCCTTCAAAACTTTCACCATAAGCATACACATGGCAATCTAATATATTTAAACTTACTTTTCATAAGTATGGTAACAATCATTATTGCCATAACATAATTCCTGTGTTAGTAGTCCTGAGAAACACCCACCTTGTTGGCGAAATAAACGAATCCAGTAAAGCTTCTTAATGCGATGCACGACTCCTTGCTCCACACCGAAGCTCCTTCTGTAGAGATGATCGGCCTCCAAAGGGACACTCACTCACAAATCTCTACAATATATTTTTCTTCTTTCAAAGGATTTTAGTGTAAAAGATGTTTAAGAGAGAGGGGTATTTATACACAATTTTTGGGTGAGATGGAGGGCTAGGATTTAGTAGATAGTTATAGGGTCAAGGGCTAGGATGAACTAGGGAGTTGTAATAACTACCCACACTCTAGATAACCACCCATGCCTTATATCCCACTTCTTTACCCAAAACCGGCCAAGAAAAGTGTGTTCACGTGTACGTGAAATGCACGTGCATGCACTAGTCTCCATTTAAAGTTGTACAATATACAAAATTAAATAAAAAAAATTCTTTAAAAGGTGTTCCACATTACAAGTTGTAAATAAAATAGAATTAACCCATGGGCTTTAATTAATGGGCCCAAAACAATGGTTATTTTAAAATAAAATGAATGAATTACATTTTGGGCTTTAAGAAAAAAGGCTTTTTATCTAATTAAAATAAGGCTTTTGTACAAAAAAAGCACAAATTGAAATATCTTTACTCATCTTGATGAAAATATTTAACCAAAATGTTGCACGTGCACACTACGTGCAAAATAAATAATTTTTCATTAATTTGAAAAATCAAGGCATTACATGTTAGGGTTTATGTGCAAGTTGGGTTTCGGGTTGGGTGTATATATGGATATTGGTTTAAAGGGGTGTTAAATCGGATCCAATAGGGCTTTTGAATATGATTTGGGTATAAATAGATCCAAATAAAATGAGATGATCCAAAAATAATGAGGTGGGGATAAAAATGAATAAATAAGATATGACATGAACAATAAATTAATGAGGATAAAAATAATAGCCCGATCAACCAGAGATGAATTAATATGTAGGCAATTGAATCAAGAGATCAAATAAAACGACAGCATATAAAATAAATGGATATATTGAAAATGAAGATCGAAAACAAGGTTCAAAAAAGATACAATTGGAATAAACACTCAATGAAAAAGAAAAAAAAAATCCAAAAAATACATAAAATGAAACACAGGGGTTACAAATCCTACCCACCTAACAAGAAGAATTTCGTCCTCAAAATTCAAACAAGAAATACATAGGGTAACCCAAAAAAAGAAAAGAAAGAACCAAACAAAACGCTACTCAAACAGATGAGGAAACTTCTGCTGAATCTCCTCCTCCCACTCCCATGTCGACTCACCCGGCGAGGGAGGATTCCAATAAACACGAACCGGATTGATGACTTTGTTCTTAAGCACTTTCTCTCACCGATCCAAAATAGCAACTGGCAGAATCTCACAAGTCAAATCCGTCCGCACGGTCAACTCGAAATAGTCGATCATGTGGCTCTCATCGCGGATATATCTTCTGAGTTGTGAGACATGAAAAATATCGTACACTCCTGATAAAGCTAACGGCAATGCAAGACAATAGACCACCTTGCCTACTCGTTCCACAATGTCGAACGGTCCAATAAACCTAGGGCTGAGCTTGCCCCCACCACCAAACCGAATGACACCTCGCCAAGGCAATACCTTTATGAAAATATGGTCACAAGCCTCAAACTCCAAAGCTCTCTGATGGACATCTGCCTATCACCTCTGCCTATCCTGAGTTTCCTACAAGTGCTTCCTGATATGAATCACCGCATCACCTGTCTTGGTGGTCAACTCCGGACCCAACAACTTTCTCTCACCAATGTCATCTCAGCACACTAGTGATCTACACTTCCGCCCATAAAGTGCCTCAAACGGTGCAGCTTTAAGACTGGACTGAAAGCTGTTATTATACGAGAACTCTACGAGATGCAAATGGTCCTCCCATGATCCACCGAACTGTAGCATACAGGACCTCAACCTGTCCTCTAGATTCTGGATGGTCCTCTCTGACTGTCCATCAGTTTGAGGATGAAAAGTTGTGCTATACTTCAATTTACTCCCCAAACTACTCTGAAGACTCTCCCAGAATTGAGACCTGAATCTCGTATCCCTGTCGAATACAATACTGACTGGACCCCATGAAGTCTGACGATCTTTTGCATGTACTTCTCAGCTAGGCTCTTAATAGACTGTCAAACACGAAAAGGAATGAAGTGAGCACTCTTTGTCAGTCGGTCAACAATCACCCAAATGGCATTATGACCCTTAGGACTCCTCGGTAAAGCGGTCACAAAATCCATAGTGATGTGTTCCCACTTCCACTCCGGAATGGGAAGCTGTTGAAGAAGTCTGGCGGTACTCTGATGCTCTGCCTTCATCTGCTGGCAGATCAAACATTGAGATACAAACCGAGCCACAGCCCTCTTCATACCATGCTACCAGAAATGAAGCTTCAAGTCCTGATACATCTTAGTACCTCCAGGATAAATAGAATACGATGACTAGTAGGCTTCCTCAAGCAACCTATGATGAACTTCATCCTTCGGGACACACAACCTGGACCCAAAACGAAGCGATCCATCAGCATGAATAACCATATCCATTCGGGAACCAGCTACAACTTCTGCTCTGAAACTCTGCAACTGGACATCACCAACCTGAGCCTCTTTGATCTGATCAACAAAAGACGACTAAAGCTGGAGCACTAAACAACTCCGATCAGAACTCGGCAACAACACATCCAACTCCAACCTCCGCATCTGCTCAACCAAATCTCTCCACCATGTCAGGAACATAGCTGCTGGTCTCCTGCTCAAAGCATTTGGCACCAAATTCACTCTACTAGGATGGTATTGCAAAGTGATGTCATAATCGGCCATAAGTTCCAACCAACGCTTTTGCCTCATGTTCAACTCCTTCTGGGTGTAATATCCCGACGGATATTATAATGTATAAATTATTATTTTTAAATAAAAATATTTTTATTGAAATTACTTGGTTTTCTCATTTCAAAAGTTACCTGGACATATACTAGTATGTATATATAGGTATTGTATCAGTTTTGTGCACTTGTGCAAAAATCTTGAAAAACGCATTTTTGAGAAAATGGCTGGAAAATCCTGGGCAGGTATTTAAAATTATTATTTTATTATTATTTTATTTTTATTTTCAGAATTGAAATATTTTTGGTGGATATCACCCGTTTTTGTTAATAAACATTATCTGTATATATATACCAGTCTGTATACATCTGTATTGCATTAAATTGGTACTGAAATCTTTCGGGCTGATAATAAAGTTTATTTTATTATTATTTTCGGAATTAATTTATTTTTATATGGATTATGATGTTTTACAAACGGAAATTATCGGTATATATATATATATATATATATATATATATATATATATATATATATATATATATATATATATATATATATACATACATACGTATGCGTATTGTACCGATTTCGTACGTTTGTACAAATCATGTAGTATGTGTTTTGGAAAAAAATATCTTATTTTTGTCATGATTAATCAAATTTGGATGGCTAGGATTTGTTTGGAGGCTTAAACTTAGGGTTAAGATTAATTAAGGATACATAAGAGTATTAATAGGTGTTTCTACTAGAACCCTCTTCTCCACCTCACGCCTCCACCTCACCCACCACCTTATACCTATCCGTCAAAAGGGTGATAAACTAGATACAGTAGGATACAATTCATATTCACAAAGTTTTTATAACCAGAAAATTGAATCAGGTCGAAATTATGTTTCTTTACAGGACAGCACGAAAATTCTGCAAGTATAGTAGTTGTTTGCAAGCATAGAATAGTTTATAAAAGTCATTAATTAAATCCAAAAAACTTAGGGGTTAATCCCAATCAAGTCTAGTTGTACTCATCAAAATAATGGATCAAAAGATTATCTTTAACATCAGTATAAAAATAAATAGTCATACAGAATTCATATAAAACAGAATCTGCAATTTTCTACACATCTGTAGTAAAACAACAATAACTTGCAACTCACAAATTGAAATTGAGCACTGTCAGAAATTATAGAAAGTAGACAGAATTCTCTATAATTCATATTCACAAAAAAAATTCATATACTGACCTTAATAGGGTCTAAAATACTGCACAAAACGGGGTAACAACAAAAACTGAAATCTTCTTTATGTATTAAACCAACAAGTTCATATGTAACACATCCAAATCATAACAAATGTGAAATATGGTATACTAGATGTCCAAGCAATATGGTATATGGTGTTTTGCAAGTCTACTACGAGTTATACTACTCCTAACACATCAAGCATACAAGATCATACAACCCCTCATAGATCACGAATAACATGCAGTATACATCAAGAATCTATTATATCTAAGTTATTTCATGTCGCGTGTGTACTAAGATAACTACGGGCGGATCAACACATAGTAACAAGATATAAGAGGAGTTTTGCACAAGAATTGTCTCTAGAACACAACTACACTACACGTGGTATTTACTACTTATATATGCAACAAAAAATTATACAAGTTACTTGCCTTATTATGACGACGAAGCATGAACAAGAATAACGGGAACGGATTCTCGGGCACGAACTCAACGAACAAACAATGAACCCCAACACGACTCACGAACAACGAGCTATGAGCACCCGAGATCACACGCAAACAAAGCAACACTTGCACACAAGAGCCCAAGTAGCCCGGTGTGTGCATGGCAAAAGAGCGGCGATGGCAGCAACAAAACGATGGCGGGGATCGCTCGTTGCTTCTACTGTTAGTCGTAGGAGCAGCACACAAGGGCGCATCGCTGCTACGTTGGACAGGGAGAGCGCTGGCTGCTGGGTCGCGGAGGCACGGCATACATGGATGTCGGAGTGCTGAGGTGTAGGGCGGCTCTAAGGGAGATCGCGACAGGGAGGAAAAGGATCGGGATGCTGTCACGAGGCAGGGAGGGTGAACAAAGGAGGTCGACAGTAGACGGGATGGCTATCGATGAGAAAAGGGGCTTGGGATATGGGTTTCGACTACAGGGGAAGAAGGTGGAAGGATGGAGAAGGTGAACAGGGGGTTAGGCAGCTAGGGTTGAGCGGTTGTAGGGTTTGGGGATATAACAATAGGGTAAATATATATATAGGGTGAGAGATATTAGGGTTTAGGTGCAAGTTGGGTTTTGGGTTGGGTGTATATATGGATATTGTGTTAAATAGGATCCAATAGGGTTTTTGAATAGGATTTGGGTATAAATAGATCCAAATAAAATGAGATGATCCAAAAATAATGAGGTGGGGACAAAAATGAATAAATAAGATAGGACATGAACAATAAATTAATGAGGATTAAATTAATAGCCCGATCAAGTAGAGATGAATTAATATGTAGGCAATTGAATCAAGAGATCAAATAAAACTACGACATCAAATAATTGGATATATTGAAAATGAAGATCGAAAATGAGGTTCAAAAATAGATACAATCGGAATAAACACTAAAAAAAGCATTAAAAAAAACATAAAATGAAACACAGGGGTTACATGCTGTCGCTCACTAACATCGCCCGTGCCCCGGTTGCCTCCCTCTCTCTCTCTCTTTGTGTTGCACGTGTTATTGTGTTCGTTGCCGGGGAATCCGTTCCCGTTATTCTCGTTCTTCTTTTGTTTTCATCGTCAATTTCAAGGCAAGTAACTTGTATTCCTTTTGTTCCATATACAAGTACTAAATACCGCCTGTATTGTGGTTTTCGTCTCTAGATTCATTCTTGTGCAAATTCCTTGTTAAGTCTTGTCTCTATCTGTTGAACCATCTGTAGTTGTCTCGTTACACACAAGACATGAAATAACTTAGAAATAATCAATTCCTGTTGCAAATATTTATGTTGTTCATGACCCATGATATGTGGTGTGAATCTTGCATACTTGATGTATTAGTCGTAGTATTCTTGTTGAAGACTTGATAATTATCCCATAACATGTTTTTTGGACATCTATTATAGCATGCCTGTGTTTTGTTTTGATTTGGATTTGTTGCACATGAACTAGTCGATTTAATGCATAAGATGATTTATGTTTTTGCTGCTTCCTCGTTTATGTTCAGTATTTTAGATCCTATTGAGGTCAGTAAATCAAATTTTTTGTGAATATGGATCGTATATCTCATTTTCTATTTTTCAGAATTTCTAACAGATCTCAGTTTCGATTTGTGAGTTGCAAGTTATTGTTGTCTTACTACAGATGTGTAGAAAATTCCAGATTCGATTTTATGTGAATTCTGTAGAGTTATTTATTTATATACTGATGTTTAACATAAAATTTAGATCTAATATTCTGCTGAGTATAACTAGACTTGACTGGGATTAACCCCAAATTTTTGTGAATTTATTTGATGACTTTTACAAATTATTCTATGCTTGCAAACAGCTACAATACTTCCAAATTTTTCACGTTGTTCGGTAAAGAACCTAAATTTCAACCTGATTTTATTTACTGTTGGTAAAAACTTTATAAATATGAAATGTAGCCTACTGTATCTATTTTATCACCCTTTTGACGGATCTAGATTTGGATTTATACTTTGTAATCTATTGTTATTTTAGTACTGCTGTGTCAAGAGTTTCAGGTTTACAAATTCACTGTATCTTGCTGTTTTCTTATTTTATTTGACTACACTATGTATGCTAGAATGCTATGAAATTATATTTGCTGATACTAAACATATTAAGGAATACCCCAGATTTTTGTTGGATTTTATCAGTAAGTTTTTATGCCATTTTCAGATTTATGAATACAACCTTGTAATTTCTGGCTGAACATGTTTTCTGTATATAATGCTGTTTTGAGCCATGTTTCTGTAATTATTATATGACTTATATATATGTGCTAGATTCGGACGAGAGTCTATTTTCGACATTTTCTGACCGATCCAGATTTTCATGTCTGTGGCAACAGAAATCTCAGATTTGGTGCAGTAGTGTCTTGCTGTCCAGAATTGAAAGTTTCGTTGTCCTAGTCTATTATGAGTTGTCTGTCACCCGTGTATGTCTTCTACCCAAACTGAGTTGTTCGTTGTTCCTTGTTCCTTGCCATGTTATTCTTGCCCTGTTTTGTGCACTTATGCCTGCGTTAATAATAATGACACGTAATCAAGCTGGGGTTAAGGGAAAGATCTAGTAGTAGAAAATGTAGAAATGTGTACTTGGAAGGTGGCCGCATTCCTACCTGTTACGTGTTTCATGATTACATGATACATGATCCTGTTTACCTAATTACCTGGATGCACATTTCCCTATAGGAAGGTGTACTCAGAAGATGACCCGTAGGTTCTACCTGTTCCTGTACCGTTTTACCTAATACTTGAGTACACGACCCTATATAGTCCACTACAAAATCTAAACGTAACTTGTTTGAATGTAGTAACCATGTGGTAAAATCTGGGACCCATGAAGTTCTACCTAGTTAGGATTAATTACACGACCTGTAATAACATGATCACTTGCATATTCCTGTTTACCTGTACATGCTACATGACACCTGTTACCTGTACACCTGCTTGCATGCCATTTGACACTTGACACATATTACATGTACTCTGTTACCTCATCATAATATTTGATTTTGTTTTCTGATTCATGTTAGTCATCCTATTTTGCTATTACATCCATTCCATGCTTATTTTGTACTCGCTTCCGCTGTTATTCTATACTTTTTTATCTTTTCCTGTACTTGTTGCCTACACTACAAGCGGCCCGTAACATGCATTGATGGGCATTTTGTTTATCTTTCCTTTTCCTGCAATTTGTTAAATTGCAGACTTTGGTGACCAGCTGCTCGATGGATTAGGTTATCAAACTTTCTAGTTGCTGGAGTTTTTACTATTATTATTTCTTGTTGCACTACAAGAAATTTGACATATACCAATGGACACCTGTAGTGACGGTCACTAAAACCGCGGGTATAGGCATCATATACCTACAGGCATGTAATGAACTGTGGGTATAGGTATCCTATAGCTTTAGAGCTTTTAGTCCGTAACTATAAGTTTTACTGACGGGTACAACACTGTGGGTATAGTCCCCCCACTAAAAAAATTGAAGTTAACACTTTAAAACAAATTTCCTATCCCCAACCCCATTGAAATTTTCATTTCCCTCAACCCCATCTAAATTTTCATTTCCCCTCTCTAATCTCTTTCTTCCCGCTCACGAACCCCAACCCCAATCGTCGTCGTAGACCGCCGCCCCACGTCGCCGTGACCCTCGTGCCCCCCGTCACCGAGGTTTTGTCCAACGGGTGAAAAAACCGTCGCTATAGGCTATAGTGACGGCATTTTGCCGTGGGTATAGCTAATTAAAAACGACGGAAAAATATGTCCGTTGGTATAGGTTTTACGGGCTATACCTACGGTTTTTCGCCTTTTACCCACGGATTTTTGCTATCACTATATGTCAAATTCCTTGTAGTGTTGCCAAAAATTGAATAAATGTATTGCTACTTCGATTATTTGTATTGGGCATTTGACCCGGGATTTATAACTTGTTCCAGATCTGGTTTATTTGAGAATTATTTATTTTGTTTCAAGTAAATTCTGTTGGTTATATAAATTATTCATGCATGCGTGAGTGATTTTTCCTTGTTTATTTCTCTGTTATTCCTGTGAAATGTTGAAAAGATCTTGATAGCTTAAGAATGGTGAAAGCCAATCGCTTGACTTAGTCACGTATCTATATTCTGTAATCCTTTTTGGGAAGTGAGGCGTGACATTTTTCTTCCGATGAAGATGACTTAGTCGCTAGAGAAATTAGCGGAAGTCCACATTGAAGGCATAAGGAAGCAGCATGGAGTGCCAGCATCAGTAATATTGACCGAGATTCAAGAGTTACGTCATGATTTTGGCAGAGTCTGCAGGCAGCTTTGGGGAAAAGGTCGGGTTCTTTGGAGAACTAGTTCGTGGAGGAGTCACATGGGAGCCGGAAAGCCATATAAGCTTTCTTTCCCCGAGTTATTTAGTGTGTGGATATTTTATGTTCTCCTGACTAAACGTAGTTCTGAGGATAGAACTATTCTAAGGAGGGAGTATTGTAATATCCCGGTTAGATATTATATATATTATTATTTTTTTTAAAATTAAAATTTTTGTATGGAAATTACTTGGTCTTTATTAATAATCAATATCTGTATATATACTAGTAAGTATATATATGTATCGTATCGATTTTGTGCACTTGTACAAAATCATGAAATATGCGTTTTTGAGAAAATGTCTGTAATATCCTGGTGTGATGTAAAAAATTATTATTTTATTAATTTATATTTTTTATTTTCAGAATTGAAATATTTTGATGGATATTACCCGGTTTAATTAATAAACATTATCTATATATATATATACCAGTCTATATACATCTGTATTGTATCAAATTGATACTAAAATCTTCCGAGCCGGTAATAAAATTATCTTTATTATTATTTTATTTTATTTTATTCTCCGAATCAAATTATTTTTGTACAAATTGTTGCCTTTGATGAATAAAAAATTATTTGTATATATAGATGTATGTACGTATATGTATTGTATCGATTTCGTACGTTTGTACGAAATCATGTAGTATGTGATTTTGGGAAAATACCTATTATTTGGATTAATCATGATCAAATGGAGGGTTAGAATTGGATTAAGGTGTTGATTGCAATATTAATTTGCAAATTGATCTCAAATTGTTATGCCACAAAGAGAGAGAGACATGGCTCTCTCTCTACCACATCTCTCTCTCTCTCTCCCTCTCCTACAAATGGCCGGCCAACCTCAAGGGGAAGTCCCCCTTTTCATTTGTTGTTCCTCCATCTCATCTCACTCCCTCTCTTCTTCTCTTATATTTTCTTCTCCTTCTTTTACTTGTTTTAAATTTAGAAAAAAATAGAGAAAAAAGAGATCAAATCAAAAGAAGAAAATTGGGTTAAGTATTCATGAGTGTTCTTCAGAAGAGGAGCAAGAACAAGGAAGGAGAAGGAGCTAGCTAGTTCTTCCAACCGATTTTAGGTGGAGGTTTCTCAGCTTGATTTTATTTGTTGTTATTATTGTTATTATTGTTAATTAATTGAAGATCTTGGACTAATTTCATGTGCATATTGATGACTATGGACTAGAATAAATTTCTTACAAAGATTGAAGTGCTAGAACTCAAATAAAACACTAAAGATTCACCCTTTAATAACCAGTATGTAGTTTTGATGGTTAGGAATTATTTACTTGTGATAATTTAGAATTTTGACTCCAATTTAATATGAGAGGTTCTCATACATGTTCTTACCATGCTCTAAATTTTTTAGAATTTTCTGGGTTAGTTTGATAGGTTAAACAAAATGTTTTCCCAAAACTGCGAGAAATCAAAAAGCTGTTGTCGTGGGTTAACCTTGACATGTGTTAATGAGCGGGAAATTTGAGTTCGATACAGAATTTGAAAAAGTTGTTATCTAGAGAGTTGCATTAGATGTTCTTACCTTTCTAAAAAGTCCAATTTTGTTGAATTCCGATAAGCGTAGCATGAGTTATGAGCTTTACAAGTTTTCTGCAAAACTGCTATTTTTGGTTGATTTTGAGATGTGTTTGAGGTAGGGAAACTTGAGTTCTATACTGAATTTGAAAAATTTGTTAACTAGAGAGTTGTAGTGATGTTCTCACATTTCCAAAAAGCCCAATTTTGTTAGATTCCGATAAGTATAGCACTGGTTATGATCTTTACAAAATTACAGCAGCAACTTTCTCTGGCTGAGTTTCTAGTTGGAAAGATTAGGAGTTTTCAGCCTCTTATTGACTGAACTTGAGAATGTTGTCAACTAGAGAGATGTAGTACATGTTCTTATCTTTCCAAAAGGTCCAATTTTGTTGAATTCCGATCAGTGTAGCATGAGTTATGACCCTTACAAGTTGACAGCAGCTGGCCTTTTGGCTGAAGCTCACTGTTTAGAGTATTCGATGTTTTTCTTCCTCTTTTTGACTGAATCTGAGGAGATTGTCAACTAGAGAGTTGTAGTAGATGTTCTCACCTTTCTAAAAAGTTCAATTTTTTTGAATCCCGATAAGCATAGCATGAGTTACGACTCTTACAAGTCGACAACAGCTGGCCTTTTGGCTGAAGCTCACTGTTTAGAGTATTCGAAGTTTTTCTCCTCTCTTTGATTGAATCTGAGAAGGTTGTCAACTAGAGAGTTTTAGTAGATGTTCTCACATTTCTAAAAAGTCCAATTTTGTTCAATTTCGATAAGCGTAGCATGTTTAATTGCTTCTAGATTGTTAGAAGACTTTTTATGTTGCTTTTATATATAAAAGAACAAGTTTTGTTAGTAGCATGTTTACGTTGCTTCTAGGTTGTTAGAAGATTCTTTTGTTGCTTCTAAGTATAAGAGATCAAGTTATTAAGTAAGTGTTTCTAATTGAGGCATACAAAAGAACCCATTTTAGTGTTGTTGTTTTATGGTTTCTAATTGATAAAGAACTTATTTTTATAGTGTTGTTGTTTTATATAACAACTTAGGCTAATCATATGAGTATTCTTCATCTAGAGTTATAAATGGTCAAGAGATTATATTTTGAATGTTCATCTTGTATGTTAAAATAGTAAGCTTAAAATTCATGTTAGTTCATGTTAGTAAGCTTATACATGAAATTCTAGTTCATGATTAACTCGAGTTGTCATGAATTGTTAGTAGTTTGAATCATGCACTTGATTATGAATAATAAGTATCCCTTGTGCTCATAAGTCATGGAATAGCATATTTTATGATTGAGAAATAGTTCGTACTAATTATTAGTATTGGTCCGTCTCATACATAGCTCACCTGGCTCGTATGTAGTTTGTTTGTTCATGCGTGGCTCATTTGGCTTGTATGTGATTTGTTAGCTCGTACATAGCTTATTAGCTAATACGCAGCTTGTTGTGCTCGTCTAGGGTGATATCATTTTTCTATGGGCCATCGACCATCAAGGCGTGTATTTATTTTACTCCCCAAGGACTGTGGATGAGTCACCCCTCGTGCACTGTCAGATCTTAACCGGTGTAGGTTGATTGCGGGCCGGGAGCGTGGACGGAATCCATGTTCAGGGTAGTAGCATACGAATAAATTTTTATTACCGGAGTCTTGGATCGATAGGCTGTGACACGATCCTTGGTGATCCTAGTAAGTCTAAGTTGAGCACCTAGAAAAGTTATCTTGCGAAGTCTAACTTAAGACCTAGCATGTTGTGTTAGTACTGTTGTCTTCCCTCGAACTGTTTAGAGTTAGTGCCATCGTTAGGGTAGTAACTAGTAACTATCGTTACATAACCTTTTTATCTATTACTTCGCCGAAGGAAAATAGTTGGCATTAGGGGTGATACCTTATGATCCGACCTGTCCTATAGGCCAGCACTAGGTGGAGTTATTAGTTGTACCCTTCCTGTCAAAGGGATACGGTATGTGCCTTCTCACGAGTTGAGAGCACGGGATCCGTATCTCATCTGTTATTTTCTGAAGGGACATGATAAGAACGGGAAGTTTCCCTTTCGAAACTAGGGGATGGACCCCCGGAATTCCATCATGTTCTATGTCAGAGAAAGTGAATAGGCCATAAACTATGGTCTATGAGCTAAAGGGCCACAGGAGATGCTTCGAGCTAACCTGTGTTGCAGTAAACTCTGAGTGTTCGTCTGATTTTTAAGTGAGGTCTAGTATGACGGGCAATAATGGCAAACAGAGACACCACTATATGACTGTGAATGGCTGGATTAGACCGTTTCAGAGTAACCTCATCAGTCATGATGTATCTTCAGGAACAAGTTGAGTACAAGAGTATAACTCATGGCGCGGGTTCAAATCCCTATATATGAAGAAACGGCTTGATATGGGCGTATGTATTTATGGGCTGCATACTGTCCAGAGTCGTGCTTGCATTAGAATAAGTGCATCCATGCATTAGTAAATCTTGCATTAGAGTCTAAGTCATAACATACACTAACAAATCAATTATATATATACACATTTCTCTTTTCATCAATCTGTTTGTTTAAATTGAAATTCGCTGCTTGTCATCAGCCATTAAGCGTCAGCACATGTACTGACATCCCCACCAAATAGGTACTGGATTACAAAACTACTGCTACAGGATTCAGGATGACTCAAGGCAATAGAAGCAAAGTGTTGATTTTCATTTTCACTTGTAACATATGTTGTAATTTATTTTATGTTGGGAAGCATCCAAGTGAAGTACCATGTAATACCCCGGATTGTACAATATATATATATATATATATTGTCTGTATGTTTGCATATATTGCAGTGTCGGTTTTATTGTATGTATACGTATGATGATGGGGTGCGTCTTGGTTTGCAAGGTGGTTCATGTCGGTGGTTACGTTCTTGACAATGTGCGAGAATGAGACGGACTGATACTAATATATTCACTATTTTTTTAGTACAGTACATATGCAATATATCATTGTATGATACTACAATGGGTATACCTTGCATGCACTCAAACCTAACCTCTCGTCTCTCATTTAGAACTTGATTAAGAGCTAAAAAGTTCTGCCCAAACATTGTACCCCAAAACCATGAACTAAGACATGGTTTTATTGCAAAACCACTTGCCACCCCACTACCCTACCCCCTCCTACCCCCCAAAACCGGCCCCTCCCCTTTCCTCACTCCTTCCTCATTCCTTTCTCATTAAAAACCATCATTCTTCCTCTCCAAGTTCTGAAATTTCATAACACTAAAAGAAAAAAGAAAAAGAAAGGAGCATTTTTTAGGGAAATTCTCAATCCTTGGAGCTAGGAATCTTGGAGGAGCAAGCCCAAGACTACCACCATATCTCAAGAAAATTCAGGGTGGGGAGTTCTCTAAACATTTATTATTTATTTCTTGATTGATTCTTGCATGTATGGGTTGTAGTAGAAGATAGAATGGTTGCATGTGAGTAGATTACTAAAATTTGAAACTAGAACAGAAAATCTCGATCTGCATGTCACATTTCCGAGTTTCCACCAAACCTAATTACTTGGAATTTGATGATGAAACTTTCACAGATTGGTCTCATACATTTCTAGATGATGCATGAATTATTTTGGAATTTTTTGATGATGTTTAGTATTTTAATAAAATCCATCTTGTGGATAGAGCCGTAAGACAAAAGCAGGATCTGTTCATTGTGATAACTGAGCTTGTGAGATTTCTTATAATTAATTGGCTCATCATATTATTCTAAAAATTTTACCATGTTTACTTACATGTATCTAGACACTACAGAAAAATCATGAAATTAATTGGAGGAAGTTATATGCATGTTCAAAATTAATCTATCAACAGTAGTTAGAACTGTAACTGAAGAACAATATGATCTTTATGCATGTTTGAAACAGATAGAACTCAGTGAATACTTGAAATTTGAGTATGAATCTTTTTTCATGTTGTTCATAATGATGTCTAGTTTCTGTAGTGCAAATTTGGTGACCAGTGGATGAGTATATGATTTATGATGAATTTTATAGCATGTATTGTGCTTAATTCAGTCAGAATAGACGTTTTAATAAGATGATACAATTGAGTCTCTGTAAGATCAGATTTTGAGAAAGTATTCTCTTTGGGAATTATAGTAGACAACTAGTGCTTTCCAAAAATCCTTATTTGAGTTGATTTCTGTGAGTAGATGATTTAATATGATTTTTGCAAGACTGGACAGAAACAAGGTGTTAAGCGAAATGCTCTGTTTGAGTAAGATATAGTGTGTGATTCTGTACACCTGAGAGTAATGTCAGTTTTAGGGTGATAAAATGGCATAATTTGGACTCGTGATCAACTAGGAAGTTGTGGAGGATATTCACACCTTTCCATAGAACCTTGGTTGGTAGCATTCTGATGAGAAGGTAGTGATTTATGCTACCAGTAAGGTGCAGCCAGTGTACAGGAAGTACACAGACTGAGGCTTGAGAGGCCAATTTGAGGATTTAGATGATAGAATATGAGGTGATAATCAACTAGGAAGTTGTAGCCTAGGTATTTACCATTCCAGATTGTGCTTGAACACCCAAATCTGAGTTGTATTGTGGGAGTTATGATCTTTTTAAGTTTCGGGCGGAAACACCGTAGTTGCTTAATCTTGGGTTTTGACTAAGTGTTGAGAGAACCCCTCACCTGTATACCTAAAGAGTTGATGACTCACTGTTTGGGAACGATTGGTGTCTATTGCTGGTCTTATTTAACTCCCATGGTGGATTTGTGACTCGAATTAGTCACTAGGGTAGGGTGATGCCCTACGTCTCTCAATCCAAAGTTATGAACTTCTACCGAGGCGTTGGACGTCCAAGCTGGTACCGTCAAGTTATATTCATGTCGATTAAGGATGAACGTGGACCATGGTGTCGGACGAATTCCAAGCTAGGGGAAGTGGCAAACCGAACTGGTTTTGCCAGGGCCAAAGGTCGATAGGCAAAGATTTGGAGACAATCTTATTTTACCCAAGTGATTAGAGGGAGTCTTGAATTAGAGTGGTGTATTAGATGTTTGTAACTTGCATTAATACTAGCAGAGCATAGTCGGGAGCTGTATTTTTCCTGTCGTAGGGATACGGACTCGGTTCGTCCGGTTTGGGCTCACGGGTCCAGTATCTCGATTTGTTAATTCCCAAGGATGCCCTGGAAGGGACGGGGAGAGCACTCCTGTTGGGTAGGGGGGTTTGACCCTCCAGTATGGCGGGTCCCTATACACGTGGTTTATTATTTATAATATTACGTCGCAGGTACATGGTTTGTATCGGAAAGTTTTGCTATGGCTTTCTGAGTGAGGTCCTTTCGCTGGTCCTGAGTGGAAAATACGTTAACCATTTAGGCACTGCAGTGGCGGAACTAGACCGATCAACTACAACCTTATAGGCCACGGAAAATCTATTGGGAATAGGTTGAGTACAAGGGTAAGGTGCATGGCAAGGGATTGAACTCTACCAGCAGGAAAGGCAAACTCTTTGGAAAGTATGTAGTATGGGATGCATACGTTTCCATTGAAGTTGATTTTGGAAAAGTATGCAGTATGGAATGCATACGTTCCCAAATGAATTGCATTAGAATAGGTGCATCGTGTGCATTCTTTGTTTTGTGCATTAAATTAGGCCACGCTTTGATCTGGAACGTATGTAGTATGGGATGCATGCGTATCCAGAGTTCCAAAGTCTTGCTTGTATTGGAAGTAGGCATGTGATTGATGCATCTAGTCGTAGAATCATGGCATACACGAGCACTAGGGAATTAGGATGCACGTTTCTTTTTCCATTCAAGATGGTTTGCAGTTGCCAGTTTGGAGATCGCTGTTATTATCAGCATTGTGTCAGTCAAAGTACTGACTTTCCCCACATTTTATTTACCAGTCCTACCTTTCAAGCAGGTGCAGAGATATCAAAGTCACGCAGCATAATCGCTACATCATGTAGCGTCACCGTCATCTCACCAACGGGGAGGTGAAATGTTTGTGTCTCCGGCCTTTATCGCTCCGCAAGAGCTATAAATAATCCATAGTTGGATTTTACTTTGGCCAACATCGACATTCCATGGAATCCAAAATTTACCAAATAGTTCCGTATGTGTGGGTGCACCGGCAATATCGTGTGTAGCTGGAAACTCATATTCTTCGTCTATCCCTTCCACACCGCCTGAGACTTGTGCTCCTCTTGTAGGTAAAGTAGGGTTGGTTCTAATGGACCCAGTCCTCCTTGTGCGGTGGAGGAAGACGACGCACCTACTGCATGCGAAGAAGATGGTTGGCCAACATCCTACAAAAAAACATAAATTCGTATTATTATAGAAACCATAATAGACATGAAGATTAGAGGATAAAAATAATAATCCCTTCTTACATTTGATGGGGGTTGGCCTCAACCACTGCCTGACGGTTGTGATGATCCACTCGGTCACACCATTTCTCTGTCAACATTAATAAAGCATTTCTTATGAATTCGAGTAATGGGATTACACTACTCGTTTAAATACACTACTCATATAATATGACTATATCTAAACACACTGTTTATATCCATTCATACATACTGTACTATCCAACATTTCGAAAATTATACCAATTCCCATATATTAAAAATTGAACAATTGAGTACTCGAACCAATACACTACTCATATCAAATATCAAAAGCATGTCTTAATATTCGTATCATACTACTACTCATAACAATCTCCATAACATCTCAATACACTACATATTTATATGCATATATCTATATAAAAAAACACAAAGAAAGCTATCAAGTTGCTCTCCTTCAATCCCCCTAAAATCCAAGGCCCAAATCTAACCTCACAAAACACATTTCCCCTCTCAAAAGTTTCCCCCAAAACTCAAATTCAAATCTCCCACCCAAAACAACTCCTTTATTTATTTAATTCTCTCTCTCTCTCTCTCTCTCTCTCTCTCTACCCCCCCCCCCCCCCCTCCTCCGCCACCCTATTCAAAATTTTAAGAAAATAAAAATTCTAAAATTTTTTAAAAAAAATAAATAACTTAAAACTCAAAAACTAAAAAATTTAAAAATTTAAAAAACTTTTAAAAAAATCAAAAAAATAAAAAAAACTTATAAATTAATTTAAAATATTTTTAAATTTTTAAAATTTTTAAATAAAAAAAACAATTTTTTTTTCAAAGAAATAAAGTTTTTAAAATTTTTAAAATTTTAAAAAATTTTAAAAAAATTTAATTATTTAAAATAATATTTTTGTAAAATTTTAAAATTTTGAAATTTTGAAAATTTGAAAATCTCAAAGTAAATCCAATGTGAAACCTCAATCAAGAGGTCGTCACCGATATCTGATTCCTTGCTAATTCTGTATCGGTGATTCCCCTCCACCAAATCGAGCGCGAATATCAAACGACTCCGTATCGGCGACTCCCCTCCACCGAATTGAAAGCCTCTATATGCAATGCGACGACTCTAATTTTATCTCATTAACCGAAATTCTCATTCTAATTTTAAATTTTGTGTGTGAAGAGGATTACTCAACTTTTTGCTGACTCGAATTTTGTGTGTGCATGGGATCTAAGTTCAGAGAGGTATAATTGTTTTATTTCTAGGTTTAAAATTTTTTAATTTAGTGATTTATTTGATGAGTTTTTTATTGGTTTTGATTTAAGGTGTATGTAAGTCAGAGATGAATCATTTGGTGCCCTCAATTTGGGCTTCCAAACCATAACAGGACAGGTAAGCTGACCAACAACCTAAAATAACTTGGCAAATATGCAACATTAATTTCTTTATTACAAGAGAAAATACTATCGTAAAGTGTTTCCTTCACTGTTTATTAGAAACCATGGATAATATAACATATAAAAATTTTTAGTGTATGTTTGGATATATAGGATTGGGATGACTAGAGTTTATCAGTGAAAGGTGCAAACTCTTCACTCAAGAAAGATAGCTAAAGTAAATTTGTTATTTATCCATTTTGATTTTTTTTTATAAAGGTGTAATGGTGAGACAAAGTGGAGATAAAAGAAATGATTAGCTTGGATTAGAGTTTTGACAACTTCATGTATTTCATTTTGGTTGAAATAATAATAAGAAGTATTTTAATTGCAAACTGAGTCTCAGACAAACAAATGTTTAGATTATTGGTATTGTAGATACCTTCACACATGCACTTGCATTACAATTGTATTGACATGCTTATAGTGGTTATGGAATTAGAGTAAGCTCTATAAAATCTATATGATAATGTCCTTGCATAACGATTATAAGTATCTAAAAGTGATGTTGAAGTTAAAAAAAACTCTATGCAATATTTCTAACAAACTATTTGCATTCCAGGTAAGTTCAAGCTAATGATCAAGGAGACGATGGTTGAGCTTAAAGGTAGATATACTACTTCCTCATATAATATGTTTGCTACTTCAATTAATTTGCTGGACCTCCAAAACTATTTTATATAATCCAACCAGGTGCACCGTTATAAAGACGTGCCGTAGGCACGTGCCAACGGGAAAACCTAGTATATATATAGAACTCATATCAACATCAAAACATATACACACGTAAATCTTCATATCTTTGAAAAATATAGCAATTCTAGTTTGTACAAAATTTCTACAACATTTCATATACTACATTGTCAATATAAATCTCAATACACATAGTAAATACTTTTAAAGAAATTAAAGTTTTTGGAATATCTAGCACAATTTCGGATTGAAGATGAGAAGTTTGAAGAATTGGCTCTGAGATCCAAGTGAACGGAGAGAGGAGATGAGAGAATCGGAGGGGATGAGAATTAAGCTTTATGGATGAGTATTTTGTAAATTATTTGGGGATATGAAAGAAGATAGATTGAAGGAGAAGAAGTGGGATCTTGTGATCTAGAGTTTTAGGGTTTTGGGTTCAGGAGTGGAGAGAGAGAGAGATAAAGTGAAAAAGGAAGGAGGAAAGGGGGCCACTATTTATACATAATAACTATTATAACTGATATCGCTATTGCCAACAGTGGCATCAGCCTTGTGAATGTCGTTGATAGCGGCAATAGTTATAAGATATTTCCACACTTATAAGTTTTTCCCAAGTCAGAGAGTTCATGATTGAGAGAAAATGAAGTGATGTTACTCCAGAAAGGGGCATGGGGACACAACGGCATCAAAATAACATATGTTGTTGTTGCGAAGAGCGTTTTATACTAACATGTTAAAAGTGGGTCAGTTGGGTAAATATTTTCGAAATTGGGTCGGTTTGGTATATATTTTCAAAAAGGTGTCAGTACGGGAAAAAAACTCACCTTTTATCTACTAAAATCATAAAATTTCTTCCTCTGGGGGGTTATGTCACGCTTTGGGTCATGGTAAGCCTTACATGAGTTGAAAGAGAGCCAAATGAAAGCCCCCCCAACAGCTCGCAATCGACACTGACTTCAATTGCTTCTGGAAATGGTGGCAAGTCATCCTTGGCTTCATTCCACTTTCTTCCATCTCAAGCAAGGCTCTACCATGAGCTCTTGACACATGCCATAAAATGTTCATTATTATACATATTTCACGGTTTCTTTTATGTTGCTGCGCGCATCTAATCTTAAATTAGTCCTGGACTATATAGAGATGAATACTGACTGAAGTGCTTTGACTCTTATTATATCTTTAAGGGCATGTCAGTGCCGAGAGCCCTAATCTCCTTCCTCTTTGTGGTGGGGTCGTGAGATTTATATTCTGTTCCATGTATTGGGTAAGCGCCAAGTTTTGTAGGAGGCGAGTCTCTGTAGTAGGAGAATGTCCATGGTTTGAATTCTTTGTTCACTATTCCCTTCAAGTTGTACTTATTGTGCTCAAAACATCCATGATTGAGGATGAGGCTGAGTCGCCATTAGTTAGAAATGTTTCCTCCAGATTGGAACATCTTTTTTATTGCTTTTATACATAAAACAAGTAGATTTAGAATAAATTTTGTAGAATTATCTTAGCTTTTGCAATATCATTTTGTAACGCTTGAGTTTGAATGGTTGTCAGGTGAAATTTGGTTTGTAAAAGGTTTCACTAATAATCATAGTATATGGCCATCTATTGTCGACCTTCGAGGAAACAAGTGGTTCTTTTCATGCCCAAAAGATAATGACATGTATTGAATGTGAACTTTCAGTTGTATCATTAAACATCTGATTTAGATCACATATTTAATTGTATCTATTTTCATCATTCTTTCAGTAGTATTCCTATTTTATGTAATTCAGCTGTGCGTTGGATCTTCATCTGATGTTAAATATTAACTTCAAAAACAAAGGGTTATAAGTTAAATACAAATCTAAATGTTGACATGTTGTAGATATGACATATTTCCAATCCTAAATTATTCAATTAAGTAACATCAGGAATTAGGTATCATCCTTTAAGATGTTCAGTGTGTGCTGGCGTATTCTTCTTCTCTTCCTGAGTTCTTCTTCCTACTTACTGTGAAAGCAAGCTGAATTCTTCTTCCTACTTACTTCTTGTTGGAATTTTTCCTAAGTTCTAAACCTTTACCCCTAACTACAAATTAGAACTATGCAACAATTGCATGACCTGGGGATATAACAACCCCTCCACCAAACAAAACCATAAAATAATTTCTGATGTCTTTTTGTAGGAATGAATGTTACTTTCCATAGATATGGATAAGGTGTATCTTGTTTACTGTCCAGTTGACTACATAGTGTCGGAATATATTTGTGAAGACAAGTAGCAAATATTCCCTATAATTTTCTGTCTGCTATGCAGTATTTCTTCTGAGTTGGGACAATATAAGTGCATTTCTTCTTGGACTTTACAATTCAGCTTGTGTAATTGAGAGACATCCAGTTGCAGCCTAATATGTTCTCAAAGTAAGCTTAAACTGCATGGTTCCAGTAGGATTTGGATTCTATTCTACCAGACATAAAAGTGCAATTATCCATGTTTTATTTGAAGCTGCCTTTATTCAATCTCCCTCTGTTATCCATTTCCAGTGGATGCAGTTTTGGAAACAATTGAAGATATAAATTCTCCATATGTGGATAAGCACCAGACACGGTTCAACTGTTCTTTTTCTTCTTGAATTTATCAGGTGATCTACCTCCCTTGTCTCTAGTAGACGAGAAAATCATAAATTAAAAAAATACGAGTATGGAACTTGTATATTCCAAATTTTCAGTTCTTTAATAGTCTACTGCTATCACTATAGAATTCAAACTTATATTGCTCACTTTTTCATTGCATTACTTAGTTAATTCTCTCTGAACTAGATTTCAATTGTTACGCTGCAATTCTTTTTGAACTAAATTAACGCAGAACGCTGCAATTCTTATAAGAGAATACGGAAGGAGGAGAAGAAATTGCTGTTGTTACATTCCATCCGCATGTAGACTAGGATCTGTACAGGTGTATTTCTTTTCATCATCGACGTGACATGGAATTCTGTGACTTTTGATAAGGACTCATTGAGCATTTGTAAATCACCTTTAGAGGGTGAACAGGGTGATGTTGCGAAATTAAAAATTAAAAAAATAAAGTAAAGTAAATGCAAGATAGATAAGAAAAGCAAATACAGATGATGCAGCGATATAACGTGGTTCAACCCCTAGATCTACGTCCACACCACCTACTTGTAGCACTTCTCCGCCACAAACGTTCCACTATACTCAAATCCTTAGTACAGTGATTCTCGGATTCAGACTGAGTGACCTATTACACCCACAGGACTTCTAATCTAAGTCCCGTCAATCTCACCGAAGTGTAAAAGACATAAAAAGACAACTCAAGATCGTTTTGAGATCTTGACTGAAGAATACAATCAAATTCACGCTCACACTCGGATTGATTATCGAATGATTATTTCAAAATATTTTTCTCAGAAGTGATAGGTCAAGAAGACACCGTGAATTCGTTCTCTTAAGTAGAAGAGGAAGTGTATCGATCAAATATAGAAACGATGCATTCCAAAACAGTATACAGCTCAAATTGCGGTCGACCGTTCAGCTCTCTGGCGTAGCTAGAGAGATGAAATGTCGACCGCTGTCTTAAGCAACTAAAGATGCGGTCGACTTTGATGCGGTCGACCGATATTATGTACGGTCGACCGGTCTTGGCTGTATAATTCGAATCCACTTTATTTTCTTACCATAAATTAATCCGTCTTTAATCAATCATTTACAATAATAATCTCACGAAAATATTACTAAAAATCCAGTC
Organism: Hemerocallis citrina; assembly: GCA_017893485.1. Lineage (NCBI taxonomy): Eukaryota > Viridiplantae > Streptophyta > Magnoliopsida > Asparagales > Asphodelaceae > Hemerocallis > Hemerocallis citrina. The sequence continues at coordinate 24,752 of CM030367.1, read as the reverse complement.
TTGATAGATTGCTTGGAGACCAATTAATTGAGAACTTTTTTTGAATAACATTCTCTTTTGCTCGTATATGCAATCTTCCTTTATTACTTTCCTTTTTTGTATATTTGTGAATCTCTCTTGGATCTCTTCTTGATGTTAATTGATCCTGAAAATCTGACACACTAAATTCAAATTTATTAGCACAAGTTAGCACGTTTTGTGCACACCAAACTAAGAGTAAAAAATCTCTCCCTTTCGGTGTGAACAAAACATGCAAGAATGTTTGAAAATTAAAACAAAGTATGTAAATACTCCCCCTGAATTTCGTACATCATGTAAAACAGATTTTCATATAGAAAAAGCTTTTAAGAGAGAGCGAATACCCTCCCTTAATATAATATCACTTGTAATACAGAACTTAATGAACAATTATAAGAGAAGAATGAGAGTATTAATTCATGAAATGATTTGAAAATCGTTTGAAAACATTCTAAAAATATTCTCTCCCTTTTTGGAACACACCAAGAGGGGATAGACAGAGAAGACAGAAGTAAAATAATCCTTGGAAAGTTTGTAAAACCAATTATCAATTAAAATAATGAAGAGACACATTCGAGGATATTACAATGAATACCAACTTAGAAAAACATGGAAGAGAGTCTTCTCACATGATACCGTTGATAATGAGACTCTTTGATGTACAGTGAGAGTTCTACATAATATCATAGATTCGAGATTCTCCCCAATATACATGTAAGCAACAAGGAAATGAAGAAATCATTGATTGTATAAAATTTCGAAAATCAAGACCAGAGAGAGAGCCGGTCGACCTTACGGCCGACCGCAAAACGCTTTTTATGCACAACTATCCAGAGAGCATACCGGTCGACCGCACGGTCAACCGCAAAATACGATTTTGCAAAAACTATCCAGAGAGCATACCGGTCGACCGCACGATCGAACGCAAAACAATATTTTGCAAAAACTATCCAGAGAGCAAACCGGTCGACTGCAAGGTCGACCGAGAAACCAACATAGGCCACAGAGAATGAGCCGGTCGACCGTACAGTCGACCGACTCACATAAAACAACTTTTAGGATGAAAATCGATAACATTTAATGCCCCTCTCAAGAAGTAAAAAAGTTTTTCGTCTAAAGGTTTTGTAAAAATATTTGCAAGTTGTGAATCAGTAGAATTATATTCAAGTAAAATATCTCCCTTTTGAAAGTGATCTTTAATAAAATGATATCTAATATCAATGTGTTTTGTACGATTGTGTTGGTCAGAATTTTTAGTCATGTGTACGATACTAGTGTTGTAACATTTTATGGGGATGTGGTCAAAAAATACCTTATAATCCTCGAGAGCGTGTTTCATCCATAATACATGCGCACAACACGATCCTGCAGTAATGTATTCAGCTTCGGCAGTCGAAAAAGTAACGGAATTTTGCTTCTTGGATGCCCACGAAACAAGGTAGTCGCCCAAGAAGTGACATGTACCACTAGTGCTCTTCCTATCGGTTAAGCTGCCGACATAATCTGCATCGGAGTATCCTACAAGAGAGAAATTTCTATTTTTCGGGTACCAAAGACCAGTATTTGGTGTGCCTTTAAGATATCGAATGATATGCTTAACGGCAACCAAATGTGATTTTTTGGGACACGATTGAAAACGTGCACATAAACAAACACTAAACATAATATCAGGACGCGATGCAGTAATATAAAGCAAACTTCGAATCATACCTCTATAAGTAGAAATATCAACGTTATTACCAGTTTCGTCTTTAGATAGCTTAGTGGTAGTTGTAACGCCCCGAATCCCAAATACACTGAATTCGAGATGTTCTACAGGATCTTTTCACTTTCTTAGTACACTTTTACAGGGAAATTAAAACTTTTCATCATACATCAGAGATTACATCATAATTACATCTTTCTTTTGTACAGCGGAAGTAAAATACAACAATTTGATACAAGTACAACAGCATAATGTAATCTTTAAGCATCCAAATCTTCTTAATCTTTAGCATAACATTTACCTGCATGTAAGACTGTGGGTACGTCAGTTTATTCAACCGACGAACATTATACACGGCCATCCTTTCTATGCCGGAAATAGTATAACTTAACATTTCATATTTAGCAAACACAAACTTGTCACAATTCAAACTAAAGGGACTACCCTATTGATGTCGTGTTGTGATTGTGCACTTAATCCTTAATGCATTTATTTATATTACATGACACTAATACACACTTGTTCGGATTCTATGCATCCCATACTACATAGGTCCGAGGGCAAGCCCTTATTCGTTCTTCATCTTTATAGGGTTCAATCCCCCGTTATGACTTAATCTACTACTGTAATTACAGTAAGTATCCTAGATGTTATCTGACCTACGAACTCATGTTTAGGCACTCTGGAGTAGTATCCTCACCCAGACGCATCATGGGAATTCCTGGGATACGCTCTCACCATAAACATGACACCACCCGTAGTCTTCAAACATCCCACGAGCGTCGCCACTGGGACGGTACTCTGGAACAGTATCCTCACCCAGACTCGTCATGGGAATTCCTGGGATACGCTCTCGCCGCTACCCAGGGCCCTCATACTCAATGTTTTTCTCTTACTTTCATCACATCTCCACTATGTACTTGTCCTTAGTTTTATTAAAAAAAATCATGAACAAAATTAATCTCTAGAGTTAGCCTCTCCATCAACCGGACTTATTCATTCATTTCATCTTGACCAACCTTGGTCTAATTTCACTTTATTTCATTTCTCTCAATGCTGGGGAGACTTAGCTACTCTATTTCAAAATTTCATTTCACAATCTTCAACTCATAAATTTTTCATGTCGAGTTCTCAACTCACATGTGTATTCTCTTTCAATTCATGATTAGACTTTGTTCACAAGTCCATAATGAATACTTTTAACTCAAAAATTCATATGTATAGCCAACAATTTCTTTTTCCTTTCATAAATCATGATGTTAATTTCATAATCATACATGAATTCATGCAACTTCATAATATCACTAGTAACATTCATACTTCACATATTGCACAATATTCACAAGTGAGAATAATAAAATCATGTCACACCACAAGTACTTTTGCCAATTACTTTATAATAGTCTATCTTTATAAGTTATAAATTCCATAAGTGTATATCTTATAACCAAAGCTCTAATTATGCCTTTTATTCACAAACCATATTGTATTTCATTCAAATAATACCCAAACCACTCTTAGAAAATTCCTTGTATTTTTATGAGAATTACCATATTTATTTCATAAATTTTTGGACTTCAAAAACACCCAAAAAAATATTTTTTCCTTATATGCCGAACCCAAGATTCGAACCAGGCGCCGCACCAAGACAGCACAGAGCCCTGACCACTAGGCCGGTCGCTGAACACGTCCATAGAGCGACTGGGGTCTATATAAACCCTGAGTTCGCTGTTTACTGTTTTTAGGGAATTTAACAAAAAAAAGTGTTCCGCTCGGGATTCGAACTATGCAACACAGAGAAGCCAACCGGCGTCCAAGACCACCTGAGCCACTGGCTCGGGTTGTCACTAACCCAATTAAAAATCCATTTGTATTATTTTCGTACTGTTTTAAAAATAACTCGACATTCAAATAGCCATAGCTTCTTATTACTTTAGTAAAATTTTCTAAAAACTTCCAGATTAAATCCTCAGTCATAAAAGTTCATACCAGTAAAATAATATAATTTTTTGGTGCTAATGAAATGTATTTTTCACCCACAAAAATCCAAGATTTATTTACTAACTACAATAAATTGTATTTTCGACATTGCCATATAATTAATCTACTAGTCTTTTATTCAATTGTTTCATAGTGATAATTTACTGAAATTAGTTCTTAACTCAACCAATATACATGTGAGTTCAATAGTCCATATCCATATCAACATATAAGTCTATTCATCTCAATTTCACAATTAACAAGCATGCATTATGTCTCTAATCACAATAGCCACATCCTCAATTAAATTTTGTTACCATCATAACTTCATATTAATGAACATGGAGCAATCTACATACAACTTAATTTTAACACTAGAGCTATATAAGTTAATCATCACATTTCAAACCATTCACATACCAACTACTCAATTCAAGTGGGCTCTTATTAATATTTTCATGCATCTTTGATGGTTGAAACTAAGCATGGACCTACTTTAGAAATATAAAATGTTTTACCCACCTCAATTGGAGAGAAAACACAAACAAAGCAACTACGTCCTTGTAGACGAAAGCACCACCTCCTAGCCAAAGAGTGCACAACTCCAAGCTTCCAAGCCAATGCCGAATGCTCCTTCAATTCCACACCGAAAGCTTCCCTCCTTGATGCCGGCCACTCCAAGCAACAAAAGCCCACACAACTCTCTATCTTTTATAACTCTCACAATGATAATACTATAATTATGAAATACACTTTGCATATCAAAATTAGCCATGAGAGGGGGGGGGGGGGGGTATTTATACTCAAAGATGAGTGAAATGGAGGGCCAAGATCATTTGGTTAGTTGTAGGATGAAGGGACTAGATCAAAGTAGAAGTTAGAAGAACTACCCACTTCTTTGAAACTACCACCATGTTCTCCATGACAAAAATTGAAAATCCCTCCAAAAAGATTGAATCCCGGCCTAGGAGAGAGAGTGTGCATTGCACGTGTACGTGTAGTGCACGTGCATGCAACTAGGCCAAATTTGTACATTCTTAAATTTGTATAAAAATAATTTTGTTAAAAAAAAGTCTTCTACATGACAAGTTTAATTAAATTAGATTAATTCATGGGCTTTCTTTTTGGGCCAAAATATTTTATAAAAATAAATAAAATAAAATGCTCTTGGGCTTTTTAAGAAAAGGGCTTTTTATTAAACTAAAATAAGGCTTTTAAAGAAAGGCTTTTTGTACTAAAATAATTTGAGAAAAATATATTTAAATATACACATCATGATAAAATAATCCAAACAAAATATTGCACGTGCACACTACGTGCAAAATAAATAATTTCTCATTAATTGAAAAATCAGGGTATTACAGTAGTGGCCATTGGAGTTTTGTAGGCATTTGCATTTTCAAGTCCGAATTTCTTGACAAGTTCTTTTGCGTACTTAGATTAATTTATGAATATTCCATCTTTTCTTTATTGTATATGAAGTCCAAGGAAATAGGTTAGTTCAGCCATCATACTCATTTCGAACTCATCCTGCATTTTCTTTGAAAACTCCTTGCAAAGATTTTCATTAGCAGACCCAAATATGATATCATCAACATAAATTTGTACAATCAAAATATCTTTAAAAACATGCTTTATAAAAAGTGTAGTGTCTACTTTTTCTTTAGAAAAGCCTATGTGAAGAAGAAACGAGCTCAGCCATTCATATCAAGCACGAGGGACATGCTTCAAACCATAAAGAGCTTTATCAAGCCGAAAAACGTGGTTTGGGTGTGTGGAATCAGTGAATCCCGGTGGTTGTGCCACGTAAACTTCTTCAGAAATAATGTCATTTAAGAAAGCACTTTTGACATCCATTTGAAATAGTGTGATCCATGTATGTAGCAAAAGCAAGCAAAATACAAATAGCTTCTAGCTTAGCAAATGGTGCAAAAGTTTAATCAAAATCTACACCCTCTTATTGATTATAACCTTGAGCAACAAGACGGGCCTTATTTCTAGTTATTGAACCGGATTCGTTTAACTAGTTCCTAAACACCCACTTAGTACCAAGGATGGTCCTATTGTGAGGTCAAGGAACAAGTCTCCATACTTGATTCCGTTCAAATTGATTAAGTTCTTCTTGCATGGCAATGATCCACTCATTGTCTTGCAAAGCCTCCTTAATGTTCTTAGGTTCAAGTATGGAAACGAAAGCAGTAAAACACATAAAATTATGAGCTTGAGCACGAGTAGTTATCCCTTTAGACATATCACTCCGTATAAGAGATGGAGGATGACTGGACATGATTTTCCATGCGGGACATTTCTGACTTGTGGGGTCTTGATGTTGTGTATTTTAATCTTCCATGGCATCAATTTGTTCTATAGGCATCTCATCAATTCGGTTTTTAGGTTCATCTTTGTGTTGAGGCACCATTTGATTTTGATCATTTGCTTGTGGTTATTCTTCAATATGTAACTGTTTCTTTTCAACACAAACCCCTGCCTCATCATCATCAACAACATGTAATATTTGTTTGGAGTAGGGGTTAGTTTCATTAAAAACAACATCAATAGATTCTTGAGTAATGTATCTTCTTTTGTTAAATACATGATAAGTTTTGCTATTAAGAAAGTATCCTAGGAAAATACCTTCATCACTTTTACGATCAAACTTCCCCAAATTATCAAGAGTATTTAAAGTGAATACTTTGCATCCGAAGACACGAAAGTAGCTTAGGTTGGGAGTTTTGCCATAATATAGTTCAAAAAGGGTTTTCTCATGATACTTTCTGATGATTACTTGGTTTATGGTGTAGCATGCTGTATTGAAAGCCTCTACCCAAAATGACTTAGGTAAATCTTTTTCACTAAGTATTTGTACAGGCCATTTCTTGAAGAGATCGATTCTTTCTTTCAACAACCCCATTTTGTTGGGGAGTGCGGGGACATGCGAACTCATGTTTTATTCCATTTTTGTCACAAAATGATGTGAAGAGTTCGTTTTGAAATCCCCCACCATGATCACTACGAATAGTAACAATGGTGAGGCTTTTCTCATTTTTCACTCTACGACAGAATTTTTGAAATACATGTACTGTCTCATCTTTTTGTGACAAGAAGAAACCCAAGTAAAT